>CP136888.1:11093296-11513296 GCA_033000465.1 Sciaenops ocellatus | reverse complement strand
GCACTCAGATGGGTAGCGGTTTAATATTAGAGAGCAGAGTGGTGACTGGTTTGTAAACTTCCCACCACCTGGCCACCAGAGTGATGAAAGTGCATTAAGAAAGAATTGATGTAGAAAGTATGGAGGTAATGCTGTGCTCTTTGAGGTTGTTTGTGCCATTGGGGGGTATCGTAATGCATTGATAAGGATGCTTAGAGGAAGCAATGAATTATGTAATTTGAGTCATTCTGTTCTCGTGTCTTCTCGTGAGAGAGAGAAAGAAAATTGAGTGTGAAGATGTATAGGAAGGCAGATGTGAAGAGAGAGGCAGACAGAAGAGTTTATATGATCTGTTTAAGGTGAGAATCTTTTATTGATTTTGGTCTGACCTACAGGCATGACTCCTTTTCACAGACACTTTACAGGACTGTTGACACAGCATGCACTATGATACCATTAATGACATGACCCTGGATCCTGAAAGTTACAGATCACATCCCACTTGAATGACTGAACATTCTGTGAACATTTTGCAGCCCCTTGAGGTCCAAATGTTCAACTTTTAAAGCTCTGGACAAGTTTACCAACAAAAGTTATGAACAGACTTTTACAACGGAAGATTTAAAACACACACACACACACACACACCAATAAACTTATTTAGTTAGAGGGAGAAACCACATAAATCTGCATTTGTAAAGTTTATAAAGCCATAAAGGCAGACGTGTGTTACAGAAAGGTATGTTAATATTCATGCCTTCATGCTCACACGCATGCAGAGACAGACAGAGGATACTGTTGGTGGTATCTGTTGCCAGATAACTCTCTTCTGCAGGGCAGCAGAGGTTCAGTTACATTTTGTCCACTTCCTTCCTGGCAGAGCACCTGCTGGCTAGACCAGCAGGCTTCAGTGTTCACCCGAGTAATCAGGCCCTCACATTTAACAGTTTTGATAAACATGTACACCCTTACTTACATAGACACACTTGAAAACTGGCAAAT
Organism: Sciaenops ocellatus; assembly: GCA_033000465.1. Lineage (NCBI taxonomy): Eukaryota > Metazoa > Chordata > Actinopteri > Sciaenidae > Sciaenops > Sciaenops ocellatus. The sequence continues at coordinate 11,512,315 of CP136888.1, read as the reverse complement.
GCCATTGATCTCAAATGTTCCCTGCCCTTTTAACGGCACCATAAATGCACTGCAGGTAGAGAAACAAGCACAAAAAAGGAGATGGATGAGGTTAGAGGGAGAAGCAGGGTAATCCTCCCTCACTTCTCGGGGTAATTAGGAGTGTGTGAGGCTAAGATTTATGAGGAAGAGGAGTGGAAAACGGAGAACAGTACCACCCAGAGAGCGGGTAATAGGGATTTGGAAACTACACTTTTTCTACTCTGGAGTAGACTGTGTTTGTGTGTATTTCTGTGTACCTTTTTTGTAGTTGGCAGGGGCAGTCTTTTAAGCTGACAGTTTTCCAATCAATATTCAAAGGGATTTCAGAGCTTAGCCATCAAAGCAACCGCTTCGCTTAACACAAGCAATAAAGAAAATACAGTCTTCACCCCCTCTACATCTCTTTGTTCAATATGTTAAGCATTTGTCCTTATATAGACACACAGCTACTGTCCCTGTGATATAGTTAGCTGTCAGCATGCAGTCATGCTCAGTAGCCTTGCTCCTGGCCTGGTGTGGTGGCAGGGTCCCTCTCACCTTCTGTGTCCGGAGAGTGCTGAGGCAGAGTGCTGCAGTGTTTACAGACGAGGTTGTAAATACCTGTCACCATGGGGCTTCTCTTTACTCAATGTGTGAGTGTTTGAGGGGTTAAGGATAAGCGGCTGATGGCCTCAGGGTGTCGGAAGGAGGTGGAATTGGTCAGAGAGGGGTAGCAGGTTCTGGTTTGTTCGTTATTTTCCACAGCAGGGATGAATGACCCGGGTCAGAGACACCGCATTCAATGGTGTAATGAATGAATAACCTCTGTCTTCCAACTTTATTTGCAGAGGTTCTTGCTTTGTAGGTTGTGTGTGTGCATGCTTGTTTGTGTGCCCCAGTGCGGCTGATTTGTGCCGAATTGCCAGCCTCTCGGCACACAGGAAATGGAAATGAATCATGGGAGACAGATTAAGAGAATGGCAAGAGCTCATCACATCCTGTTAAAGACTGGAGATGACTTGAGGCAAGGTCTCTCTCTCACACACACTATCCCCTCTCTTCCTCTCTCTCTATCCGGCTCCTGCCCATGTCCATATCTTCAGTCACTCACTTACTCTCTCCTTTGCTGTCTGACGTTCTCAGACAGTGGTTTGGCATGAGGTGAGTGATCAGTGACTGGGTTTAAAACATCCTATTAAAATTAGTGTCACACACTGAATTTTTGCGTGAGTGAGTGAGTGTGAGATGGAGAGACAGGAGAGAGACTCGATGATGGATGATAGATGATGGCTGTGACCTGAATAGATGGCTCCGGGCCGGTCAGATGACTTCCTCAGGAGGAGGAGTAATGAGGACAGGGCACAGGATTACTACTCCATCACTCAGTGTTTATGGAAGCCTTACAGCACCACAAAACAAATAGCACAGTGGCTGTAGCTAGGTATAAATCTCACTCACTGTGTTTGTCCATGCGCACGTTCAAGATGTGCTCGAGAAACGAGCCTCTTTTTTCCCCTGAAAAAAACAAAAAGAGGGCACAAGGTTTGGTGATATATCTCGTCCTCTCTCACATCCAGCCCTATGGGCGCTGTGCTTGTGTGTTTATGTGTTTACTTGTGCTTATTTGGCTGCTTTGTGTCAGAGTGTAGCCTCGGTAGGGGTGGTTTCACACCCTTAGGGAAAACTGTACGAGCTGAGAGGTCAGACAAGGTTACATCAGCCACTATAAGTGAGTGAACACACATAAGCACAGTTCTTCTCACACACTCACACTCTGTGTTGATGCCCAGAAACGAAAGATGAGAGTAACTTGCTAGTGGTAAAACATTCTTTACACCATTGAGTGGGTTTCCCTATAAATCCCAGAGTAAAACCAGTAGAAGGATGATGCATCGATCTGACACGCAGTCATCCTACACTCTCGTGCTGATTGATGTGGCCTGGCTCCTTGCTCTAGGAGTGTCTGCTCCGGTCTCTCAGCATCATGTCAAGGGAGGTCTCAGAAAAGAGCTGGACACAACTGGGGTGATGCTTAGGAGGGGGGAGAACAGCAGATGAAGGTCAGAGGAATGCAGAGTGTAAGGTGAGAAAAGGGCTAAAGGGGCCGGATAAGACACACGGAAAAAGATAAGACAAGTGGATGTGGGCGGGCTGCCGAAAGTGCTTCACCACTTTGAGCGAGACAAGAGGGAGAACTGGCACGAGAGGGATGAGGTTAGGGGTGTGTGGGAGAAGAAAGGCTAGGGGTGGATGCTGATGAGTGTGGGGGAGGATGGGTAGAAGGGGGAGCAGGAACAGATTTGGGGAGGGCAGGCCAGCTGAATCCTGGTGGGGAGTGGCAGAAGTAAGCTGGCACTGCGGAGGCGGGCATATGGAGGGCAGGTTGGCACTTTGGCTGCCACCGGAGCGTGCACCTGCCGACAGGGGGAGACTCTGCCAAGAGGAAGGGATGGAGCAGAGAGAGAGAGAAAGAGAGAGAGAGAGAGAGAGAGAGAGACGGGGTGTGTTTGTGGTATGTGGCAGTGAAGCAGATTTTTTGGGCCTGCTGGAAACGGTCTCTAAAGATTTTGGATATTAATGAGGAGTCTAAGTGTATCAGACAACTGTGTGTCCTCTTCCAAAGAAGACACGCACATACATGCACACAGGTGGATACACGCAAACACACATGCTCGCTCATTCCCCAACACCCAAACCTCTAACAGACACTAACACACTCAGGCAAACTAGTATTTAACTCACCTTTGGTCTAAAATAAACACTCTCACCCTGTTTATCTAAATCTTGCACCCAGATGCACCAAGTGTGTCTCCTGGTAGAGAACAAATAAACAGCCTTGGTAATCAGGATAGCTTTTAAAAACCATTCCCTACATATACTACAACACCCCCCCTAATTGGACTCAACTGTTTTGCTGCTAACTAGCTGCTAATTAGATCAGTGAATTCCTCTCACCCCCTCTCTCTTTTCCTGTCATTATTTGCTACGAACAAAACACTTCCAAGTGTTAATGAAAAGTGCAGAGTCTTCCTACGTGTAGTGGGAAGCACAGAGATGATTTTTGTCATTATGACAGATGTGGGTTGATATTTACTGTACATATATAACATACTGAAGTGAATATGTGTGCATGGATATACATTTTACGTACATTTAGGTGTTCATTAATCGTTGTGTTGACGTGTTTTGGCTGCTCAACACCGACACAGATGCAGGAGCAAAAGGCCAGTGCCCTCGTTAAGCCGCTGTCAGAGAGGGTTTGTAACAGCCCACTGGAGCCCATCTGTATCCTAACACAGATATACACATCGCACACACACTTGGGCAGATCAGTTTCTCTTTGTGTCAGCACAAACACACATTTTGTATATAGATAAATAATGTGGTATAATGTATGTCAGTGTTTGTCCATGTGTTTGCCTACAGATGTGTGTGTGTGTCCACAAGTCTGTGCTGTAGGTGATCGGTGAAGGGCAGTGACTCTGTGCTCTGGTTTTAGCCTTGGCTGTGGATACAAGTCTTTTGGCTGCCATGTTTTCCTCTGATCTGCCTTTCCTCTTTCATCACGAAAACCACAGAGAGCAAGGCAGTGGGAGTCGGAGAGGTTTAAAGGCTGGCAGCAACACCATGGCCTTGAGGTGTTATCTCTGCCCCTCACTGTGTTGGAGGGAGAGGGCGTGAGGGTGGGGGGTGAGGAGGGAGAAAGGGCCTGTTGTAGTGATTGCAGCGTAGCCCACTTCTCTTTTGTTTTTTGTTTTTTTTTCTAGTGTGGTGCAAGATGGTTAGCAGATGGTCTTGTTACCAGCAAAATGAAAATGAACGTGGTAAAATTTGCCTGTGTTAATTTCTCATCCCCCAGGTGAGACCTCGAGCACTCGCATACGCAGACAAGCACACTCAAACGTTTATACACGTATCGCAGATACACACGGCTGCACGCACACTGACATGCGTGGCCTTGCCCTGCTGGCTTTAAACACGCACCATCTGCATGCAGGGAAAGTGTGTCGGAGGAGTGTGAAGTGTGTGCTTGGCTTAAGCAATGTGTTTCTAATGTTCATAGCCATAGCTTATGTTGCTTTGGAATGTAAAGAGTGTTACCAAACACTTCTCATGTCATCAGTCATCAGTAACCCAGTTGTCCAAAGACAGTGGGTGTTTTAAAGCAGGCTGACAGTGCTGAAAAGAGGGCTGAATTGGCAATTAGAGGTAAAGGGAAGCAAGGGAATCTGTGCTAACAGGGAGGAGGAGATGGCATGTTCATCCGCAGATGAAGAGTAAATCCTTTCATTCTCTCCCCATCTTCCCTCCCTCCTTCTCCTGCTTGCTTAGCGGTGAGACGGGAGCTTCTGCTTCTTCATGTTTGTGTGTTTCGAGGATCCGGACTAGTCCATAGCTTATCCCTCTGAGTGTGTGTGTTCTGCCGGGATAGAGGCGCCTTAGCCTCCCTTATCGTCTTACAGTAGGGCGCTCGCTATTGGTGTTTGAACCTACATGGTGAAAGAAAGTAATACCTACACCTAGTGTAAAGTATAATCTTTTCTTTTATTTGCAGTGATTGAGAGAGAGACTACACCTGCTTTTCTTGTAAAAACACTGTCATAGCTAGCTTTGTAGCAGTGGGCCAAGGTGATTGATGTCACAGTGTAGTCTCTCTGTAAAGCGCAATAGGCGAATGACATATAGGCATATATCTTTTTATCAGGTGGCAAAAAGAAAGCTGGCAGATGTTAATAATGGCTTCACTGACAGGAGCTGGATGCTCCACAGCTAATATGCAATGAAACGAAACAAGGGATGCGTAAGGAGGGAGGGAGGGAGGATGAAGTAAAGGGAATAGGCTTAAAGAACCTGCATTGACTGTTTTTTTTTCTTTATCAACTGTCTTTGACCATCACCTCCTGAATCTACTGACAAAAGGCTGTGAAAGAAAGACGCCTGTAAACCACTCAAAAGACACATTCAGTGGATGATTCCTGACACTGTCCTTGCTCTCTCCCAGCCTTTGTGTAAATGACAACCGATGCACAAATGTAGAAGCACTTTGGAGCTCTGAACACAGCATGATGCTAATATTGCTGCATGTAGATGTTTGATTCCCACAGGGGGTGGCGATGCTGAAATGTGTGGGAATCGATGGTAGTGCAGCGTGCTTTGGATAAAACCAAATGACATATGTTACACTCATACTGTATGTATGGATAACACGCACACACTAGTGTCTCTGTGGTGGTAATACCAAACCACTATACCACCCACGCAGCCCTTGGATGTGAATGAAATGAGTCATATGTGAGGATGCTCTTCACAAACACAGCACACAGAACACATATGTTCTTCTTGAATGTACAAAACACTCCTACATACTGAACCTTGTGCTCATCACTACACAACAACCGCCTGCCCTTTTTCACTGTTAACCCACATGCACCAATGACTAAAATTAATTACATTCACTCAACACACACATAGAGATCTATCACATCTCCTGTTGCTCTCTAACTAGTGTGGTAGGTTGCAGGTCCCGGCAGAGTCCTTGATGTGTGCAGAAGAGTGATGATGAGCTTAATGCAGTCTGTCTGTGTCCTGGACGTGACCACCACATTAATAAAGCACTAATACAACGCTGTCTGCTGCATGCTAATCACTGCCACACTCTTTCTCACGCTCTCTCTCTCTCTCTCTTGTGTAGTCTATTGTTGTGAGACATGTGAGACAGACAAGTGAGAGATGAGATTTCTTCAGGCTGATTGGATTTAACCTGGTGACTGTCATTGCACCGTCATGATTGTATACCTGAAGTAATCATGTTTATTGCAAATCACAGGATTTACATCAGAAATGCTTTGTTAGGTCACAAAATTAAAAATTGTCTGGCATTACTAAAAAGCTCATCAGCCTTTCTTACACTCCACCAGATTCATTCAGTAAAAGCACAAAGCAGCTCAAACAGTCACCGCACATGCATCCCACATTGCTCCAACTTTTTGAAGAAGTGCGCCTCAGCTGTGATAGGAGCCTCTACGAAAGTCCAGAACACCTTCAATACAAACACTTGTAAGGCCTTGACATTTGGTCCACCTAAACAAAGCCTTTCCACTCCTCACCCCACCACACACAACCCCATCTCAGGCTGGTTGGATAAACAAGGCCACTTCAAAGTAGCTCAGTGCCCATGCCAACAGGCCTGAGAGGAGGGGAGGGGTGGGGCGGGGACGGAGGGACTACGACACTGGAATGAATCAGGAGGGAGGAGGGTGGAGGGATGTGTAAGCGTGACTGCTATTAATGGCCTAATAATGTATTTGGCTGTTTTGGCAGTTGTGAAAAGGGTGAAGGGGGGCAGAGGGTAGAGGAAAAGGGGTTGACAGCGTGTCACGGCTGGTTAAAAGCAAGCTGGGAGAAGAGAGAAAGGCCTTGTTTGTTGGGCTAAATGCTGTAAATAACATCAGAGAGTGCAGCTAAATGGAAATCAATGCAATTACCCTATTAGCATGGGCTTGAACTCACGCTGGCGGCTGCTACATCTCTCTCTCCTTTCCTCTCTCCATTTCCTGTATATGTATCACTCTATACATGATGATACATTTGTGGACACGGACAACCAGACAAACAGCACTTTAAAACATAGCAGTGTGCATGTTAGGAATGTTTAGTGCGGACCGATCAAGTGGGCACACTGGGTCGTCACTGTTAACTCCACTGCAAGCATAATGATTTTGTTTAGATTTGCATAACCCCCTTAATCATCCCTATTTTAATACCTAACAATTGCGAGGGGAGATTATGCTGTTAAGTGGTAAGTCATAATTAGGTAAATAATTGGTTTGGCTACCACCATCCCTGTGCCATCTGTTTGAGGGTATGTGTGTGTGTGGGGGGGGGCGGTTGAGAGGATATGGGAGTGAGCGTGTGTGTGAGAAGGCGGGGATAATGGAAACGATCCAGGGTTTTTGTGGGTTATGTTTTGGTTCGAGAAAGTGATATACAAGTCACAAAAAGATTGTAGTTTTCCATAACACACCCACATTTAATGCAATTCCAGTTCATCCCTCTCATATACTGTGTAAAACTTCATGTTTAACTAGTGCTGAAACATGGAAAACAAGTGATATCAGAGCTTACTTTCAAACTCAGCGACACATCAGTGTCTGTGTTTACAGTAAGGTATTCTGAGCTAAAAGCTGTTTCATCTATTTAATTGCTTTGTTTGCTGTCAAACAGTTTGCATCCTACAGTGCTATAGCACCAGCGATCATGCTGTGTGAATGTGTTTGCACAAACATACAGGCGCGTATAAGTGTTTTTTTTATGTGTAAAAAACAACTCAGACAACCTAACTCTGCTGTGTACATCCTTCATCTCACAGGTTTATTTTTTTCCCTCCATTCTTTACAGAAACACAGTCGCATCTGCTGCTGACTGACATGCATCCACACATCTCCATCTGTACTGGTCCCATCTTTTTCCTCTTCCCACTCTGTCTATATCGTCCCCATTTGCTTCCCTCTCTCCCCTCCATTTATTCTTCTCTTTTCTGCTATAAGCAAACAGCAAAGTTTCTGTAACCTCCCACTGTATCTCCTTGTCTCTCTTCATATCGCTTTCTCTCTTTTTCAGAGAGTTAAATAGTTATTCTGGTGCCTCTCTCTGTGGTCGTATTTAGGGGAACAGGCAGTGGGACTTCATCTCTAGAATGAGAGTGTGGCAGGAACAATTTGATCTAATTAGCAGCTGAGATTGTCCATGAGGATTCAACTCTTAATTTACCACTGCTGCGCCTGCATCCAGGTCAAAGTGTGTACACATGCAAGTGTTTGAGTATATCTCTGTTTTGTGCTTGTCTTTGCTTGTACATGGGCAAAGTGCATACAGGGTTAAGGTTGTCTATGTGCTTTGTACATTCACACTGACAGCTAACAATTAGCTGCCGCTAGTGTGGCTAATAGACGAGTGTACATAGTTAATTATGTCACAGCAGAGAGGTGGGAAGGTGGAATATATTTGAATAATGGGAGGAATGATATAACAACAGGCTTTTAAATTCCTTGGCCCTTTTGTATGTGTAATGAAGGGTGTCTGTGGATATGTATGTCCACTCAGACCCTGGGACCTGTCTAACATTCATAAAGATAAAACACACCAGAGTACACAAGCTGTTGAAACACATAGAAACACACACATTTACCATCCTCCTCCTACACAGTCAAGACCCCTCTCTCTTTTTCTTTTTCTCCCTGTCTTTCTCACACACACACACACACACACGGTAACACTGCGAGGCGTGAGAGATGGAGGGTATGTCTAAGTAGTGCGCTCGTGCCTGGTTTTCCAGATCAATGATGTGTGGCTGGGTGATCGATGTGAGGGCTTAGCGGAGTGGAGAGAGCTAATGGGCAGGTCAGTGGCTCAGACACATCCTGGCTCCCCCTGCCTATTACCACTACGTGTGTTAATAGGCCTCACCACACTCCCCTGTTGCTCACACACACACACACACACACACACACACACGGACACTTGGATAGTAGGAGGATAGCAAGGAAGGGAAGACAGCCAAGCATGCTCAATCTAGAGACCTACTCCCTAGTCCCTGTTTTAACCTATGTCTCTTCAACACATCTCCCTTTTCACCCTTGTTTTTTATATCCTTGTTCGTCTCTGTGGCCTGTTTTTACAGCAAAGCTTTGGAGCTTCACCATATGGTGCTGTGTGTCTATGTATTTAATGATGGGGGAAGGGGGGCAGATAAGCAGCATATTTACAGCCGTGTAAAGTAAATATGAAAGAGATTACTGCACCACCCTCATCTAATCTCCTCAAAGTCTATTCTAGCACACACAGGCCTGAAGACAGCCCATCCCCTGGTTTTCTAATTGGCTAAAGGATACATAAGTGTCTTGCGATTGGTCCTGTATGGCTGTCAGTCAGAAGATGTCTGATGGTGTTTCACTGCAAGGCCAGGTCTGGGTTAAAGGGTCAGGCAGGCAAGGCACTGCTGGGTCTGTATGACTAATTGGGCTGTATAAGCTTTACATTTTAAGTTGGTGGTGCATTGTTGATTACTAAACCATTGTTTAGTCCAAAAGAGGGCCAGAATCTTTGATCTCAATATTCAATTTTTGAATGGTAACTGAATGAATTGTTGTCTACTTGTTTTTCTGTTTTTGTTTTTGTTTTGTTTTTTTGATAGTCATTTGAAAAATGTTACATTAAAGAACCCCGTGGGAATAGTTAGTTAGGTTGGTCTTTTGTTTTATGATTGAGATTTTTACAATTATGGCCAGATATCAAAATGATGTATTCTGGTGTTATACTTGGATCAGCAGTTTGGTTAGGAAATTCATATTTATCACTGAAAATGAGCAACACAAAGATAAGATTTGTTTCATTGACTTGTTATAGATTGCATTAGATACATACATCGGTGCCTAATAAACTAGTAAATAAGTACATATTCCTGTTGTTACTACCTCTGGATATATCAAGATGTTTTCTTTTTTATAAGAGAGCTAGGGCTACAGAAGAGACAAAGCTTAAATATTGGAAAAAGTAATTGGCAGCTATGTGTGCTATATTCGTTAAAAATCTTTTTATAGACCAAACAATTAACCGTCAATCAAGACAATACTTGTTTAATTAACTCATAATGAAAATAATCATTTGTTGTAGCTCTGTGCATTCTTCTTGCTTCTATGCTGACACCATTATGCACATGTATAGGACAGCTGAGTGATGACAGCAGGTCAGTTAGTGAGCTAAATAACGGAGCAGGTCTTCACTCTTCCTTGTTAATTCTCTGTTTCTTACTCACTCTCCATCCATCCCTCTGTGTCTTTCGTAACCTGTCACTTTGCGAAGCCCCTCTTCTGTCTTCTGGGTGGCATCTGATCTGCATGTTAATTACATCTATTGCTTTAATTTAATATCTGCTTGGGAAGAATGTGGAACACGTACCCAAGAGGTATAGCATATGCCCTCCAGCCCTGACTCACACACATATATGTACATATGATTGTACAGTCATAAACATACACAAAGCCTATTGTTTATTTTTGTTTTTTCTGTGCTTGCTTGGGTGCTGTGCGGGTGATGGAAGTAGGAGGCAAAGCCAAGGATAGTCTGGATAGTGGGCTCAGAGTAAAAGGGGGGCCCAGGCAGGATGTCTACAAGGGGGGCTGAAATCTTTTCTAACCCATCCTGTCTTAGTGTGTCTCCCTATGGCGAAGGCTAAAAGCGCTGCCACTTGTCATAATGGAGGCGAGTCAGGAGGTGTGTGTGTGTGTGGGGGGGGTGTTCTGCCATTTGTCTTTGAGAGGAGCGAGGGAGTTCAAAAAGGAGGTGAAAGAGCCATTCTTTTTAGATGCCGAGGGGGAGGAAAGCGTGCATGCTTTCACAGTTCTGGGCAATTCATCCAGCACATGCCCCTATCCCCTACCACTATGCATACAGGGGTGCACAAGACATGTGGACAGACACACACATACGTATGATACAGACACTCTCACCTACTGTACGACCAACACTGCACAACACAGCTTTTTACTACGTGCAGCAGAAGTGGCAAAGTGTGTGATTTCATCATAGCTCTAATAATTAGAACCATTTTTATTACATCCCCTCCAACATACACACACATATACACACAGTCTCGCTCTCTTTCTCAGCCATGCAACAAGGCTGTGTCTCTAGTGGCTGATAGATTGTAATGAATGTAACAGCAGTCAGATCCTTCAAAAGCCTCTCAAAAGCTTAAGCCCCTTTATTAAATTAAGCTAACGATGCCTAAGGCCAGGTCCGCTGCTGGGAGAGAGAGAGAGAGAGAGAGAGGTAGTGCATTGGGAAGTGAAGGCTGCAGAGATAAGTAGGAGGAGGACTGATGAGGACTGATGTGGTAGGATGTGAAATGGCAAGTAGTCAAATCAGCGAGGGATGGTGGGAATGGCGGAGTTTAGTATAAAAGGAAAGAAGATGGAGGAGGTAAAGGAGAACTGGTAAAAGAGGACAGGAGGAGGAGTAGAGGAGGAGTAGAGGAATACCCTGCACCTGTGCTTGAGAGGAGGAATAATAATTAGGAAAAGGCTCATTGTAGGAGATTCACAGTGCTAATGTGTATCTTTGAATGTGTCTGTGTGCCAGTCAACGAAAACACAAATGTTAAACCATATGTTAGTTTTTAAAGCTGTTTTCAAACTATTTAGGTTATGTATTTATTATGTGATAAAAGCTGAATCTTTGTTGTTATTCGATAGGGAAGTGGCACAGTGAAGACAATATTGAGCTTGTTTGTGTCTAGACGGCCCTAGGCAACTAATAGTCACAGCATTATTTTTGTTGATTTAATTGAAAAATATTTTTTTCCTGCATTTCTGTCACTCTGGATGTGAATATAGTCATGTTGAGGGATCTGCTTATTAAAGACCAAAACATATTTGAGAATAATATTGTGACGCTTCAGATGTGACTAGCATTTTCTAGTAATGACTTATCTCTGATAGCATTGACTAATTACAAGAAATTACATGGAATATTGGTATTTTTGCAATTCAGCACCCACAGTTTCAGAGTGCAGTGGCACTGTCGTAAATTTGGACAGTTGAACTGGAGTTCAAGCTGACACCTTTACTAACAGCCAAACCTCAAACAGGTGCAACAACACAAGACATAGCAGCCAGCTTAAATTACTTACTAGTCCAACAGCAAGGAGCCCAGCTCGGCGTCTGTCTTTCAGCCTTTTATTTCAAGAAGCCCAGATTTACTCTTGTCTGGTGGCTTCTGCTTGGTCACTCTTTTTACTTCTTACCTTCCTCCATCAACATCTTTTTCTGTCTTTCTGGCCTGAAAACATGCTCTTACCAGTGGTCCAAAACACCTGTGATATAAATACTAACACTCCCCCCAGGTACTTTGAGATCTCAGTCTGGGCAGCCCAGCTTACAAACTGAGCTAACAGCAGCTAAAACGTTACATGCTTCTTGCATGTGATAAAACCCAGAGCACAGGAACAGGCATATGGGCTGCAGAGTGGGAATGTCAGACACCATTCACCTGATTCCAAGTCAATATAACATCAGCATGATTTAAAATTCATTTTATGGTAGAAAAGTTACACAATGGGACTTTAAGACTAATAGCCCATTTGTGATTTGTGATTAAAAAAATGACTAATTGACCAAAGACATTTTGTTAACTAAGACATTTTAATACCCAAATGACTGATTATTTGACTAATGGAACAGAAGGGGCCCCCCTTGGCGTCTGGAGAGTTGTCATGGGGGTCGCGTGTGTACAGACAGCAGGCAGATCAAAGGCTGAGGTCTCTGTGCTGCATCGTTAGTCAGGATACCTTTTCTACCTGCTCTCTGTCGCTCTCTCTTGCAGGTCAAGCAGAGGTGAGGGATACACTATCACTTGGATGAAAGACAAGACACGCGTGCATTACCACGCACTGCACAAATGCATCATATGGTCAGTCACATACAGGACAGAGGAGAACACTGCTTGTGCTGGGTAGTGTTTCTTTTCTCTGCTCTGCCTTCTGTTAACACAGAGAAGTAGGCTGTGGCGGGAGACACAATGCATAATTAGGCTTGCATTTGATCCAGTGCATCCCGGCAATTAGCAATTTACAGCACAATGTGAAAAGGGCCTCATCCTACTTCCTCCCAAGCCATCACCTGCTTAATCCTTATTTTCATCCATGGCTTTTGGAGAACACCCTGTCTTTACTGCTTACAAGTGTGGCTTTGATTTCACAGCCTGTGCAGTCGCTGGTATCTAATCCACAGTAAAACCATTGATAAGCCAGACAGGGGTAGAGGTTGTCAGCTGAGGCTTCTCTGTGCTTTTGGTGGGTGGCTGTCCCCTTGTGGACACTTGGTGGAATTACTATCTTTCTTTTTATTCGCCTACTGTAAACTGTATGGTCTTGGCAGTATTAGTAACTAGCTAAACAAAGGGCTTTTATTCCTTAATATCTGTTGGTTTAAGCTTAAGATTCTTCCAGATTTAACATATTTCTTAGTATGAGCTAATCATGAAGGCATACATCCTTTTGGAGATCCTAACTGATCTACTGCACGTATTGTTGGTTTGGATGTGTTACTGGAGAAATACAATAACGTACAGCAAGGTGAGTGTAAACACGCCATTGAGGACAAAGACAGATTGGATTCAATGTTTCTTCATGCAGTTACTGTTGTAGGATTAAATACTTTCATTGTCTGTGTGGCACAAACATGACAAAACATCAAAAAATGTGTTTATTAATGAATTAATTCAATATCAGACAAAATAAAGATGCTTGGCATTACATGAAAAAGACACTCCATGTTTAAAAATGACAAAACACAAAATATTAAAAATAATGAAACAAACACAAATAATTAGGCAATGTTGCCTGTAAAAACATAATTGTTATTTTTAATATGTTATTTATTTAGCCTCCTTTCATTTATTGAACTCACAGATATGAAGTTAGTCACAGATTTCATATTTTATGAACAGGAAGTGATTCTCTCTCTCTATCCTGGTTGGGACAGAACGGGACATTCTTTATCCTATTTGGGGGGACAATGCAGGGTCAGCCCTGTGGACTGGAGGCGTGACATGGGAGGTTGTGGGGGGTGGGAGCAGGTGCTTCTACCCCCCGCCCTCTCAGGCTTGTCTGCCTGTCTGTCCGTCTGTCTGTCTGTCTGTCCGGCCCTCATCAGAGAGGAAGCCCCACCTCCCTGCTCCCAGCAGCCGGCCGCCTCTCTCCTCCTCTCCCCGGCGCTCTGCTCTGCGCTGCTCCGTCCCTGTGGCCTCGCTAGGCGTCGGAGCTTCCTGCGTGACAACAAAAGTGCAGAGTCTCTGTTCTCGACGGAGGGATGGATCCGCGCTTTCATCGCTAACGGAGGGAGAAATTCACTAATTTACAAACACTGGATTAGCACATACTTGTTTGCGGTGAGTGATTGTGTGAAAATGTGTAGTTAGGTTTTCAAACCCGGAGGTTGTTGGTGTAAACGAGCGAGCATACGGCGGAGGTTTTTGTTGAGGAAGTCATTACGATGTCGAGGAAACGGCTGATAGTTTTTTTTTTTTTTTTTTTTTTTCGAAGGTCGGTGCCGAGCCCTTGTGTGTTATACGCACGCGGTTGTGCGCGCGTGCTTTTGTGTGTGCGTGCAAATGTATATTTGCGTGTGTGTGAGTGTGAAAGAGAGACAAGAAAGACAAGAAATAGAGAGTCAGTGCAACTGAAAGAGAAAGAAAGCCGCGCCGGTACGTTCAGGTGGCGATTTTAAGCTTTCTTTAGTCGTTCAGTGTTTACATGTGAGTCTGTTAAGGATTTTCAAACAATCGTGTTTTAAAATGCAGATTAGCCTACAGGACTGAAAGGAATAGCGGGCGACCCCCACCCCCTCAAATTAACTTCTTGTAACATTGTTACCGGTGCGCTGTTGTGATTATTATGTAAAGCACAGCCCAGAGGGTTTCTGCGTAAGCCATTTACGCTCACTGTTGGCCCTTTTATGTAAAATTGTATTACTGGCTTTACTTGGTAAGTCTCCAGTCATGCTGGCTCCTTTCAACATTACCGGAGAGCGTCTGGTCAGGGCTGAAAAGTCTGTGTTTCTCTGTGTAAATGTGACTGTGACTGCGATAGTGACACATGTTGACCATTTGGTGCTCTCGGGTGAAGGCTCTGACCCTGTGTTTGTGTGTGTGTACGCGTGCGCGTGGCAGGTGGACCGTGTTGAATCACTTCCCACGCGCTCCTTCACTTCTCTTGAACTGTAGGCGCGTATAACAGCTGCTTCTGTGGGGAACACACACACACACACACACCACTCATCACACACCTCTCGGGTCTAAAACACGGTCTACAAACACAGCCGTGAAGCAACAGGCTGCACCGAGCACAGTGCTGCGGGTTGAGTTTATCTGCAGCCAAAAGGAGCCTCGTTGTGTGTTTTAGCTGCTGCTGATAAGGTTAGCCATAACTGCAAGGACAGGGAATTGGAGCCTCCTGGCTTTTATAGTGAGACTGTCCTCCTAGTGTCTTAAACAGCTACTGGCTGGTGCTGGAGATGGGTCATTCATTACACAGGCATTTACCTGCCCTAGAACATAGCTGTGTGCTGTCATTTTTGGCAGATTTTGGCATAATAGTGGTATATAATCCATTATTTCTTGCTGTTAGTTTCATGGATCACAACTTATTTTTTCATATGAGACCCAGAAGTGGCTCACAGCAGGACCAGACTCAGAACAAATAATACACTATGGGGACACTACGAATTAATGAGGGGACACATTGATTTTCATCATATGTTTATGGCAGTATTTGTGGAGTTTAAGTTGCACATACTCTTTTACCACTCAGTACAAAAAAACATATAGCTGTTGATTGCCATGTGTATCCTGATGAAGATCTTGATCCAGATTAAACCAATGGTGAATACATGTGCTCTCCGAGGGCTTTCTAGTTGCATTAGTGTTTGTTTGTTTTTTCCTGTTGTGGTCAAAGTGAGGTCTGAACTATCACCTTTACCACTGATGGCAGCCACTGTCACCACTGCTCTATTACCTCTTTTATACAGGAAAACCCCCAGTATGAATACACTTGACCTGGCATTTGAACCACCCACACGCTGTCACTGGTTAATCTCTGATCACGGCCTTTCAGCATTATGCATGTTAGGAAGTGGTGTTAACGGACAATTTATAAACAGTCTTTTTCCATCTTCATAAAGCATTATGAGAAATGAATCGTTTATGTGCTGTGTTAATGTTTTTTCATCTTACAAAACCTGCCACTTAGAGAGGGAAACCATCTTTTAATCTTGGGTTTAATTACACAGCTTTCTAATTATGGTTACCATTTGTCTGTTTAAAATAGAGCCCCCAGTAGTGATATCACTTTTAGAGGTTTTATTTTCATTGTGTGGGACCTTTCATGTAAGACAAATGCCTGTGCCTTCAAAAGTTTTCCCAGAACCGGAATAGCCAAATTTGTTATTGTAATGACTAATAACATTCAACTACATCTGTGGAGCAGAACAGCGAGCATGTCAGAGAGCTGTTAGATTAGGATCAGTCATGCTACAAGATATGGGAGCTACAAGTGAATTTTGACTTAAAGGTTAAAACTAAAACTGCACTGAAGTGAGAAAAATATATAAAAGCAGTGGAAGTTATTGTGGTCAATGCAGGCATGTGCGAGCATCTTTTTATGCTGAATACATTTTTAGATGGAGGCAGTGTGATAAAGTCTGTTGTTTCTAAACTGATAGTGTAGCCATCGTAAAGGTTTTTGGGCATTAATGTGGTTCAGTTTTGGCCTGTGTGCATGCTGCACTATACACACTGCATGTGTGTATGGTCATATGCAATACCGTTAAATTGTAAGAAGCAGTACATTTCATGCTTATTGTGAACCATAATGCAACTTCTCTATGTGGTTGGCAGACATCCACTTCTTTATCTGTGTCAGAGTAACTTCAACTTGTCCAGTGTCAGAAATCTCAGATCTGCATCACTTCTGAAATGCAAATAAGTGTTCTTTATCTGTCTACCAAACTTTATGTCTGGTCATGTTTGCAGCGAGGCAAACTAACTAACAACAAACATAACCTCATTGGCAGAAGTAATAAAATTTGTGAGTTAGCTAGCTTTAGCTGGATTTGTCCTCCCTTGTCACAGACTTGCATGTGTCTGATGGTTCAGTGCATGATAAGAGTGAACAATTACTTATGCAAATCTTGCTCCAAGGAACAGAATTTCTCGCTTGTGATTTACCATTTCCACGTTGTCGAACCCTTACACTGTGATAGTGCCTATACTAGGTTGGCATGTTTTCAGGTGTCGTTGTGCTGTTTGTCATTCTGTGGTAGCCTGCAGTGCTGTGAGTGTCTGGGGGCTAGACAGCAGCTGTGTTGAGCAGAGTGTTGGTGACAGTTTGTCTGTGGCAACAGCACCTGGCTCTGTTTAGAGAGTGATTAGGAGAGTCCCAAGCAGCTCCCCATACTGTTTACACAAGGAGCCTGGAGTTAAAGGTGACCCACTTTGCATTTCCTTATCAACAGCCCCCATTGATAGCTTTGAATAGCACAGACTGTAGAGAGGCCTTTGCATGGGTTTACATAGTTCCCTATTAGAAAGAATGAGATGTGTTTGACTGGGCGAGGCTTGGATTTGACTAGCATTACAACAATGTCCTGAGGTGGTATGAAAATGTGGGTACACACACCACTCTCTTTGTGTGCAGGGCAGGGTTGCTGTGTGGGCTGCCTGTGTGATGGAAGAAAAACCACTGTAGGATGTTTAGGAAATAAAGGTTTTCCTTGGCCAACATGTCTCCCACTCTTCGACCATCTCTCTTTCTCTTC
The DNA here is from genome assembly GCA_033000465.1 of Sciaenops ocellatus. NCBI lineage: Eukaryota > Metazoa > Chordata > Actinopteri > Sciaenidae > Sciaenops > Sciaenops ocellatus. The sequence goes on along the minus strand of CP136888.1, from coordinate 11,494,943 downwards.
ATCTCTGCATGCCTCTCTCTTGATCTCTCTTTTTCTGTCTGCCAAGCTGAAGCTCTCTAGGTACGTCTCTTAGAGTTTTGTTGTGGTATGCCCTGTGTGATGGCTTTTCCGTTTGAGGTGTATGATTGTGTCCCCTACTGGGTGGAAAAAACGGGTGCTAAAGGTGAGCTGTAAATGTGATGACCAGTGAAGACAGCTGAACAAACAGGTCATAAAGTATTTATCTGAAGTGAAGACAGAAAGCTGGACCGACAGACAGAGACAGACAGATTCCCAACTAGAGAAAAAAGTTGTGATGTAGACAGCAGGAGAACCAAAAACTTCCTGTGGTTCATGACTTTTGTTCTTATACATACTGGTTTTTGCTTTTTTTTACACTGATAAAGCTTCTTATCACTTTGTGTGTGTGTGTGTGTGTGTATGTGTGTGTGTGTGTGTGTGTGTGTGTGCGCGTGCATGCGTGCGTGTGTGTGCGTGCATGCGTGCGTGTGTGTGTGTGTGCGCGCACGCATGCGTGTGTGCATGTGTGCGTGTGTTTACTCTCCGTGTGTGAGAGCAAGCCTAACCTGCTCTGTAAGATGAGTCTCTGTAAGGCACATGTCCCTGTGTCACCCAGAAATGCTGTCAAACAATACTTAATTTTTCACCACTAGGTATTGTGTGTGTGTGTGTGTGTGTGTGTGTGTGTGTGTGTGTGTGTGTGTGTGTGTGTGTGTGTGTGTGTGTGTGTGTGAAGGGAGGAGATAATTTCTGAGGGTGTGTTTATGTTTGATTCAAATGAAACTGAGCATCCTGTTTTTAATTCAAAACACCTTGCATCTGTCAGTTAATTCCTCACACCTTTAATTGATAATTCCGTACACAGTGTACATCAGATTACACCATGCGTACGGCTGCATTTGTCCCAAACTGTAATACCTCTACATAAACAGCAGGAAAATCCCTTGTATCTAGAGATGCTCCGATCCTTTGGCCAGTGATCGGAATCAGTTTTCAGCTAGATCAGCGCCGATCAGTCTCATGTGTCTGATGCTGTACCAGTCAAATTTACATGCATGCTGCACCGCACGAAAGATTCACAACAGTAACCTACTATTGTCACAGACACATGCTAAAACAACAAGCCTCCTCCACATGCGCCTAACCTGCAGAAGCGTGGGTGAAAAAAAAAAAAAAAAAGAATACTTGGATGACTTTTAAAAACGTACTCCTTTGGAAAGTCAACACAGCAGACAGAGAGAGAGAGAGAGAGAGAGAGAGAGAGAGAGAGAGAGAGAGAGAGAGAGAGAGAGAGAGAGAGAGAGAGAGAGAGAGAGAGAGAGAGAGAGAGAGAGAGAGAGAGAGAGAGAGAGAGAGAGAGAGAGAGAGAGAGAGAGAGGCGTGGCAGGCAGGCGGGCGGGCGAGGGTGGGGGGAAGAGTAGTTTGTGAGTAAACACTAAAATAAGGTGGAGCTGGGTCTGCTATTCATTTTCAGTTGAATATGATTTATCTGAGTGAGAGAAAAACATAAAAGTTATTTAATAATCAATGTTGTATAATGGACAAACAGTTTAATAAAAACTTCTAATAGGAAAAGTTTAAAAAATGTGTGTATATGCTATGAATCAGATATTTCTGTGCATTTGTAATAACATGAAGTCTAGATTTTGCTTGGAGAACAGAAGTCCATTTTATAAATAAGACACCTGATCTCTAATAATAGCTGGAGAAGTCTGCAGGTAATGTAAGGGCTGGTCCCCAATTAAAGCTGCATTAACAACTTAGTTCCTATACACCTACTGCTGGTTGCAAGAGGTCGTTGCTTTTGTGAGTTTAAATGAGAATCATAGTCCCAATTTTTAGACTCAAGCCTTTGTGTAATGAGGGTTGTCCCTCTTTACATATTCTTTGCATACTCACTCAGTCTTGGCACAAGGCTTAAACATCCTTAAATTTATCTCATACTTTTTGTTTAGATCATACAGATGAAACCTTGAATGTACTATAGATTTACCTGGTAAGTATGGTTAATGGAACGTGGAGGTTTTCGTGAGAGCATTGTAGATAACATCTTTCACACTGTTCACGCTCGTATATTTATCTGTGGGCAGGTGTGGAATGCAGATGCTAACAGGTCCTAGTTACCTGATTTGCCCCATAGCTCTTTAGGATAATTGACCTGCCACTAATCCTCGTATAAGGTACACCAAATGGAAGAAGGTACTTAACCTGTTATGTCTCTTGACTCAGTTTGGTTGTATTTCTTGTTGTTTCCTCAGTTATACTATTTTCATGTATCTATATTTTTATTTACCAAACTTGAGCATTGTGCATTGTGTGCCATTAAAGTGAATCCGTGCAAGCTGGCTGAGTTAGACCGAGTCATGCTGTTCTTTCTTCGTGGTTGTGAATCCCATGCTTCAAGGTCCGTTCTCTGAACTGCATTGGACACATGCCGCTTGCATATCCAGAGCGATTTCATTTAGACAGCATGTTTGTATTCTCAATCTTCAGCTTGGATTAAATTCTATGAGCAGAACTGGGAGGAAAGAAATGTTTTCATTCATACAAAAAAAGTCAGTCTTATTACATTCACCAGACCAAACCACATTCTAGATATTTTAAGATTATGTGCGTGTGTATGTTTGTGTAGCCGATGTTTGCTGCTGTCGTTGTCATACCCTAGGGCCTGATAAGCTTTGGCCAAACAAACACAACACAAGCAACATGAGAGCAGTAGATAAGCACATCGTACACACACTCAATACTGACCATACTTGACTATTGCCCTCACCAAATAGGGCCTCTTTCACTCAGCACTATATGTGAGTGTGTGCCTCTGCACGTATCATAGTATGTGTATGTCTGTCTATCCGTCTTGTCGCTGTGCTTTCTCCAGTCACACCATCACAGGATAAGCCAGCATTGTGCTACAGGCTACTCTTCAACAAAGGCCTTTTCTATTACTATCACATCATCATCTCTCTTTCTGTGTCTATCTGTGTCTGCTTCTATCTATCTTCAACATGTCTGTCTGTTTGCCTCTTCTTCCGTTTCTCTCTCTCCTCCTCCTCCTCCTCGTCTCTCTCTCTCATTTTAGAGATATCTGCTATATCAGCTGACTGTCATATTGTGTGTGTCTGTTTGTTAGCATGCCTCTTTAGGTACGGGTTCAAGGTCAGACAAGTGCCTGAAGAAGTAAAGTGGGTTTTGTTGCCAAGTGTTTCTGATCAGCTCATGGACAGAGTTGCATGCTTATGTTGATGGAGGCCACAGTTGCCGTGTTAAACATGCTTTCACAGGAGATCTAGCTGCCATCTAGACTTGTTTTATCTGGCTGGTATTTGCATGACAAAGGTTATCCATTTTGGTCACTGTTTTTTTTATTTTTATTTATTAAGAATTTCTGTTTATCCAATTTCACATCTTCCATATGTGTTATTTCATTTCTGAGTTTCATCAACCATATGCGTTTCCCCTTGATGCTGCAGCTGACTGTCCAAATGTACCATAAAGCAGTAATGAATACACAGGAAAGCTCACATAGCATTTAATAAAAATATATCATGAATAGATGCATTTTGGAAATGCTGTTCATAGGGTGTGGATCTTCAATATGAAGTAGGGCTGCAACCAAAGATGCCAGTTATTTTTTGATTAGTCTTTCATATTTTTTTTTACATTACAATTGTTTTACTCTGATATATGCTAAAGAGAAGCAGAACATATTTTTCTCACAATTTTTGCTTGATAAATCAGTTATGAAAATAGTTGTCAAGGGTGTCTCGGTTTATCAATTAATTGACTCATCGTTTCAGCTGTACCTTAAGTCAAAGTCATGTGGAAGCTATTGTGCACCCTTTATCATTAAATGGTTCAGAGATATTCCCTGTGCAGACTAAGGAAGTCATGAGGATCTGTGCTTTTGAAAGAATGGGTCATTTATTTGTCAGCACAGAGCTCATTCATTGGTTGCACACATTCCACTGTTCCAGCAAACACCCAAACAATACCAATGGTAAAATTCATTGTAATCCTTCTCGAGAAATTTGATTTCCAGAAACATGAGCCATTAAGAATAATCTGATTTGGTCCTCAAAAATGTTGTAGAATAATAAAGCTTTGCGGTAAATTTCCGTTCTACAAATAACTAGACAAATACTTGAAAGAATGAAGGACACCATGGGTCTCAGCTCTGTGGCCAATAGAAACCTCATCCTTGTGGCTTCTCACTGAGATGTGTGGCCATGGCGACAGTGGGTTGTCTCCTGCTTGCCTAGAGGAAAGAGGTTCACTCACCAGACCATACAACATCCACACATCCAGACCCGCACACACATGTACAAACAGGAACACATACCAATTATACCAATTACAAGATTACAACAGGCCAACTCTCGGCAACCAGACCCTGCTATGGAAAGTCAAGTGGGTGCTCTGTGTGTGTGTGTGTGTGTGTGTGTGTGTGTGTGTGTGTGTGTGTGTCTGTGTGTGTGTGTCTCTGTGTGTGTGTCTCTGTGTGTGTGTCTCTGTGTGTGTGTGTGTCTCTGTGTGTGTCTCTCTGTGTGTGTGTGTCTCTGTGTCTGTGTGTGTCTCTGTCTGTGTGTCTGTGTGTGTGTGTGGTGGAGCCGCTTGGGAGTCAGGGCCCATGCAGAGCACTTGGAGTGCTAATTAGGCAACCACAACCCAGCAGAGTACATCACAGAGAGAAAGAGAGAATAGAGGGGAGAGAGAGGTTGAACAGAGGATGAAGTGAGGAGTATATGTAGGGGAGCCAGCAAAAACAACACTCATCTCCCGAGGAGGCTAGTGTGGAGGGAGAGAAAGAGTGAGAGATGAAGGGAGGAGGAGGAGGAGGGAGAAAGTTGAAAGATGATGATAACCGAAATACGTTGCATGCAGTGATGTCCCCAGGCACTGAGAGCTTTACAGTGCAGAACAATACAATTTATCCAGGTCTGTAAGACATGGGCTGTCTGTGTATGTGTGCGTGTGTGGCTTGAGGTGTGCTGAAGAGCATCACAGGTGCAGGAACCACGATAAGCTCCATAGCAGGTCCTTCTTTGTACGTGTTTGCTTCTATTTGTGTTTTGAGTTCATGTGAGATCTGTAACATCTGTCGTATCTGCCTGCCTTGCTGGGCAGAGCCACACTGCCACCTTTTCCTGCCTCTTTGTAGTAGGTGAAGTGATTAAAAGAGAGTCGACAGGACCTGGTGGTGGTGATGATGATGACGGTGAGTCAGAGCTGACTTCCTCTCTCCCTCCCCTCTCGGTCGAACAGCTGGGCTGGGGCTGAAGCTGGCCCTCTCATCAGGGGAGCGGCAGGGCTGTGTCCCCCTTCAGCGAGAGGCTACAGAGGGCACAGCCATACAGACAGCAGCTTGACTCCTGGGGCATGGACCACAAAGAGCCAGAGACACAGACAGAAGGCTCTTATGTGTGTTTGTGTGACTGCATGTGTATGTGTGTGAGTGTGTGTTCACACTCTCTAAGCAGCGTTGTGAAGCGTAACCAGACTGTTCTGTCATACGCCCACGCTGGTGTCTCAGAGAACACAGCCACACACTCCTCAGATGACACGCACACACACACACACACACACACACACACACACACACACACACACACACACACACACACACACACACACACACACACACACACACACACACACACACACACACAATCCCAGCAACCCCTACCACAGCCGCTATGTAATTAACAGACAGAGGAAATGGCGCTGTTGGGGTGGGTGAGTCGGATGCAGGGAGGAGGAGAGGAGAGAAAATCATCTCAGCTCGTGCCTACCCTCAAGACACAATCTGTTTCTCTGTGGCTGTGTGTGTTGGAGAATAAAAGAGAGGAAGGTGAAGAGAGGGAGAGAGATGCCGGCTGGTCTTTTGAAATCTCTGCGCAAGCTGCTGGCAGGCGGTTTGGGTGAAGTTGGGGGGTGGGGGGTGGAAGAGAAGTAGGAGGTGAGGGATGAATAATAAGGTGTGTGCACACATGCACACTCACATACACAGCCGTATCATTTAAAGCCACACAAGGTAAAAGACAGGAAGACTGCTCTCTTTACACAGAGGTGTGTGTGTGTGCGTGTGTCTTCAAGACAGTGACAGCGAGCCAGGTCAGAGGGAGATGTACTCTGTTCTCTGCTGTAGCTCCATAATGGAGGCCTGCTGTATAATGACAGCTCAGACACAAGCAATACTCCCTGTCTCTCTCTTAGGTCTTCTTGATTGATCTCTTGCTCTTCCTCTCTCTCTATCTCCCCCTCCCTCCCTTGTTCCCCTCTGTCTCTTTGTCTCCCTTTTCTTTTCCCTTCCTTTCTTCTTTTCTCTCTTTCGTTCTCCAGTGAAATTGTCGCCTTTGATTCTGCTGCTCTACAGTCACAGTGCTACTGTTTCAGGATTTCTCTGATATTAGAGTTTTCTCTTTTGGTATGGAGTAAAAGAGAGGGAATGCATGTGCATAGACATGCACTTGCAGGTGTGCATGTGCAAACACACGCACGCACACACATGCACACACATTCGTTCTATAGTGCCTGAGGGTAGATTGCTCTGACATTTCATCTCAGAAGTCAAACAAACCTGGAACTACCAGAGCAGGTTTATCCTGCTGTGTTCCTGGATACTGTGTGTGTGTGTGTGTGTGTGTGTGTGTGTGTGTGTGTGTGTGTGTGTGTGTGTGTGTGTGTGTGTGTGTGTGTGTGTGTGTGTGTGTGTGTGCGCGTGTGTGCGCGCGCGCATGTGTATGTGGACGAGCGCGCGCTCGTCCAGGTTTATGTGTGTTCAAGACAGAGATCATGACATACATCTACTTGTACAGTTTATGTTGAAGCCCTGGTATTCGTCTGTATGATCATTGTCAGCTGCTCTTAAGGTTGGCTCCTGCACTCTATTTCGACCTGCATGAGCCACCTTTGCTTTATTTTTTGGAACGCCTCCGGCATGAAGATCATCCTTTTGTTCTTTTATCACAACTTCAAAAGCTGCTTATGGGTACAGAACATGAGTGCTATTAATAAACAGTATATCACTGTGTTGATTTTGTCACCCACAGAGTTATGTTTCCTGTTGTCATTCAGTCCGTTTTACTAGGTGTCATCTCTAAGCTCCTTTTAGGTTGAAGCACTTCATATTGTGACTGTGGTAATGGCTGTTATGCCCATATTACATCCTGTTTTGCTAGGTTGCTTTCATCGACATTGCTACATCACTGGCATTTTAGACACCTTCATTATTTCAATTTCTGTCTTTAGTCAGAAGTTTACTCATGCTGAACTTCTCACATATCCCCACTCCCATCCTTTTCATGCTACTGTCAGCCCATCTTCAGCCACCTAGCAAGTCAGTCAACCATTCATGAAGACATGTACTCATCAAGCTCACTCTAAATCACTATATCAGTGGATGAGCTACTCTAAGTCAGGGTGGATGGTTGAACCTGTGTCCTCAGGCTGAAATATGCTTTTTCACTGAGTAATGCCTCACACCTGCGCTGTGCTATCACGAGCAACTGTGATCTGAGCAATGAGGGGGTTTCCACTTATTTATAACAAGGTGGCATGGGGAAAAGGGTGTTGCTTATCTTGACGAAGTGTTGGAGGTTTGCTGGTTTGCACAAACTGCAGTAAACTAATGTTACCTGCATCCCTTCAGCTAACCATTTCACTATGACTCATCTTGTTTACTGTTCCTCCCTGTGCAATTTAAAACTGGTGTACTGACAAAAATGTCCATATGCCATTGTATAGACTACTCTTATTTATCAGTTGTTTGCTAGATATAATAATAAATTTGGCTAAACTTCCTGTTTCACAATAAAAGCCTTTCAGTAGGTTGCCGGTGAAAACGGTCATTGTGAAGCAGCACTAAATGTTTGTTTTGTATTCGCAAATACAGATCTGATAGTACAGCAAAGAAGAGATTATCAGGAAACAGCGAGGGTGCTATTTGTTAGAGAACAGGAATGTAGGAGTGGAACAAAACACCAAACCACAGAGTCTATGTTACACCGGAGCTACAAAAGTATTCAAAGCTGAGCACAACAAGACTTAAAGAAATGGTGCTTTAGTCGCCTGCCTGACCACACATGTTGAGCAAAGCAGTTTATTGCGACGACATCTTTATTGCTCATTTGAGGGCAGACACTGACTGGTTTGGCTCTGCTCTCTAAGCGGGACCACAATGTTGTGGCAATGCTAAATCAAGCCAATGTAGGAAAAAAAAAGGCATCTGCCGCCCGGGTGAAGTCAAAGCATTGATACACAGTTCATTCTAGGCAGTACAGTTTCAGTCCATGCTGCGTTGGACTTGGCCAAGCCAGGTTTGTGGCTGATCAGATAGATGGGCCAGCCGCACTGCCCTGCTAGTTTTAACGAGCTGATAGGCAAATCCCTTCCTGGTTAAAGATTAACCACTCGCTAGAGCTGCCACTGCATTATCTGCCCACTGGCTGGGGCATACAGGAGCCAAGAGGATTTACTTTATATGCATGCATGGCGTGTGTGTGTGTGTGTGTGTGTGTGTGTGTGTGTGTGTGTGTGTGTCTGTGTGTGTGTGTGTCTGTGTGTGTGTGTGTCTGTGTGTGTGTGTATCAGCGAGAGAGAGAGTAATCTGCATTCCAACCAGCAAAAGGGTGGAACTGTGTGTGTGTGTCAGTGTGTTTGTTTGACTATGGGAGTTAGTGATCGGCTTTACTCCCAGCGGGGTGTTAAAACTGTGTGTTTACTGTATGCCATTTAGCAGTCAAGCTGCTCTGTGTGTGTGTGTGTGTGTGTGTGTGTGTGTGTGTGTGTGTGTGTGTGTGTGTGTGTGTGTGTGTGTGTGTGTGTGTGTGGGATCATGTTTGTGTGTGGATAGTTGTAATCGGCATTCCTTTTTTTTTCCCAAGGCTTTGTTTTGTTTTCCCTTAGGGTGTAACGGCATTCAAAGGGTTAATTGCATCAGGAAGCTTGGTGTGTAACAGACTCCTTTTAACCCTTTGGGTTGTCAGTAAAACTGTTTTGCTACAGTGCCATCTAATTTATTTAAATCACCTAAGACCTTTGCATTAGGGTCATAATCCTTAGTAGTGGCTGCAGCCTTAGTCCTTTTCATAACCCACAGTGATATCATTAAAAATCTATTTTTCTTTTGTGTGTTGCTGGATTAAACAACTGTGACATATACCGTTTCATTTACAGAGGACTCCCTCTGATAAACTGGGAGACAATGCCACCTGCTGGATGTTTGAAAAATGTAGGGCTCACTTCTCTGGAAATTCGTAAGACATTACTCATCCTAGGTTGCTTAGATCATCCTATTCATCATTACTTACTTTGAAAAGAGAACCCTGACTTGCATAGCATGTGTTTTTTTTCTAGTCTAGAAGAAAATTTGTAAACAGAGTAGAGAAAGCTTTCTCTTGTTTGACTGTGTACACCCACAAAACCTTAATACTTAATCTCATTGATTTCAACTCCTATTGTGCATTTTCTAATATTCAGTGCTCTTAAGTAGTTTGAAGTGCTTCAGCATGCTATTGTTAATATAGGGGTAAAATAGAAATATGTATCTCTTCATTCCTCTTCTGTATGAGCTTTCAGCTGCTTAGTATAGGGCCTTGCAGTTTTCTCATTAAGCTGCACTTCTCTTTTTGTATTTTTGAGGCAGTTTTGCCTTTTTTGGACATGAGACACTGGCAAGTTGACAGGAAATGAGGGCAGAGAAATAGGGGATGACATCTAACACAGCCAGACTTGAACCAGAAAAGTTGGTCAACCCCTTAGGCTACCAGGATACCCCATGAGCTACACTTCTACTTCTAAGTACCAGCAGAGGGAGACTGAACATTTTTGTGAAAGCTATGTCAGCACCTGCAACCCCCTCAACCCCTACCCCGCTATGATATGGTCTGATGCTGTGGTTGCCTCATACAAGCTCCTTCAGACAGACATCAACACAGACAGCAAAGAGACAGTCTTTTCCAAAACCAGCAGGGTGAATTTTCTTGTTGCTAGACAGGAAAGGGGTGTCAGAGGGAGAGAGAGAGAGAGACAAAGACAGAAGAGAGTTTGGCGGTCCTGTGTTTTCTCAGGGGAGTCAGACCATGGCCCGAGGAACAGAAAGGAGCTTTGTCGGGAGGTGGCCTTTGGCACAATGCTGGCCACCGTGTAGCTTTACCCCAAAGATAATCTCTCTCCCCGTCATCACTCTCGCTCCCTCGCTGTTCTGAGAAGAGTAGCAAGTGACGGAAGGAGGAAATGACTAAAGAAACGACTCATTCACACCCCTGCAATGACAGCAGGACGGACAGAGGGGAAGTCAAACCCACGTTTTTTACTCTTTTCCTGAGTCCTCCACCCCCTGACCACTATTACGCATTAGTCTCCTCCACCCTGATAACAACTCCTCGTAATTGTAGTGTGTGTCTGTGTGTGTGTGTATAAATGTTAGGTTGCATGTCCGCATTTTTGGTGTGACTTCCTTATTTGTGTTGATTTAGAGATAATGACTTTTATTACTTTTTGTTTTGGATGCAGTTGCCTTTCTTTCCCTTTCATTTCTCACGATTATTTTCAGTTGTTATAGAACAATTATGCTAATAAAGCAAATTGAATTGAATTGAGGCAGATATTCAAACACAAAAGGTTTTTGCTCATGCTGTAGGGTTTGACACAGGCCAGGACTTGTCCTCTTTCTTTCTCTTTCCTTCTCTGTTTCTTTTTCTGTCGCTGTCTCAAGGAGGGAAGGGCGCCTCACATATTTAACCCCCCCCCCAAGTCCATCTGTATACATGTACACATATATACACACACTGCCTGCCGCTCCCCAGCAATGGGGTCAGATGTGGTGACCGACTGAGCACTCTCCCCACCTCCTCCTCCTCCTCCTCCTCAGTGCCTCTCCTCTCCCCTCCCCCTCCTACAGCTCGCCTTGGCAGGGCATGCATGCCTGTGTCTGTTATCTACAAATGGCTGAGGAATTATAGGTTGAGAGGAGGGGAGGAGGAGGAGTGAGGGAGAGTGTGAGAAGGCGAGGGAGGGAGGGAGGGGGGGAGGAGGGGGAGGGGGGGGAGGTCATGTGACATCGCAGCAGCTGCTAGGTTAAGAATTTCTGTTTTCTCACTTAGAGAGAGAGAGAGCTAGAGCAAGGAGGGGAGAGATAGGCAGCGTGTGTGGTGTGTTGCTTTGTTAGATAAGCTCTAAACGGTCTTTGTGAGCTGCAGCGCGAGAGACAGGAAGGCAGGCAGGCTGGGAAGGAGAGAGAGAGAGAGAGAGAGAGAGAGGGTCGACGGGTGAGAGGAGATAGATAGACGGAGAGAGAGGGGAGCAGGAAGATGGTGTGTGTCCCGTCGGTGGCTGCCGGTGTGTGCTGGGCTGGGCTCAACGTGAAGATGCAGCCATGGGGGATCCAAGCGGCTCCACTCCTTTGTGCAGTAAGGAGCTTCGGCCACGCTTTTAATCTATGAGGGGGTGGGGCGGGGGGGGGGGGGGGTCATGAACCACTGCCAGACCTCCGGATATGTGCCTATGTGTATTTGTCAAGCTATGTGCTTGTCTCTCTTCTTTCACTGTGTTAGTCACGTCTGTGTCTGTTTGCATTGTGGTTTTACGTGTGTGGTTAAAATACAGTGTGCTCCGACTCTATACTATGTCAGTTTTTTTCAGAAAGTTTCGTGTGTATTTCTTTTACTCCCTTCTCTGACTTTTTCTGACTTTCTCTAAAGGAGCTGTGTGCTGACTAAGTCGTGTTACCGGACTTTGTGTTTTTTGCTTGTTTGCACATCTTCTCAGTGGTGCCGTGTGTGTGTCATTCAGACAGTAGTCATTGTGGATTTCATTATTAATTGTGTGCTGGGTTCATTCTGAGTGCACTGGGTAACTGGGAGGTTACGGGCAGGACAACTCGAGAGGTGTTGGGAATGTTATTCACTCCCTCATGCCTGACTTGACGCTGTATGTGTCAACTCAAACTCGTACACACACACAGGGTGCTGTGCCCCTGCTCTCATCTCAGAAGGAAACATGATCTTTTTATAGCCATGTCAGCCACTGGGGTAAACCCAGATATAACTCCTACTTATCTAATTGTGCTATTGATATACTGTTAGTAAGCTGCTCTTATTTCAGTGTGTATGTCTTTGTCTTAGAAGTTGTTGTATGAGCTGCAAGTTTACTTTGAATGTTGATTTAAGGAGGATTCTGAACAATCCCCAGTGTGTGTGTGTGTTTTGGTTTAACGGGTAATACCACTGCCACACAAGCTACACTAGTCTGAACTTACAATGTCCTCTGAGCCACTGTTAATTTGTGTGCCTGTGCGTGTGTTTTGCCTGAGCACGTAGGGCTATCACACGCTGTTCTGGCATTTAGGGATTCCACTGACCGAGGGGCTGTCAACAGGGTGTCACCTTTCAACACACACACACACACACACACACACACACACACACACACACACACACACACACACACACGCACACAGGAAGGAAAGGGACAGCCATCTCAACCCTCCTCACCTTCTCTCAAAACACCACAAAGCTCTTAAAAATCTGAGGCCAGAATGAGACATGGCATAAAAAAAAAAAATAACTTTTTGGGTAAACTCTGTAAATCTCAGAACCTTTCACTCAAGTAAACTCAAAATTAATTAAAAACATGCTGTCTAAATTCAGAAATATCCAGCTGGCAGTTTCTGAAACATCACTGCTTATTTCCTCTTACAGTGTTGTTATAATTCCCTTCCTTCCTGATTAACATTAATTGGATCAAGCACAAAGTGAATGAGGCTATTTTTCTTAAGTGGTAGTTGTGTGAGGGAGCCAATGAGTTTCTAATTTGTTGAAATCGATGTCTATATGCTGAATTTGTTAACATGAACGTCGCGATAATAAACTGCCACAGAGAGCAGTGCAAGAGTATGCTCAGTTAAGGTCTTTGACCATGGACCTCTGGCAGACACACAGCCAGACTGGATCTCTTTGAGCAAGGGATGGGTGACCTGGCCTCCTAACCTCTCACCTCTGACCCTAAACTATACAACCAAAGCCCCTCTGCCCCTCACACCACCAATCCCCATCCGCCCCAGCTGTCACAAACAGATACCCGGCACCACACTCTGCCCTGACTCTCTCTGTGTCAGGAAACCGCTATCCGCCTTACTCTTTTCACATATTTTTATCTACAGTGTATTTCTTGAAGATATTTTTAATGACTCAAGCCCTCATGACTCTCATGAGTTTATTTTTTTCTGTTGGTTCTTTCATCTGACTGCAGTATTGATTATTAATACTTTCCCATTCTCCTCCCTTTTGTCCATTGGTAGGCATGAGCCATGAGCCAAAGTCACCATCGTTAGGAATGATCTCCACGGCGACCCGTACCACGGCGACGGTCAGCCCACTCACCCCGTCGCCTCTCAATGGCTCCATCGTAGCCAATGGAAGCCCGGCTACCCAGTCTGCTCACTCCGGATTCGCTGCAGCCCTCCGTAAACTGGCAAAACAGGCCGAAGAACCTCGAGGTAAAGCCGCACCCCCAGTTTAACAGGGAGGCGACACTCATGACGCTGTCAAGTTTAAGTCTGCTGGATGGCAGCATTTTGGCTGTATAATTAATGTAGAAGATGGTATAATCCCTCTGTTTGTGCTTCTTGTCAAGTGTGATTTCTTATAGGCAGATGTATACAGGTTGCACAAAGTAAGCAAGTGTTATTTTAACCGGTATTAAAATGTCTGGAAAGGGTTAAAAAGTTGAGTTACAGGTTATGGTTTGTAGTTTGGCTTTATAGTCTGTCAGTGTCAGTGTTTGAGTCTTTCTGTCTGACTGGATAATCTTTTGCTGAAAATCAAATAAAATCATGATCCTAGCACCTGATTGTTTATAAAACCATAATAAGAGTATTGTTACATCCAGTCCCAAACATTACCTGTAACCCTAATAGATTAGATGCTCTGTGCCTGCTGTATCCTGTCTCTGTGTGTGTGTGTGTGTGTGTGTGTGTGTGTGTGTGTGTGTGTGTGTGTGTGTGTGTGTTGTTGTATATTTGGTCTTTTTATGTGTGTGTGTGGGGGGGGGGGTGGGGGGGTCATATAGGTGCGAGTGCAATGTTCCAGGGCCAGTTTGTGTAGCTGAGTGCAGAACTGCTAATAGCAATGGGATGATACCCACACAGGATTGAATTAGTTGTTGTCCCTGGAGATACTGGGACGAAGAGGAGCCACTTTAGCTGACCCACTTAATGTGCTGTGTGTGACTGCACATACACTCGGGTGTGCTTGTCAATGTGTGTATGATGGGGTTATAATTCCCCTCCATTGTCCACACACTAACACACACACACACACACACACACACACACACACACACATACACACATATGTCATGCTATAGAATTCCCATCTCTCAGAGCTCTATCTTGTGGTAATAAGCATCAGGTGGTTGAATTCCTGGTTAATAACTCAATCAACTTTATTTCACAAATTCTGAACTATCCCTTTAAGGCTGAAACGTGCTTGTTTTAAATGCAAATGTTTTTATGTAGGTGCTCTGGGAGGGGTTTGTGGGTTTCTGGTGTCTTTGTCTCCTGTCTGTTTGGTAAATGCAAAACTGGCCTTTAGTACACATGCAAGTATTTTCTAAACCCATGCGCTCAGTGTCTATTAATTACAGACATAAACATACAAACCATGCAGGATCTGCACAGGAGAACCTTGGCAGCAAGATTCTCATTGTAGGGTTTATTGACGGTGTGTACGTTTGTGTGTGCATATGTATGTGTGGCTCTATGCCTTGGCTCCGGAGAGGCCCAGCTACCCCAGCTGTCCACCCTTGCTCTGGCTCTTAAATCAGATGGTCCCCTCCTTCCTGGCTGTCCCTGGACACCTTGCTCCCCAGCCCACTGCAGCCTGGAACCCAAAACCCTGCAAATGATTTATTACCCACATACAGAGAGAAGGCTCAGCCCCAACCTCTCCTCACCTCCCTCTCAATCCTTCTCCCCTTCATCTCTCTTCACTCCCTCAACATGCCAGCCCATACTACTTTCTCACTCTGTCTCTCTCAAAAAGAAAAATCCACTCCCAGAGTTAAGTCCTGAGTTTCATTTTATCGTGGACTCCCCTTTATTTTTTTTACTGGAAAATTCTCCTTTCCTTCTTATCTCTGTTGCTTATCACCTTTTTTGTCAGTTTCAGCTGTAGAACGTAGGGATTGCATTCTCTTAGTCATATTTTTTTCATTCTCTGCTTAATAACCTCTATTTTATTTTTCATTGTGTTGCGAGGTGAGAATAAGTGTGTGCTGTTCTATTTGTAATTCACAATATACTAAGGGAGAGAGCTCCCGCCTGTGTCTTTGTCATACAGACACCAGATCCTGTCTGATTAAGCTCTACCACCTTTTTATTAAAAGCACAAAAAATCCCCTTTGTTATTTTTGTGGCCTGCTGACTGTGCCGCCTGGCTGGTGTAGGCAGTGATGTGTGGATGAGTCAGCCGTCAGCCATAAGGGGCAACTCTTCCCATGTTAGGAGCACTGGCTCCAGGGTGGGCAGAGAGGCATGTAGCCCCTGGAGCTCCAGTCACCTCTCTGTCTGCAGAGCCTGTATTTATAAGCAACACACACACCCAAACCGCCCCCACACATGCAAACAGTTGTCTTTGCAACTGTGTAAGCCTCGTGATTTTTTTTGCATGCTGCAGCCTGCTGTCCTTTCATTAGCTACTTTGACTCAACCTTTCTTTCTCTCTCTATCTTCGTCATCCTCTAGTTGATGCTTTGAGGTGAGTAGCGCAGTATATACGAGGTGCCATGACTCAGTGTCCTAAGGCCTAGAGGAATTAGTTAGATTTAAGTACTAGTATTACTGCCATTGGCCGCTGAACTGATGTAAGAGCCTGAGCACGGCTGCTGTTTATACACATACCCATGCATGTGCACACACATACACATTCGTCGTCAGTTGTCTGTTGCGAGTATAATGAACAGCACCGAGTGCTGTGCTGAAGAGGGGAGGTGATGGATAATGAGTATCAGAGCAGCGTAAAGGATACACTCTCATCTCATGTACACTCGCATGAACCCACACACTCATACACACAATAGCACTCACACAACACATAGACACAGATAAACACACTGCCACAGAAAGGCAGGCCTGCTGATATCTGATTAATTAGGCAGACCTGGGTTTAATCCTCTCGGTTCTTTCTTCTTACACACTCTTAGAGATATACACACCACCAGAATTATATGACAACATTCACACTAAGTGTAGTACACTTCCTGGAGAGAGAATGAAGAGAAAGAGAGAATAAAGGTGTACAAGATAGATGGAAGGAATTGGCTGGAAAAAAGACGAATTGGAAGTAATTAGTAGATTTGTGAAAACCTGAGGTGTTTGTCACATTATACGTGTATGTGTTTGTGTGTGTATGTGTGTGGCCGGAGGCTCCCCTTGTTTCTGGGAGCCCAGAGCATGCTGGGACAGCAGGGCAGTGTGTCTCTGACCTCTCCATCTGGAGTCTGCCTGGAGCTCACACAGCCTCACTTTGCTCAGTGAGTGTGTGTGTGTGTGTGTGTGTGTCTGTGTGTGTGTGTTTCTTGAAGGCAAAACCCTTCAGGCTGTGACTGTCCCTGAAACACTCACAAACAAGCTCATTTGCTTTCCCCTCCTCTTTCTTTCTCTCTCTCTCACTCACTCAATACACAGCAGCCTTACACCTCTTATGACTCTGTTCAGTAGCAAAGCAGCATTTAAGCATAATATACAGTTTGTACAGTCAGCATAAGGCACAGAGGATTGCTCCTCTTATTTCCATCCGCCATCTTGTACTGTCTTTCTTTCCCTCGCTGGCACAGCAACACACACAGTGCTCTTCTCCCTTCCCCCCACTCAGTGATGCAGATTACAGGCTTTGTGGTGTGTTGTCAGTGCGTGGCCAAGACTGTAGTAGCAGGTGTGTGTGGTGTTTGTGTGCATCAGTGGGTATTGTGTGTTTGCAAGTGTGCGGATGTTTGTGTGTGTGTGTTAGAGTGCACGTGTTGAGGCTTGTGCTAGTGCGTGCTGGTGGGGTGGCATATGGATGCAGGGTTGGCTGGGCACTGCTATGCACACCAGGTGTGAAATGGACTGTTTAATTAAGTGCTGATGTTGTTGTAATGCATGCTGGGAGGGGAGGAGGAGGGGTGGGGTGGATTGGGTGTGTTGGTGGGGTGGAGGAGAGCACCTTCTGCCTGGCAGGGCTGGGGGCTGGCTATGCTTGGCTGTCTTGGCAGAGGCAGTGGTGGTGGCAGAGAATTGGTAGGGACCATTTTTGTGTAGTGTTGTCTTCCCATCAAGGCTTAGTGATCCAGTGGGATTCACTGCTATGGCTGCTGGAAGCCCACATTGAATGAAAGAGCTGTGGTGACTTTTTTTCTGGCTTTTTGAATGGGTCAGTGGCTGAAGTAAAAGGTGCCATCTATGTGGGGACACTTGCCCATGGCCTCCGACCACAGCTTGGTTTGTTTGTTTGTTGCTGCTGTTGGTTGTGTCTTTTGAGTGTGTGCGCATGTGTGGCTCAGCTTGAGCGGTCAAGTGTGGAGGCAGCCTGGGAGAGTGGGACTGGTAATAGAGGAGGCGATAGAGAAAGGAGCTTCACATTAATCACACACAGCTTGGGACTGAGACGGCGCTTGATTTCTTTTCTCTCTTTTCCTTGCTCTTTCCTTCTGTCTCTACCTCTTCTGTCACTCTCTCCCTCTACACTGACCCCATCACCACACACACACAGTCACACACACACACATCCACACCAAGCAAGTGACAATCAGTACAGTTAATGAAGTGCAGGTTGAGAGCTGATGAGCCTATTTTAGACTCTGGGGACAAAGGCTGCACTTCTCTCCTCCTCCTTCTCTTCCTCCTCTAGCTCTCTACAGGGCCAGCATGCATGACCATCCTCCCTCTGTATAGACGGAAAAGGAGGAGCATATGGCAGAAATGACATCAGCTTAGTGGCAATCACATGCCTCATATATGATTTTTTTCTCCTATCAGATGACGTGAGGGAGGGGCAAAGAAAGGGATTGGTATGGAAATTGGAGCAGGAGGGTTGAAAATGGACAAGATGGAATCTTGGAGGAGGGATGGAGGCTTGATGAGGGAAAGAGGCTTATGGACACACATTACTTTCTGTGGTTTAAACAGAAGTTAAAGGGAAACATACATAGATGCACACATGAAAACATTTAACCACTCTCTCAGACATTTCCCTGAGCCCCTACCGCCTGTAAGTGTTGTAAATGTGAGTCTGACAGATCTACGTCTGTTTGGCAGGCACTGTGTTTGAAGAACAGAAGGAAAAGGAATCGGGGTGTATGAAGAGGTGGTGGGCAGGTGGTGGTTGCGTGGGGTGTTGTTAGAGGGAGGGAGGAGGAGGAGGGAAGGGGAGAGGAATAATAGTTATTTGTGTTTTTTATGTGTGTATATGTGCCGAGAAAGGACGCGAGAGAAGTGTGCACAAATTTTGCAAGCTGCAAGAAGAGAATGAAGCCGTTCGTAGACGGTCTTGTCGCTTATATTTCCTTCTTCCCTTCACCTGCTTCTCTTCCTGCTCTTTTAATTATTTAGTCGGCCCTGCCTCTTCTCCTGTCTGCTTTGCCTCTACATGGAAGAGGAGGAGATGGGAGGAGAGGGGGGTTAGAGAAATAGATGGAGTAGAGGTCTGTTGCTTAGCAGTTCAGAATCACTGTGATCACCCCTCACTCTACTACTCTCTACCTCTTCCCTCCCTCCAGCCTTATTTGTTCCCCCCATCCTTGTGTATGCATGTTGTGAGTATGTGTGTGTCTGTGTGTGGTGAGTGAGTGAGTGAATAGGCTGTGACACTAGAGCTGTATTAAGTGTAGCTCCATTCCCCAGGCTGAGTGGGCTGCTATTGATTGGCCTAGTCTTGCACAGGAGAGTAATGGCTCTCCGAGGTGAGGGGGGGGGGATTAGGCCACTAATTGCCATTGTGCAGACAAGATATAACCCCCCCCCAACCACACACACACACACACACACACACACACACACACACACGTCCCACCCTCCCTCTATAGTCCCCACCCTGTCACTGCCACCCACTCACCCTCACGTCTTGTCTCCCTGCTTTCCTCTCTACTCCATCTCTCACCTCACCTCGCACCTCTTTTGCACTCTCACTGGCAGTTTCTTCCCCCCAATCACTCGCCATCTCCTATAATTTTTCATTTTCATGTCCACACACACACTTTGCTTCTTGCCTCCCCCTCCCATGCTGCTCCTACTACCACTCACACATAGATTTTCAGGTTCACCTCACTGCCTTTATTGATTCTTTCCATTATTTAGTGGTATTAGTTAGAATGAGGTGTTTAAAATCAGTCAATATCCTGACCGCACCTACAATAAGCTGACAGTGTCTGTTAGGTTATGTTGCCACGGAAACGGAAGCAAGGAAGAAATGGTGGTTGGGTAGAGATCTGTGGTTTTTGTTTTGATGGTGATAATTGAAGAGGAAGTAGACCTGAAACTGGCCTGAGGTTTTAGCTGCTTTTTATTTTACGTGGCTGCATGTCAGCACATTGATGCACAGAAGCACACTACCTGCACACGCACATGTAAGCACACACATCTCCTGCTGTCCTTGCTGCAGCACTAAAATGTGTGTCCCATTGAGAGGGTTGTGACCCAGTTTGACTGTGTAATGCTGCGCTCGCTCTAAGCGGAGGAGACGTACAGCACACTGTACTGTCAGGAGAAGAGGCGGAGGCTGGGAGAAGAAAAGAGAAGTGAGTGAAAACGTAGAGACCACACAGGTTAATACACAGGAGAGAGCAATGAAAGAAGGGAAAACAGAAGGATAATACAAAGACAGAAAGGAAAAGACAGTGGACACAGTTGAGAAGAACGGAGGGTTTTGCCTGTTTGGGGGGGAAGGTAAATATGCAAGGTTGGAAAGATGAAAATCACAGTGGTATACTGTACACATGTGAATGGGAGCATATCATATGAGAGCATTGGAACCAAAGAGAGAGAAAGCGAGATGTGTGGAAAGTGAGGCATGTGACCAGACCGTGACCCTGCGCTACAGGGTTTCCCTGGAGGGCTTTGTTAATGTGACATAGCTACAGCACAGCAGAGAAGCTCATTGGGCCAGCTTTTCACCACCTGCTGTGTGTGTGCGATGGAGGGGGAGTTCTGTGTGTGGCTGCAAGCGCCACTGACTTTATATACATTCAATATGGCCGTTCACTCCCGAACAGTGTGTTCTTTCTGTGTGTGTGTGTGTGTGTGTGTGTGTGTGTGTGTGTGTGTGTGTGTGTGTGTGTGTGTGTGTGTGTGTGTGTGTGTGTGTGTGTGTGTGTGTGTGTGTCCTGCAAGTCAAGGCTGTGTGGCTCTCACAGGGCTGCTCATCCTGATCACTGTCACTTCATAATAGGGGCCTAGGGCCATCCATCTGGCCCTCTTGTGTGCGTGTGTGTGCACATTTTATTTGTTGCCATTGTAGCACTGCAACCTCCTTTTATTCCCTTGTGAAGGAGCTACGGGATCATACAGTACTGTTGGTTCATTTGATTTTTATTAATAGAGGAAAAAACAACCACTATTAGCTTGTCTCATGTTCTTTATGTCACTGTACTCATGTCATTTGTCTCTGTCTTTCTCCAGCTGCATCTTCCATCAGCAGTGAATCCTCTCCAGTGTCCTCCCCGGCCACCAACCACAGCTCTCCAGTCAGTACACCCAAGAGGGGTCCCCTCGGTCCAGGGCCTGTCCTGGTTCCCCCAGCGGGCCACAGTGTGCCAAACACTCCACCTGTAGTCACCATTGCTCCAACAAAGACTAGCAACGGTCTCTGGAGGAACGAGGGACGCCAGGTAATGCCACATTGAAACACACCTCACACTGACCTTGAGCCTACTCTCTGGCTTTCTCACACTTCCCTTTTTTTCCTTTTAGTTGCTCTTTCTGAAGTCTCAGATTCCTGTTTATTTTCTATTTTTGTATTTCCTCTGTGTCTCTTTTCTGGCTGTTTAACATTAACAACATTCAAACGTTCTCATTCTTCAGCTTGCCTGCTAGCACAAACATGCACACAGACAGGCTCTCGAGAGATTAATGGATTTTGTATATGGCCTGTAACCCATAGTGTGGCAGTACGTATTTGGCATATGTACATGTGACGTAGCTGACAGGTCTATGAATGCCTGCTTTACCCCAAGCACCCCCTCAACACCCACCCACATGGCTCCATGCCTTAAACAATGCCAGCTGCCGCTGGGACGTCGAGGTGACAGCCTCAACGGCAGCTAACATCTGTGCCCCTCCAGCCCCACTCCCCACTTAGCCCTCTTGCCCTTGGAAGAGCCCCTCCCAAGTCTGCAGCCTTTAGCCTCCTAACCCCCCCACCTACAGCCTCACTCTCTTCACTCAAGCAGTCAAGTGCATCCTCCACCTCGTCACCCTGGACACCCGTGCTCCGTTACGTAGAGAGAGGGAGAGAGGGAGAGGGAGAGGGAGGGAGAGAGAGAGAGAGAGAGAGAGAGAGAGAGAGCTGCTTGCTTTGATAAGGAGTGGATTATGGATTATGGCCTTGCTTTAAGCCTTCTTATCTCAGCTCAGGGCTAATAGCTGAGGCCAAGCGCATGGTTATGAACAGCACCCGGCAACATGCGGAAACTCTCCGAGGCACTTTGACGGTTCCCCTGAGATGGAGAGAAGGGGGATAGTGAAGGGTGAGTGAGGAGGTCAGTCAGCTAACAGTGTGTGGTAGCATTTAGGCCATTGTCCTCTTGCTTGGACAACCCCCCCTGACCCTCAGCCTCTGTGGCTGTAGCTTTTATGGAATGACCCTTCCATAGTTCAAGGGTCAACCAGAGCTGGGAGGGGCTGGAGAGACAGGGGAGCTCTCCCAATGATGTCATCTTTTCTGCCATTCCTTAAGCGTAGCAAATTTTGAAGAGTGGAAGAAGAAATGAAAGGGCAGAAGCAGCCTCCACTCCTGTCCACATGGCCATAAATTGTAGCTAATCCTGTGTGTAGGTTTGTGCGCATATCTTTGTGTGCTTTTGCATTCTGTGTGTGTGTGTGTGTGTGTGTGTGTGTGTGTGTGTGTGTGTGTGTGTGTGTGTGTGTGTGTGTGTGTGTGTGTGTGCGTGTGTGAGGTCAAGCTCAAATTGAAAAGGTTGTGTCACCGGGTTTGTGGTACCTTCAGCAGCTTGGGGCCACCCAGCCAAAGAATGAGGAGGTTAAGGGAGGTGATGCGGACAAGGGAGAGATTGAGATGAGGGGGTAGAGGTTGGGAGGGGGGGCAGTAGTGGGGATGCAGCACGAAAGCTGGCGTCATAGTATCTCCCCCTATATTCACAGTGCCGCTTCAGTGAGCACATATTACTCTGTGGTCACAATGAGCTACCGGCCCGTAAAGGACACACACACACACACACACACACACACATACATATATACATAGATACGCGGCATCAAAATGTTCCTCTTACACAAAGATGACACTGTCTGGAGCTTCCATTGTTAATCGCTGACTAGGAATGATGTATCAGGGAAGAAGGGGGTGACCCTCTGGCACTTTTGCACTGCCCCTTTACCCATATCTCCCTTTCTTAACCTCTGTGTCTACTATTCATTCAAGTTTTATACCTTTATATCTTCTCTGGGGTAAAACACCTGTGTGCCATGTCAACCTGTGTTTTTCCATATGACAGGATTGGCACAGTGAAATAAAATGTGAGGGGACACAAACAGCCAGAGATCAAGTTTTAAAGACAATAGGAGATAAAGGGAGGAGAAATGCAGAGGCAGCAGTCTGTTCTTTGGATCTCCTGTAAAGCATCCAAGAAAAGCTTGTTTGTTGCTATATGTACATATATGTGTGTACTGCTTTCTCTGTGTTAGAAGGGTTGATTAGTGTCTCTCTGGCTGAGATATGAGTCCGTCTTTCAGAGGGGGGTGATAGGCAAGGCAGCGAAGGAGGGAGGGCATGGTGCGCTGGCATTTTGCTTTAATGACTGCAGGAGTCTGCTCCCGCTGCTGCCTGTAATTGCTTTTTAATTGGCAATTTGGATTCATGGCTCCATCTGAGAGGCGTAAACGAGCGCTCTACAATGCTCGGGGTCTCCCACCCTCGCTGGGGGTTACAGGGGCCTGGCTCACACAGAGGAAGATGGCTGTTAATGGATGTGTCTTTGAGTCTGAGTGCTTGTGTTTGTGCTCTGTACTGTGTATATGGCATGCTGCTGTTGAATAGTGTGTTTTTGAGTATAGAAGGCTGTTTTTTGGCTGTGTGAAAGGTCAAAATGTGATGGCTGGTTGGATGTGTAGGTGCCTGAGTGACTAAGGTGCCCGTCTAATGGGGATGGAAGGTTCTGTCTTTGTAGTGTGTGTGCTTTTTCAAGGTGCCGACCTGTTACGCAAACACCTTTTTATATATTGTTTTTGACAGGTATGCATCCACACATGCATGCACAGACATATACAAGCAGGGACTAAGCTCAGGAAATGACCGCCATATGTACATATTCTCATTTATTAACAGGTCTCTACATTCATTTTTTTCATTGTCACATGTAGAAGGGGCTTTTTCAGTGACAATATTACTTGTAAAAACAGGAAGCAGAAGCCAGCCAGTTGCAAATTCACAGCAGCACCACCACGCTTTGTTATTTTACAGGCATCTTTGTTTCATCCTCTCATGATGGGATTTCTGCAAAATTTGTTAGAAAGGAACAGTTGATTCAATTTTAGTGGTCATCTGTGTCTGGCAATTGCACCAATTGACAGTTACTGAGTCATAGCCATGACTATAAAACCATACCCCTGTCAAACACAAACTCTGTGTATGACGCAGGATATCAAACACACATTCAACACACACTTGATAATACCAACTTTTGTTTAGAAGATAGTCAGAGTTCAACACAGAGTTCAACACTTATGATTAAATTTTAACAGACGTATTTCCCGATGAAATCTCAGAGTCAAATTCCCTGTTTGTGTACACATACAACAGCTGATTCTGATTCATTTTATTTGCTAAGCAGGTTCTCGTGTTGTGTCATCAAAAGAGATCTGGGATGTTGTTTGGTTTGACAATAGCATTCATATTCTTATTTGGTCACTTTTTGATGTATCTGTTCGATGAACGGTTGCACACATCACACATAACAACAACAAATATACATGACTACATACATCAACGTGTAGCATTAGTGATGTTAGTCAAGCAATGATGACAGCTGACTGATCACTTGGTTAGCAGGCTATCATATGTGTGATAATAGCAATTGATTAACTGACAGTGTGATTGAAAGCAACACCAACTGTTTTTACAAGCATATTACTAAAGAGACATTTCTCACCAGTGATATCTACCTGAGGCAGTATATTTTTATGATGGGGTGGGACTGGAGGAACATGCAAAGTACAGAAGAAATTTGAATAAATGTGTCTGCTTGCCTGCCACAAATGTTAGTGTTTTTATTAAGACTTTCAGACAGCCACCTGACAGCTATTGATAGTGTTGGACAACAAAACAGATAAAGAAAAAAAGACTGTGGAAAAAAGAAAGAGCAAACAGAGAACCCAGCATCTTGTGGCTCCCAAGCCACTATTTGATATTGACTTCTTTTGACATATATGAACCTTTCCAGTTGGCTGCTGATTGGGAGGGAACGTCCATCTTTTCCCTGTGTTTATAAAGCCTGGAACGGATGGAAGTGGGGTGGGTGGGGGGTTTATAGGGATGGGAGGTTTGAGTATAGTACCTTACTGTTTAGTGAAGTGCAACAAGCAACAAGGAGCAAACAGTAACATTAAACTACTGGAAAGTGGGGGGCGCGTAAGAAACAAAGGGAGATGTGGGGAGTCTAAACATTAGAGGCATTTAAGATTAGATGTTAGCGCAGCAGTGTCAGCCCGGGTCAGTGACTGCAGAACAGGACGTGGAGGTAATGGCTCCCTAAATTGGATTTATTTTATCAGAGGCAATAGTGAGAGAGGATAGTGCTGCTGTTGGGTGTCTCTCTAATTCCAGGGAGCCAAGAGGTTAATTTAGTGGGGCAAGAATTACCTTCTCCTCTCACTCCTCTTCTTTATGTCTTCATCTCTATATTTCCTGTCTTCCTTCTTTCCATTCCTTCTAATTGATCCCTTGCTAACTTCAAGTTGAAGTTTCGTTTTACAGGAGATGAGATTATCATTCCACTACACCCGGGGCAGTCCTCCTTAACTATATATCCCTTCATAAACAATTTCCTTGTTCAACTTACAAGGGTTATAAGTTTCTCTGTTGTGCGATAGCATTTGTAGGCAGAGGGAAACCAAAGCTTCAGAAAATGCACTTCCACTCCCACAGCAGGATGTCTTTGTAGCTCTGAAACAGTGTATGTGCCTGCTGAGTGCGTATGTGTGTTTTGTTGTGGGATTGGATAAGTGAGACCAGGCTTGCTGCCAAAGGGAAAGAGGGAGGTGAAAGAGAAGAGGGAAGAAAGAGAAGGAGAAACTGAGGCAGAGGGATGTTGCTTTTTAGACTTTGTTGTCTTCCCTGTAGATGTTTCAGTGTGTAAGTTATGTGCACACGCACACACACTTTGCCAAGATCAAAGTCATCATCTCTTTAGAAGCACTGCTGTTGTACATCTACCATTACCACATCCTCATCGATCATAAATATGACATCTTTTAGTTGCAATTACAGAAAACAGGGTGGATTTCGTTTACTTTTTTTAACCACTATGTTTCCCCTGTTTTAACAAATATTCCTATATCGGTGGTTTACTTTCACACAGAGATGGTTTGTGTGAGAACGTGGATAAAGGTGCCTGAGGTAGGAAGAGAGAGAGTAAAGGAGGCTTCTGCTCTATGAAAAAGGCCTATTCTTCCCCCAGTCTCTCCCCTCACGGGATGGACTCCATGAGCACTGACAACCGTGACGGTCACAGGTCCTCATGAACAATGACTAAGACTCTCTCTCTGTATCTCTCTCTAGGCTGACTCGGGGCCTCGCGGGGCCAGCAGGGAACGTCTAGGTGCAGAAGGGACCCTCCCCCAGGAAAAGGGTGGCCCCTCAGTCCCTGCCCACCTCCTGGGAAACCCCTATGCCTTTGGTCTCACCCCCGGTGCTGTCATGCAGGATTCACGTTTCCAGCCCCTCAAGTGAGTCCCACACTGCTCTGCCTTTTTCTCTGGATTTGTGGAATTTCAGTTTAATGGAAACTGAACTTGTATATGATAGAAGTGTGTGATCAGTAATTTATGGGTTCATTGAACTTACTGGAATAAGCAGCTGCAACAAATGTACAAACATTGGTGCAAAATCAATACATTTTTCAGCAGTAAACAAGTGTGTGGGAGTTCTTGAACGTTCCTGTAATCTCTGCACACCTTTCACAGGTGTGCACAGATTTTTTCTATATATTACAGAAATTATATATAATTTCTATATATTAAAATTCTTGGTGAAAACAAGTTTGCATGTGTGATCAGTGAACACACACAAATCAAGCTAACCTTGGCTTTTCTCTGTTTTACCCCTTCTCTCACCTTCAGTCTGCCCAGACAGTTGCCTAATGCTGTACCCCCTGGTCCTGTACCAGAAGAGTACCTCCGTGGTTTCCGGCCCTATGCCACGACCGAGGATGCCCTCCGCATGCCCTCTTTGCCCTTGGGTCTGGACCCTGCCACTGCGGCTGCTGCAGCTGCCTACTACCACCCCAGCTACTTGCCCCACCCTTCCTTCACGCCATACAGGTAAGCCACTCCATTCATTTGTTTTGTTGACTTGACACCCATTTCCTCTGAGAGCAAATTGTGCAAACCAGTGAATATGATGGAGCTAAGTATTGATACTGCTTAGACTCAGCAGTAAACGCGTTAGTTTATAGCTGACCTTGAATTCATGTTCCCAGGGGTAAAATATTTTGTTGATGTCCTTTAAATGTATATTTATTTAACTGGACGGGAGATTTTATTGAGTGTAAGAGAGTTGAAGAAATATGTGACTAAGACAGATGGTGGTACAAATTAAAAAATCAGGTTCCAGGTAAAGAAAAAGCAAAGCAATAGAATAACATAGAAAATAACCAAACTTTCAGCATCAGCACTGACAGGAAGGAAGTCTGTTACAACAAAGGTAGTATCATTTAAAACAATAACACTATTGCACTGATCACTTGGGTGTTTCTTTGCAACATGTGAGCAGAGTGCATTGTATTGGATGCAATGAGTCCTAAATAAAAGCTTTATATATTATACCATCTGACAGGCTGCTGCTAAGAAGCCTGTGTTTGAAAATATCCTGGTCAGCTATGTCAAAATGCTTTTAAGAGATTGATTTAAAAATAGATATCCATCACTTTTTATTGCCAAAGGCTGCACTAATGTCATTTACAACCTTCAGAGCTGATGTAATGATGCTTTAGTGCTTGCTAAATTGCAATGCAGTTGTTCATAAAACAAGCACTACACTGATTTGACAATTGTCCAAAATGTCATTGGGTGCCTAATATTTTTTGGAGTATGAGGCTAACAAAACTCTGTATTTGCATATTATGCGAGGTTATACCTATGGATAAAATATTAACATACAGTAACGGCTGCTTTTGCTACTTAACTCTAGATATCAGGAGCTTGTTAATACATGATTTTTGAGAAATAACCATACAAGATGAACCCTGAACTGTTCATATATCTGGGAGAAGACGTATCCTACTCACCACTGTGGTTTACTCATTCTCTCATGTGTATAGGAGTAACAGTCCAGTAGTAACACCAGCAGCAGAAAATCTATGTGCAATATTTCTTAAAAAATACATTAATTTTAAATGTGCACTACGTATGATCATGTGGACTGTGTGTGTTGAGAAGGACTCTGCTTGCTTTGGGCTATCGCACAGGCGGCATGCCCCTGGTCTGTCAACCCAGCAAGATCAGAGGACTGCAGCACCCATCACACACTGCAGTGTAATGGATTTAATGAGGGGATGAGCAGAGGATGTCACACACAACACAAAAACACACAGTTGTGCATCAACAAACAGCACAGTCTCTCGCTAGCTGTGTGGTGTAGTGATTGAGGTTAGCTGGCAGACACTGCTGCTTTCTTGAAAGATGGAAGGCTAGTGATGTTGTTTCTTTGGGAGGCACACAGGTTAATGAAAGTGAATGCTGCACTGTCACACAGGGAGACTGACTCCTCCTCTTTCTCTCTTTTCTTTTTCTTATTGTCTCCCAGGATGGATGACCCGTTCTGCCTCTCAGCTTTGAGGTCACCTTTCTATTCATTGCCAGCAGGGGGAGCGTTACCCCCCATCCATCCCTCCGCTGTTCACATGCATCTACCAGGGGTCCGCTACCCTGGAGATTTCACACACCCTTCACTGTCAGCACTACAGTCTGAGAGGTAAAGTTTCCCTACTTCACACATAGGTACACTCACATAATTACATATACCCATTAGATCTCAGCAAAATGCCATAATTATGGATTGTTCTTTCTAATTTCACTGACCTTTTCTCGTCTGTTTCCCTGTCTTCTTTGCTTTTAAGGCTTCAGCTGGAGGATGAGCTGAGGCAGAGAGAGAGGGAGCGTGAACGAGAACGTGAGCGTGAAAAAGAGAGGGAGCGGGAGGTGGAGAGAGAGAAAGAGCGGGAGAGAGAACGGGAGCGGGAGAGAGAGCGTGAGAAGGAGCTGGAGAGGGAGAAAGAGCGCGAACGAGAGAGGGAGCGCGAGAGGGAACGGGAGAAGGAGAGGGAACGAGAGAAGGAACTGGAGAGACAGAAGGAGAGGGCACTGAGAGAGAAGGAGCTGCAGGCGTCCAAGGCCATGGAGAGCCACTATCTGGCTGAGCTCCATGCCATGAGGGGGCAGGAGGACCGAACCAAGCCTGAAAGACTCACCCCTAATCGGGCTGGTATGTGTCCATGCTGCCCCTGTAGCTTCCTTAAGCTACAGTCATATTGCTTGTAAATACTTGTCCCTATAAACATGCAACTAAAAGAAAATTAATTTGCAAGAAGCCATTGACAATCAACTAATTGTTTATGCTATGCCAGTTATTTGCTTATAAATTCTGGTTGTAGCTTTTCAAATGTGGACACATGCTGGTTTTCTTACTGAACTGAATATTTTAACTTTCTCCCTCTGCAGATAAAACCAAAGAGCCCATTCCCCCAGCTCCCAAACCAGTCCCGCCAGGACTCCACTCTTCAATGGTCCCATCGCATCATCCTGTCCCTGGTCTAATCTCAGGCCACGGCCTCTACATGGGGCCCAGCGCTATAGGGCCAGGGCTCTCAGCCTCAATGATGGCTCAGAGGACCAATGAGGAGGAGAGGTGGTTGGCACGGCAACGCAAGCTGCGGCAGGAGAAAGAGGATCGTCAGTACCAGGTGTCTGAATTCCGCCAGCAGGTTCTGGAGCAGCACCTGGATTTGGGTCGACCAGGTGACACGCCAGATCACAGGACAGACTCGCACAGGTGAGAAGACACTCACAAGGCTAAACTCGTTGCAGTCCAGCCAACATGTGCAGAAAATTCAAACCCATTTAAATTTTCTAAACACATGCCGCGGCAGTTATTTCCACATGACTTGGCAAATGCAGAGCTGCTTGGCCAATGTTATCTGATAGAGACAAGCAGTTCTGGGGCCTCTGTGACACCAAACACATGCATGCTTTCAGTGGAAAACACTATTTTTGGGGTGTTTGGCTGTCTGTCTCTGCTAGCCTGATAGGGACAGTTGTGCCTGTGTTTTGAAGCCTCAAAAGCTGGCACACTTTAGAAGTTTGTTTTCAGGCAGGACTGGAAAAAAGATAAACCCTGTCAGAAGCATCACGTCTACTCTATTTCTGTCCATGCTTCCTTCCAAGGCCAACATGTAGGCAAACAGACAGCTATGTTTTGGTGTTGATGTAGGGTGTAAAGTGGGGTCCTGATGACTGCTGTTTCATGAGTAGTGAGTGGGTAGGGGTTTCAAACAGGCAGCAGGTCGGACGGCTAAGATACACAAAGGATAATTCTCGGCTAATCCTCTCAACCTTGCACAGCGTAAGCCCCTTACTTACCCTCCTTTGTTGCTGTGCCTGTGTTTGTGTTGTGTGTGTGATTCAGAAGTGAGGTTGTGGTTAATGCTGAACTGGTAGGACAGGACAGATACAACACGTCCGCTATCAGTAACCCTACGGTATAATTGCAGAATCACAGCTCACAGGCTGCAGATTGCAGATAATGCACACACATTTACTCACACACGCACAGAAATGCAAACACAAACAGGAGGCATGGATAATTTGACTGGTCATGCAGTGTGCGCTCCTGCCAGGTTTGATTTGGAAAGACGCTCGAGACAGTGTCCATCAGCCATCTGCCTTTTTTTCTTCCCCACTGTTGCCATTTCGTTTCCACCACCGCACCATTATTTCTTTTCAAGTCTTTCTTTTCACCGTTGTTCTCCCTTTACATATTCTTCTCTCTCTCACATCACTGAATATGATTCCCTTTCTAACAACCCATCTGCCTCCCTGCCCTCCCTATGTCAGTCATTTCCTTCTCTCCCTGCCTGTCTCTCTTGGCCTCTTCTTTAGTAGACCACTCTCTGAACTTGCTCTCTCCCTCTGTGCATGTGTGTGTGCATGCATGCCACATTACAAGGCCCTAACAGATCAAAAACAGGCCTGTATATCTGGAGGACATTGTGTGCCTTGGCCACATCCTCACTCTGCTCTGGGCTACTCTGTCTGGGCTTGATAACACTGTTTTGCACAGATATACAAACTCACAGACATACTGACAGGGATGAAGGGAAATAGGCAAGGCACATGAGCACTGTGTTGTGGCTCTGTATTGCACGTGTGGTTGGGAAACACTATTAATCAATTTTAGAGGCGATATGGGCATTGTACTGTATTTCTAACAGATAAACAACCCCTGTTTCATTGTGTCTCTACAGAGCCATACCAAATCACCATGAACCAGGAAGTCGGGACCTCCACCCTCACTTAGGCGCCCCTCCACCACTCATCTCACCAAAACCTCCTCAGCCACCACGTGAACACCACCCTCCACCTCCTACCACCCTGTGGAACCCAGCATCTCTTATAGAAACAACCTCAGAGTCCAGACGTAACCATGAGCCCTCAGGGATGGGACACTACGAGCTCAGTCGGCTGCCCCCAGGGCCCTTGAAATATGAGGATGGAACACGAAGGCGAGATGGAGGAGCCATAGAGAAATATCCTCCACTGAGAGGTCCTCCGGGCCTGCCGGAGCCCAGCACATTCCTTGCTGATCTGGAGAAATCCACCCAGACCTTCTTCAGCCAGCAGAGGGCATCAATGTCCCTGCCCAGCCAGTATGAATTGGAGGGATCTGTGAAAAGCAATGCTGGACTAAAGAGCCTCCAGGGACACCCAGGGCACAGTAGACATGGACAAGGACTAGGAATTGTTGCTGGGCCAGCGATGGGACCGGTAGCCACACTGGGGATGGGTCCAGACACAATGCTGATCTATGATGAGTTCCTTCAGCAGCACCGAAGGCCTGTCAGCAAACTGGACCTGGAAGAGAAGAGGAGAAGAGAGGCCAGGGAGAAAGGTAACCACTACACTGGCTTTGAAAAATGATAGTCAACTTCATTAGATGATTGAAAAAGTGGGGTGTCAGTAGTGACCTCTTTGTTTGCTGCAGGTTACTACTATGAGCTGGATGACTCATATGATGAGAGTGATGAGGAGGAGGTGAGAGCCCATCTCAGGAGAGTAGCAGAGCAGCCCCCACTCAAATTGGATGACTCCACAGAGGTAAAACACCTGCTAACACATACACTTTCTCTGTTCCTGGATGGAGGCACACACAAGCACTCATGACAAAACATTACACTAAGGTTTTTTTTTTTTTTCTTTCTGCACAGAAATTGGAATTCCTGGGAGTGTTTGGCCTGACCACGGTAGGCCGGCGAGATGAGCTGGTCCAGCAGAAGAGAAGAAAGAGGAGGAGGATGCTCAGGGAGCGCAGCCCCTCACCACCTGCTTCACACTCAAAACGCACTCCTCCTCCTCCTCCCCAACTTAGCACGCGCTTCACCCCTGAGGAGATGGACCGAGCACCAGAGCTGGAGGATAAGAAGCGTTTCCTCACCATGTTCAGACTGTCCCATGTCACTATACAGCAGAGGAGAGGTAAGAGAGTTTAGAGTAATGCACAGATTAAGCTCAGTCTATGGAGCAGGTACTCCACCCCATAACTTAAATTGATTTAGTCATGTTTAAAGCCACTCTAAAAACCCTTGGTAAATATATTTATGGGTGATTCTGTCACAATTACTCTAAATACAGGACTTAAGTGTTGCTTACCAACTGCTTTCTTTAATTATGTTCCAAGAACATTAGTTAGTGGAAGACTTAACTGTGTGTAACAATGCCTCTTAGCTATTCTTAATTAAATAAACCTCCCTTTTTGTTTAAGAACTGGTGTGCTGGAAGCCACTGCCTTTTAAATAGCACAATCACAATCACTTAATCAGGATTAAGTGAAGGAAGTTTTTACTGACATTGATAAATACTTGAACATTATCAGTATGCTTCCACTAGCTAGTTAGAAACCACTGCATCGCAGAGCTGACCCAGTGCCCTTTACATGGCATACAAACATCCCTATCCATTACTCATATCATGCCTCTCCTCCGTGACATCTTATTTCAGCAGAGTAAAGAAGAAGACTGATTGCATGCTCATTTAGCTTTTAGAAAGTAGTAGTCATTCCCAGTCGGCTCTACAGCTTGCTGATGCTTCACTTCAGCTGAGCTCTGCCTGATTTACATGCGCTGTGTTCTCATTAACATGTTGACTCAAGCCTTGAAGGAAATCATAAAGAGGTCAAACAATGAACACGTCAACCTCAAACCCCTATATTATATACTGCATTTATTAACCAGTGTCTTCATAATGTAATGCTTTACATTGCCCTTGTTAGAAAGGTGGACTTGTGTTTCATTGTTCTGATTGTAGACTCTTACAGTTATAAACACACACACATACACACACACACACACACACACACACACACACACACACACACACACATATACACACACACACACACACAAACTGAAGAGGAATTGGGAGTGGCAGCAGTGGGCTTACAGTGATCCTGGTCTAATCCTCTTGATTTACTGTTTGCTGCCTACAGATGGCAGCACACGGCCTCCCACACTATCAGGCCACACTGAAACCTCCTTAGAGACACACACACACACACACACACAACTACTTGTGAATAATATACATGCAGAACAGACTAATGCAGCAAAGATACAAAGATTTAAAGGTAATGTTTTCTCTCTCTTAGATAATGAAAGGGTGGTGGAGCTGCTTCAGGCCATTAAAGAAAAGAACGTAACCTTGGATACCATCAGACATGCGCCTCATCCGCTGTGTAAGAGCCCTCCAGCGCAGACCTCTGGTGAGACACGTGCTAGTATACATAAACATACATGCTTTTATATTGATTTAGAGTGGTATTTATTCATTTGTATAATGTGTCTGGATGGGAGATGCATCTAATGTAGCTGCAATTACTAATTTGCAGCATTCCATCTGTAGTAATGTGGATCTTGACCACATCATGGCTAACACATGTTCACATTATTGCAGATTCTGCATTTGCCCAGCCTCCCCCTGAATCAGAAGATCACCACAGCATCAGACCACATAGCCCCTCCTCACATTGCCCAGCATCCCCCAATGGACATCCAAAACCCCTTGGGGATACATTAAGACCAAAGGAACCCCCTTCTCCAGCTGTCTACCCAGACAAGGCCCGGGGGCCCAGTGAGGGACCGATCACTAAGAGGAGCTCCAGCCTGCTGAACAGCTTGCGGCCCCCACTCCCCCTACAGGCTAAAGAGGGCCATCACAGCGTCAATGGACGCACCAAACCCTGGGACAGCTTCACCCCAGAGGAATTTGCCCAGCAGTTCCATGAATCTGTGCTTCAGTCTACTCAGAAGGCTCTGCAGAAACACAAAGGTAAGCCATGTGGGTCACAGTCATAGAGATTTGTCTCTGATGGTCATTAATGGGCAGTAGAGTACTGAATAAATAATCAGCAGATAAATAATCATTATTTGTAGCTCTGGATTAATCAGTTAATCCTTTCACCACTATTAAAATGAATAAAAATGGTTGAACAACAACCCAAATTCTCTTCATCTCTTCGCCTTTTAGGGGGAGCCACTGGGATGTCGGAGTCGTCTCACCTCCAGGAGTCGTCTGTTCACTACAACATTCCAGAGCTTCAGAGCGCACCTGGCCGGCCACCGCAGCCACATTCACAGTCTCACTCAAATGCACATTCATTTGCCCATCCGCTCTCACACCCTCAGCCCAACGGGCAGCACTTCTCTGTACCCCTACACCGGGAGGCCTCAGGGACGAGGGAGGACCTATCTGGTCCAGATGACTCTGAGGAGGAGGAGGAGGAAGAGGAAGAGGAGGCTCCTGCTTCCAAGTGGCAGGGGATTGAATCTATATTTGAAGCTTATCAGGAATATGTTGAAGGTAAGCAGCCTCACCGAACATGCAGTGATCATACTGCTGCTAAAAGTCTCGTTGTATAGGTTCATAATTTAGTGTTATTGTTTATTTGTGTAAAAATTGTGTTTTCAGATAAAATGTCATGTTCATTTTAAAGCAGTAGTGTACACTTTTTTTTATTTTATTTAATTTTTTACAGTTGTTGTAGCATTCTCCAGTCACTAGAGGGTGGTGTTCACCCTGCCTCTACATAATTCATGTCAGATGCAATTGCATATGTGTTATCAGGATTTGAACCAGAAATTCACTCAGCATAATTTGAATAGCTATATGAAGAAAGTTGCTTGTGGTAAATTAGCCTTATAGCATCTCTCATTTAGATAGCATATGGTCAAGATTCTGAAAGAAGGCTTATGTTCTTCTTTAACCCCCAACTGTTGCCTTTTTTCTTACCAATTTTCTCTGATTGGATGTTTCCTTTAGAGCAAAGTTTGGAGCGACAAGTGTTGCAGACCCAGTGTCGAAGACTAGAAGCTCAGAACTACAACCTCAGTCTGACTGCTGAGCAGCTGTCTCATAGCATGGGGGTAAGACACACACACACACACACACACACACACACACACACACCACTGCTGTTATTATGCCTTCTAACACACTTTGCATCATCTTCATTCCCTTTCATCTCCATATATATTTCTTTTATTGTCCTGGAGGATTGGACAAGATGTCTACAACTACAAACTAAGTGAATTGGCTGCAGCTACACTGGCAAATTGAAATGCTTTTCTTCAGTGCTGGTTTTCAAAGCAACACAAGGGAGCTAGCAGAGTTCAAAGATGTTAAGAAATATTCAGCGCATAAATTGCAAGTCAAATAATGAAAGTCGTAAAAAGCTTATAATGTGGCCGGAGAAGCAATTTTTGAAAATCCTGTTAACAGAGTATCCCAAACCCAAAGACACACAGCATTCTTTATTGTACCCACATTGTAGGTCATCCTTTGTTATTCCTCCCCTTGTATCAGTGTCATAAATCACTGAAATTTGTGATTTTGTGTTAACTCTCTGCTGTCCTGCTTGTGTAGGAGCTGATGTCCCAGAGACAGAAGCTGGCAGTTGAAAGGGAGAAGCTACAAGCAGAGCTGGAGCACTTCAGGAAGTGTTTGACGCTGCCACAGACACACTGGCAGAGAGGCGGCCATTACAAGGGCTACCCTCCCAGGTGACCCCAACATGCCGACCTGATGGCCCCCAGGCCCCCGGCCACCTCCCCTTTCAGACTGACACCCAGAGTTTATTTTTCATGGCCTGGTCCACATGGCTCCATGGAGGAGAATATGGCTGGCTAGATAAAGAGTGAATGGCTGAATGAATGAATGAATGGAGTGAATGGATAGATGGATGATACAGGACCATACAGTGAAGGACAAGCAGTCTTTGGATTGTGGCCAGCCAGGGACTGTGCCATGAGCCACTAACGCGTGCCAATGTAGCCAACCCCCGAGATCAGCGAGAGTATGGGGCAGGAGAACCTGAAGATCAACACGAACACACACACACACACACACACACACACACACACATACATGCACCTGCTTTTCACACAGTCTTCAGTCCCTGCTGCTCTATTGTTCAGTCCCTGCATCCCTCACCGCCACAGCTACACAGACAATCCTGCCAATGAGGGAGCAGCTACCCCAGGAGGGGTGTCGTCATAGAGACTTGAACGCTCCAAAGGCTTTCTGGCCAGTCGGGACTGATTTTTATCACAGTGGCCACATGAGCTTTTGAACTGGAAATGCACTTAAGAATAAAAGCTGAAGAACTACCTGGTGGTACTGTGTTACAACAAAGAACTGTTCAAATTAGGGAAGAACTTAGAAAATGCACATTTTTGGAAAGAATTAAGGAAAATGTTTTATTTCGAAATAGAAAATTTGAGAATAAGAATTTTAAAAGGTGCTTCAGCCTTGTATTGTATATAATATGAAGACTTAAAAGAATTTTGTATGTTTTTATTACTTTAATCATTGTTCTTTTAAAAGAAAAGCCTGCCATTTTTATATGTTTATGCTTTTTTTGGGTTGGAAAAGAAAGCCTTGCTTTTAGTGTTTGTACTGCTGCTGGCCAGAACAGCTCATTTTGAGACATTTAACAGTGTGAGAGAGAACAGGATACACCCCTTCTCTTACTCTCTCTGGCACTGCGCAGCTGAGACCCAGCCACAGTCACCTCATCTGGCGTCTGAGCTCAGCAAAGCTTACTTAGAGGTCCTGAGACATGGCTCCTGCCCTCTCATCCCCTTTCATTCACAGCAACATGTGTCTCTGTTTTAATGCCCCTTTCAACAACGCCTCTGGTCAGCTTCACTGTTGCTGGCATGACTAGTTAGCTTGTGATGTTCTCATACAGAAACCAGCTGAGGTCCACAGTGACATACTTTTTTTAAATTTTTTTTTTTTACTTTGGTCACTTGACGTGATTATTTTGTAAAGACATGAAGAGTCTCTTAAGCCGCCAGCCGATGAAACTGGTTCTTGATGCTTTATCCTACCATTGGACCTTTCACTTCACTTTGTATGACATCATATAGTGTTGGATTCAAACAATACGACGGTTTGCATATTGTTACGCCTTACAAGATCAAGCCCTTATCAGCAGCCGTGCGAGGACATAGTGCCAAAATGGGAAAAAAATGTAGCATTTTGGATTCTTCATTTTAAATTGAGTTGCAATTAGGTAGCCAAACATTCAAACCAGAATGGCCATCTTTCACTGCTGGATACCGTTGAACCCACTAATCTCCTTCCTGCATTTAAACATTATCCAAAGTTGCCAACATGCCACACAAAAGTAGATTCAATCTGGGCATTTCCTGGTACATATAAAATCAGATGGGTTTGATTTACCTGGCCTCATACCTGTTTACAACCTCTGCCTGCCCTTCATCCTCCTTGTCAGCTCTACCCTGCAATTCAGCCCCAAAACCGACTTTCAACCCTATTAGTCATATAAATCGTGTTGCAATTGGAGACTGCAAAGGCAGTCTATGAGGTGTATGGACCATAGTTTTGAATTAGTGAGGTTTTATCCCAGCTGCACACGTCATGGTGGTGTGATGGTTAGTGTGAAAAGAGTGGGGGATTTCAGTATTTCAAAAAAAATGTAATAAACTTGCATTAAATGTGCATTAAGTTAATTTATATTAAAAAAAAAGACTGAAGCACAAAAATCCCCTGCATACAGTATATTAATTACAAGTGCCTCAAGAATTTGGGAGCATGTGAATGAGTTACAGTCCACATGTCGGACATGCTACACAGAACATCAGCGATCAGGGACTTTACATTTTACATTGAAGCGTCTACTGTACGTCTCACACCTTTCACAAATATGTGCATGTCAAGAACCGACACCGGAATCCTTTATCTAAATCCAACTTTTTATATAAATCAGGCCCGAGTCAGTTTAGAGAATCAGGTGGATACAGAGTGTAGTCTGTCATTTTTACAGAGCAGAAGAGAGCCAAGCGCGCAGCCTATTGTTTTATGAGGGAGTACGCATGCTGAGGTAAGCTGCCAATGACCTGGGGAGGAAGGTGCAGTACAGTGAGCCCCTTACCCAGCCTCCCCGTGTCTCCAACCCATGCACGCCCATGCAATAGCCCCATTACTCAGTGGAGGATGTCTAGATGCTGTGAAATCCTGTTTTTAAAATGTACTTGTTTGAATTCATTGTAATGTAATATATTCTTTGTTGAATGTAGTAATTAGGTATTTATGAATATATGGCTGTGATTTCAGACAAAAAAATAAAATATTTCAAAAATGTTAAATATCAACCATTGTCTGTTTGTGGTGGGTAGAAGGTAAAACACTAAAATGTTATATTACATGAATTTTAAAAAACAAAACTACTTGTTTTTTCCTGGCAAAGATTCTTCTTCGATCTGGTGACTTAGTACCCAAACATCATAACTCCAACCAATATTACCATGTCACCGGTTTGACATCAAAATTGTAATGAGTTTTGGTTAGTATGTGGGCTTCCTTCCACCCCACAAGACGTACATTTTAGGTTTTAAATGTGTGTTTGCCATTGCCCTCCACTTAAGCACTGACCTCAGAACTGGAGTTAGTCCAGGGATGCTGCGCTACAGCGCCGCACTGCTCTTAAATCTTTAATATGGGTCATACACAGGGCAAATGTCCCTACAAGGACTTAAATTTGTAGATTTTTATACATTATAATTCAGAAAAATAATTTTTAAAAAAACACCCCCAGAAGTAACTCTGTTTCCTTAAAACAGCACTTTTTGAAGTGTTTTGCTGACCTTGTCACCATGAGTTAAGACTGCCTGAATGCTGAACCTGAAATATTATACAACTAGGTAACCTTTTTGATCCTAAAAGCGACTTGCAGCTTTCTTTCCTGTAATAAGCTAGAACTGCTACTGATTGCTTTCTTTTTTTTTTAATTATTATTATTATTTTAGAGCTTTATTTGATAGAGACAGCTGAAGAGTGACAGGAATGTGGGGAGAGAGAGATGGGGAATGACATGCAGCAAAGGGCCACAGGTCGGATTTGAACCCTGGGCCGCTGCGGCACGGACTGAGCCTTTGTACATGGGGCAGATGCTCTACCAACTGAGCTAAACGACACCCCTGATTGCTTTCGTTAGCAATTAATCTGCATATTATTTTTCTGTAAAATGTCAATACAAGTGAAAAATGTTCACAGTGACTTCTTCAAATGTTGTTTTTGTCCAGTCAGAACAGTCCAAAACCCGAAGAAATTAAGTTTACAGAAACATAAAACAGAGATAAGTGGAAAACTTACATTGGTTGCTGGTCAACTAATCACTTAGCTGACTTATCTGTTTAACTGCATAATATGTCTACTGTACGTATATGTGATGCTAGACAAAGTTTGCTTTCTTCTGCCAGAAATTTGCAGGTAAATCTGAGCCGCTCAGCAAACTGAAATATGCAGAGGAAGTATTACACAAAGGGGAAACAAACATAATGCTGATTATTCAACATAATGATTCAAAATCTGACATTGTAGAGACATTAAAAAAAAAAAAACAGTATACTCATAATACTTATATACCCTAGACGTACACACAAATATTTATTTTTTCATTTATTGACATGTACAAAAAGAGTGGCAGTTTTAAACTACAGTGAGTATCCTATCTAATTAAATATACACACACATTTCAAACAGCAAATACATATACAGTTTTTACCATGTACACATTAACACGTCTCCCTCAAAAATAACACAACCCCTTAAAAAGGCTGACTAAAAGTTAGCTTCAATCATCCATTTAGATAAATCTCATGAATTCAATCTCTGAGAAAACAGTCTTTTGGGTAACGAAGGGCCTGGTGAGGAAGTACACACCTCCGTCCAAGGCTTAAAGCCCAGTCTCCCCAAATTCTTGTGGATCAATAGTCTGTGAACTGTCCCTTACTTGAACCAGGCTGCAGATTGGAACGCAGTTTGTACATGCAGTTGAGAGAGTCAAGAAGAAACGCTCGTATGGTGTTGATCTCCATCAGAGTTAGGTTGTCCAGCTGTAGAGGAAAAGGAAGCAGGGTGAGACAAGATACATGCTTAGTGTTGAACAAGTTAAACTAGCATTCCCTCTCTAATGACTGCTCTGAACACTTAATATGGATCTTAATATGACAGTAAAACAGAAAGTGGCAGAGCCAAACGATGAGAAAAAGAAAATCTCAATTATTTTGCACTGTGGCCATGGCCGTTAATGCTGTTCAACTTGACAGTTTTTAAATTACTTGTGGATGCTCTTCAGAGCACAAAAATAATTCCAATATGCTTAAATTTCAACACAACCTCCAGTGGCCATTTGAAATAAATAACAAATCAATTATTTAACAGAGTTTCATATTCACAATATCATTTTAACAGTTTGTGGTTCTTCGTCATCAGTCGTACCTTGGCGTGAGCCTCCATCTGACTGATGAAGCTGTCGGCGGAGAGGCGGAGTTTGGCAACACGTGTGTCCCAGATATCTTTGACCAACGTACGGATCTCATCTGCTTTGGGGATGTTGTCAGATGCACTACAGACACACAGACCATCAAGATACAGTGTCACATACACAGACAAGAAGAATTTCCACAAATTGTTCAATTATCATAAACACTATGAGCACAATAAGACGGAGGGCACTATTTATGCATGGAGGCGTATGTGACTCACTAGTTCAGCAGCAGTTTGGTCAGCTCCATGTAGTAAGGACTGGGAACAGGTGTAAAGGCATCCTCTTTCCTCTCAAGGTCTCTCATCTCCTCCAGTTTCTCTGCACAGTATCAACAGCAGGCATGTCAAGACAGTGATTTAATAAACCACCATCAGCACAAGGAATAAATCAGCATGTCAAATATCTCTCAGATATGCCAGTAATAGAAGTTAACAAATCCAGTATTTTCAGCATGTTGTGCTAAATGTTTCCAGGTTTTCCCTTTCTGCATTGCTGGGTTTTGTGTTGTTACTCAACAAGGAGTCAAACAGGAAAGGAAATCTGAAATCTTTAAAGCATAAGCCTGGCAGTACTCTATATTCTTCTTGAGCAATGAAATGATCCAACAAACAAGTATATCCTGTGCAAACAAAGCCTGACATATTTTATTTCTCTGTGCCTTAGACTTGCACTGTCGTCCAAACGATCAAAAACACACCAAAGAGCCACAGAGTTGCACTGCCACTGTGTCTCTGCATTATGTCAGCCCCACATACACGGCCCTGCTGCTGTAAATACTCACTAGTAGAGCCCGACTGAAGTGGCATATCTGAGGCTGTGACAGTTACATTCACCATTCACCAGTATGGTGACCGATGTAGCGAATCTTTGATCTGAAATGAAAATAGTAATTTCTGTGTTTTGTACGTGATTGTGCAGATGTAATGAGAAGGCTGCTTTCTTAAATACATTAAATAATTTGACGTAAACATTGTCCATTCTAGTTGAGCTTGTGGAGAGCTGCTTCTTCTCTCTTACTGTTACTGTGCTGCTTGCCAGCTGAACATCAACAGCCAACACTAAATGCACTGTTTACTCCTGTTTGTGTAACATCCTCCAAAAACAAACAAACCAAAAAACAGCTTTTGTCTTTGGAATTATTTAGCCTTTTTTTTTTCTAATATAAAATCAACTATAAACTTGTAGCCCATTTTATTTTTAGTTTTATGACTTCAGTAGCAAACAATGAGCTCTGGGCTGACTGCCAAAGAAAAAATATAAAAGTCTGAAAGTGTTGAAAGACGGACTAATGTGTTGTTGGTTTTTGTCTTTTCGTGGTGTTTGTTTACAACAGAAAATAATACAAAACTCCTTAAGATCATAAGATATCAGCACACATTCAACACCTTCAAATTCAACACATTGTTTTTAAGTAGAAATAATCATAACAATACAAATGTTATTACTATACAGTGTGAGTAAAAGGAAATTATTTCATTACATTTCCTACTTCTGACTCTCGATTACCACCGGTAATCTATGATCCCATTTTTACTCCAGATCACCACGTTTAATTCAAACATGGCAAAATATTCTCAAGCGAAACTAGTTTCTGTGTTTAAAACTTTATCTTTGGATGTGAAAGGTGTAAAGAAGCAGGTTTTACCCCTTCAGCTCATGTGCTCATGTTGTGTGGTAAACATTACTCACACAAATTCAAGTGGAAATCTCATCGTTTCCAAGGAGAGCAGGTACATTGGTCTGAACTTTGGTTAAATGTGCTAAACTATATCTATCCTTAAAGTGTCAGCTTGTAAACATGTCAAAAACCTGCATGCACTGTGCGTCTCACCAACATCCATCCATGCCGGAGGAACAATCCGACATTTCTGTCTCTGTTTCAGGTTCAGAGCCAGCCACACGGGGACATCAACAGGCAGTCCGGGGTTGAAGGGACCCAGGTCGCCCTGAGGACAGGAACATTTGATCAGGCAATACACACGAGCGTTGTGCACACAACAGCTGGTGATTTGGCAATATAAGAAACACTTTCATTTTCAGGGTATAACAATTCATCATCTGAGGTTTCACCGACGCTTACGTTAACTAATGAACTAATGTAGCTGACGTAGCAAAGGAGTTGTTAGTGCTTGTTCCAAAGTTAGCAGTTTTACCGTTTAAATAGTTACTTGTATGTAAAGTACAACGTTACTTACCCCAATCAAATAGACCTTGTCTAGACTGAAGTTTGGTATTATCGTCACTATTTCTTTCTCAGCGAGGAACTCTACCTCCGAGGGATCCATATTTGTTTGTCTAACTACACCCTCACCCTCACATCGACGCGGCTGTGTTTTCCCGCGCTGCAGTCTGCGCAAACCTGCGGCGACGTCGCAGGCTGAGACAGAGTCGTCATCATGTGGAGACGAAATGCCGCCGGGTGCGCACATTGTAGTGTTTTGTTCACGGTAATAGCGTCTCTGTGTTTTGTGTGTAGTCCCCAGAACACGTCGTGTCTGAATCTTTAAACGACATTGTAGCTTGAAAGCTGTTTACTAACTCGTCAAGGGTCGGGTGGTCATGACGCATCTGGCCGCTCCTTCATTTTTTTGCTTCAGCTAACCCAGAAGGAAGAAGCAGGTCATGTGACAGCAATAAACGTTGCAGATAAGCGTCGCTAGGTGGCTACATTCACCGAGTGATAAACCGTACTACTAATATACCGTCCACAAATATATGTTACATACTGTCCACCGTATTCTAATGGACAGTATGTAACATTATATTTAATAAGATAATCATATTTTGTATGAAAAATATTTATATTTTACAATATTTGTAAATAAGTAATAATGATAATGTGTTTTCCTCTGAAATTAAGTAAAGCTATCATGTAATAGATAATAAATATTGACACAAAATACTGTATCATTAAAATTGAAATTTTATCTAATTTGGTATGTAATGGCACAGTGGTGCAGGGTTAGCAGTACTTGCCTCACAGCAAGAAGGTTCCTGGTTTTAATCTCAGCTGGGGCCTTTCTATAATGGAGGTTGCATGTTCTCTGTGGGTACTCCAGTTTCCTCCCACAGTCCAAAGACTTAACAGGTGTGAATGTTTGTCTCTATGTGCCCTGCGACTTGTCCAGGGTGTACCCTGCCTCTGCCTGACCCAAAGTCAGCTGGGATAGGCTCCAGCCCCACTGTGACCCTGATGAGGATAAGTGGTTACAGATAATGGATGGATGTAATATGAGAGGCCAATATTACTTAAATATGCCTATAAATGTGACCCTCACTGTCAATGAGTTTTAATTCTAGAAGAATGACACTGTACACAGTATGGGAGAATGTGAATGAAATGACATAATCTTATAGCTTTGTAGAATACAGTCACTAAACCTTTTAACTTGGAAACCATGAATATCAATCCAAATGTTAGTTATTTCTATCTGAACAACTAGAGAATTAATCGATTAGTTGTGTGTAAGCATTTGTCGCTTTTCTCTTTCTTTCTTTCTTTTTTTCTTTTTTTTTAATCTTTGAGTTTTGGACTGTTGGTTAGATAAAACAAGACATTTGATGAAAGCAAGACAATTTCTGTGAAATTATAATTGAGCATTTGTCACAATTATGTTTTACAGAAT
The DNA here is from genome assembly GCA_033000465.1 of Sciaenops ocellatus. Taxonomy (NCBI): domain Eukaryota; kingdom Metazoa; phylum Chordata; class Actinopteri; family Sciaenidae; genus Sciaenops; species Sciaenops ocellatus. Next base: position 11,450,770 of record CP136888.1, on the reverse strand, counting down.
AAATTAAATTCATAAAATATTGAAAATCATAACTTGATGGAGTCACCAGTAGCAGTAAGCAGAGGCAGTGACTGAAAAATGAGCACTTTATCTCAGTTCTGTAGTCGTGATTGGATGATGACAGTGTATTATAGGAGCCAAAAAAAAAAGTGTTTTCAGGGCATGCAGAAAGCCCAGAGAGCCTATTGCAAGATAATAATGTAGGTGTGACAGATTTTCAAATGAAGATAGAGATCAAACACAGTGGGTCAAATCGCAAAGAATCATGTGAAATCTTTCAGGACAAAGTCTATGAGAGATTAGAGGCGGTGGTGCATATGATGAACTGAAGACACCAGAAGGCCAGCCAAGAAAAAACATTGAAAGTCTAAGTGTGGAAAGGTTGACGTAGTGTCTGTGGTTCTGGGTTTTACCAACATGCATTGTAGTCATCACTTCTGTGTAAAGGGATGGCAGGAAGTTACTTCTAGAGCAGTAGTTAGGATAGGAAGTGTCTAAATCTGATTAGTCTGTAAACTTCAATATTTATAGATTATATTTAAGATGTGTGCAATTGCTGTAGTAATGATGCAATTTCCTGGGCTCAATAAAGCACTGTAGTGATCTATCTATTGGCATTATTTATCTCTATTTCTACTTCAGTGTTGCATATTTATATGCATTTGTTTATGTAGATCCTGTCATGCAAAATGACATAGAAATTATCAGATATTTTTCTTTATGCCACCTATTCTGAGCAGATAATAGTACCATATGACCCTCACACATGTAACTGATACATCAGTAAACACATTGATACAACCCTTGATAGGCCATTTTAAGCCATACCAAACTAAACCAGCACCTCTGTAGCAGGTAAGTAACCCTTATCAACATTTTCTAAACTGTCATGGCAGTGGAGTGGTGTAAGACACCTAGCAAAATAATTTACTCAATGACCAGTCTGACAAAGACATGGGTAATTTCAAAAGTCGGTTTCATTATACATTCAGTTCATAAAATGTCTGTAAAAAACGTTCTGTCCACACAATTATTTAATTAGCGCTCACTGATGAATTCTATTATCAAATACACAGGTAGTTCTGTATCCTCGCATTTAGTATTCCAATTTGTTAACATGACATTAAATAGTAGAATTTAGAATGGTCATTGAAGTATAAATAAATACGATTAGCTAATTCTTAAAACAAATATCTGACATCAAACAAAATTCACACATTGTTGTGATCTGATTCAGTGTAATGCATTTCTGAACAAATCTTCACGAAACAATCAAAACTATCCAGAATGACATTCTGAAGTGCACCAGTCCAGACAATAACAGGACACATGCATCATAGAAATGTTTGTATAAGCATTAATTATTTAAAAGCCAAAGCTCTTGAGTCAGTCATTTTATTGTCATGGCTGGTGCATCTACAGAAGGACTCGAGTTGGGATGTGACATACAGTCCGATGAGACAAAATCTTGAAGATTCCTGTCACTCTCTGGATCAATTATGTGTTTCGGTCCAATTGAACTACACACAAACAACTTCAGACTGCAGTTCTACGTGTGAATTTTGTTTCGAGGATCAAAACAAACTAAAAATTTAATAAAGAACATTTATATCTTAGTAGTACAATCGTCACCTAGATTTTTTTAATAACTTAGGACTTGATCTCTGTATGGCTACTGGCTGTAAAATTTAACAGGAAAAAATAGATCAAATACTCTAGAAATTAACTCAATGCACACAGCTATGAATAAAGACAAACCATTGCAGAAAACAAAAATAAGTTGCATTCACAAAACATAACCGCTTCATCACCTCAGCCTCACCTTGTAAAGGTAGACACAACAGTGCACATATGGCTCTTGCCCTTGATAGATTTTGGCCTAACTGGTCAGTGCTCCGCAAGTTCCCATCAGTACGGGAGCCTTTTGATGGAATAAAGACTATGCGTTCAGCATTTTTGTACTCCTGTGCTACACGATAAGTAGCATCATGCATGCTGAAATGATGTCCTTGGTGCTCCTGACAGACGGTCTTAACACAGATCCAGGACGGACTTGTTGATCACAGGGTTGGTCCAGTCGTTCCTTAGATCATCCAAGTGATTGTCAAAGTCAATCAAGTTCTCGTAGGACCTGCCATCGAGCAGGGCAGATGTTATCTTCTGTGCTTCGTTCCAGTCCTCAAAACAGTCACTGGAAGACAAGTAAAAACACCCATTTGGCAATTAACACCTCAAACAAATCTGTTTTTGCTAATAATTGTAAGTTAATGAGAGAACATGGGGGACTTGTACACCCAGAGGCTGTAGTTGAGGGGCACACAGTCCATACATTTCTCACAGTGAAGTAGCTCTAAACACAGAGACACTTACGGAGTTACTTCTCTGCTTTTCCACTTGTTTTCATGGTGATCATAGATGAGCACAATGGGCTCAAAACAGCTAATTGTTAATCTACTGTTGTCCACCTGAGGGAAAAAAAAAACAAAAATGACAAGATATTTAATGGCAGCTATGACAGAACAGTTGTTTTGTGTTTTGCACGTGCTAGGAAAATCATTGCTAATTCTGTTTAATTACAATGCAGCTCATCATTTTAAAAGCATATCACAGAACATTAGATTGTTTCGCTCACCTTCCAGGCAGCCAACTGCATTGTTTTGTCTATGCATTATTTACATGTTATTTTGTAGTAAGTATGTATGTAACTAAACAAAGTTAAGACATTGTTGCTTTTCATTAAAATAATGTCATTGAATGGTCTACAAGTCGATTTTTACACTATACTAAACTAAAAACAGTGGCTGTCTAGAAGGTAGGATGAATGTATTTGTTTAACTAAAAAGGCACCACATGATCTGGAAAATTAGAAAGTTTGCGGTATATTTATAACTTGACGTAAATGGACAAAAACATGTATAAAAGTCAGTACAGTCCATTAACACCAGCCTAAATTTTTTACTATTACCATAACAATTGCTGCTTCACTGAAGTTCTCAGTAATCCTGGCAGCCACTTTTTCTGCAACCTGGTTGGGTCTGCAGAGAGAGGAACAAAAAGCGCGTTAGAGTTCATAGGAGTTTGGGGCATGGTTTAGAACTGGTGTCAGTGTCCATCTGTACCTTGAATCCTTTGTGCGTTCATTGGCTTGATAATATCCAGCAATGACATAATTATTTTCTTTACACCAAGTATCGATCTGAGATGGGAACAAGAGTCACGGAGCCAACATGAAAGGACAGAAGGACAGCAAAGGTCAGACTTGTTGCTTTCAAACAAGTGATTAAAAAAAATAGACATGGAACTATTTTTAGTTTCCAGTTTATTAGGTTCACATCGTTAAAACTAATGTAACATAAAACTGACCCGCAAGAAACCCTTTGTTTATAAAGGTTATAATGTTCAGTGTTTATTGAAACTGCTTTTGAGAGCTGCTGATTGTGTATCAATCAGTTGGGTTCCATTTTAGTGTATTACTAAGGTCATTCAAATATTTAAACTGATATGCATAAAAAATATTTAAAAGCACCTGTTGGTTAAACAGCACCACGAACTACAGCCTACTAAATGACATGAAGTTGAATCAAAACCTCTAAAAGCTTCAACAAACACTGAACGTCTGTCTTGCAGGACTGTGTTATTATCATTATTATTGTTGTTGTTGTTGTAATAGACTGCATCAGTTCAAGATATGCGTACCCAATAAACTAAGTGTACTTGACGGTTACTTACCAGAGTTAAAGCTACTTCTAGCATTGGTGCCAAAGCGAGAGTACCGTGAAACAGCGGCACACAGTCCACACATAAGACTGGCTCACTGTGGCTGTCTCTCTTTTTCTCCTTCGTTTTTTCTGCCACTAGCAGCCCATTCACGGCGCAGTGAGGATACTTGGCAGCATGTAAAAGCATTTTACAGTAAGCCTGACTTGTCAGCTGAATAGGCATGTTTACAAGAGTGTTGGCAAAATCGGTGGAAAGAGAGGACAGCCAGAGAAGTTGAGTGGCTATAAGACGAGGAGGGACTACTGCTGCTACTACCGTTAGCTAACGTTACATATAATGAACGGACAAACCTCAGCAGTCGTCTTACTGCCAGAACATGTGGTTGACGCGCTGCCTCCTAACGCGCACATGTAAGCTTTACAATCAACAAAAAACTCAACAGTCTCTTTATACTAGCTTGATAAATCACTCGCTGTCGCTGAATATAGCCATGTGAGCTAATCTTACTTGTTCCTTCCACTCGTTTCTGCAGCACCGGTGGTGCCGTATATCACAATAGAAATGTCGTAAAACCAAAAAGGCGAGCTCATCATCTAGGATACCGAAGGCATGACCCACCCTACTCGGCCTCTGATTGGCTTAGCCTGATATTATTACCCTAATCCTAACCAATCTTACTCATCGTGCCTAAAGCTAACCAACCCAAACAACGAAGGCGATGACTACTAGCCAATCAGAGGCAGAGTAGGGGAGAAAGGCGGGTATTAAAGTCGCCATCCTAGTAACAATGGCTTCCGGTTGGCCTGATATCAACCGGTTTGTAACGTAACTTGGCTGACGTATTTCCGCTCGCAGGCATACTTCCTTTCAGGTCATCTGCGGACGGGAGCGAAGGAAAGATCGTAGGTTGTACTCTTTAATCAACGGCATCTTCCTAACCATACACAAATACATCAGAATTTACTACTAACGCTCACTGTAACGTTATACATTTTTAAAGTGTGAGTTATGGCCCGAGATGAATTCGTAATTTCAGCCGAATTAAGCAGTTGTGTAGGAGTGACTTTGTCAGAGCGGAGCGCAGCTAGGACGGGCTAACTTACCGGCTAGCCGTCGTTCGCTCCTAGCATCCGATTTGTGAAGACAGATGTGCTGCGTAGATGCTAAATGTCACGCTGGGCTGCAATGGGTTCATATTGATGCATTTTTGGTCAACTGATGAGTATTGTATTGGACGGTATTATACAAAGAACCCGCTATTTCTGTGATTATTATTTCCTTGGTGCTATGACCTTGCGTTTGCAGCTAATGCTAACATTAGCCTAACAGGAAGGTGTAGCCCGCGTTAGACCTTCGATGTGTACGTGCAGTCTCAACAATAACAAGGAAGTGCAAATGTAAAATCCGTGATCATTTTTTATACAAGCTGCGCGACTTAAATGCAAATAATGACATTAAGCATATAAAACAACGGTCAAATGCCAGAAATCATATTATATTACAGATTTGATTGAATTGTCCTTGAGGTATCCTAACACCTGCTACTTGTTGTTTAACATAAGTTCATCATTTACACTTGATCTTTTATGTATCCCCTAAGGTTAAGTTTGTCTGTTTGAAAAAGCAAAGCAGTTGTAAGGATAAGGATGTGTAAACATGCTGCTGTGTGTTCATTAGTTGAATGAGTTTGCTAATATCATATGTGGTTTTCCACAGAATGCTGGCCACCAGAGCCCTTAGCCTTGTTGGCAGACGTGCCATTTCAACATCTGTCTGCCTACGCGGGGGACATGGTGAGTGTGACTTAAATGACATGGAGTATTTTCTATTTTTGGCAGTGGGTGATAACAATACAGTGGATTGAGTACGTGCCTCATAAAATCATCAGTTTTACTTGTGAGACCTCTACATTGATTGTTCGTTTTTTGTTAATAATATAAATTCCTAGTGACCTTTTTAAAAGCCTATAAAGTTTGTTTCTCAGAATGCAAAATGTAAAAATGCATTGCTGAATGTATTTTAGAGTGAATTATTAACATTATAAACATGTTTGGTCAGCCTCCAGGAAAGCACTTGACTGAAAGCATAGCTGTCTAAAGTGTTTGTGTCAGCATAGTTTCTTGAAACAATCTACTGTAAGCACAAGTACTTTCATCTAAACTGGCACTCATTCAGGTATACATACCCCACAGGAAGTTGAATATTATTATTATTATTATTATTATTATTATTATTACAATTAGTAGAGAGTTGCAGATATTCAGTGATGGCATGCACCTTTAGTATATGTAGGAATATCAAATGACATACTGAATGTTGTGTGTAAGTACTAGTTCATGGACAGGATATAATGGAGAGCTAGGAATGTTATACAGTTTTCCCAGTACCAGCTGTTTCATGGGTACATCTTACATCTTCAGTCAAATTTGAAAACAATCTTTTTTTCTTTTTTATTCTTTGTAAAATTACATAAGCTAATGAAAGTATTACAGAGTAATTTAATCAGAGGGTTTTTTTGTGCAACAGCAAATATTTGAATTATTTCTCAATATTTTGACAGTATTCAGAGTTGGGTTAAAAGATAAACTTAATTCACATGCTGAGGAATATTGCAGGTGACATGGAGGAGGATTCAAATGACACACAGCCAGTTCCCTGCTCACAACTGTCGACGTATTGCTTTCTCTTTGAGTGTTGAACAATTTAGTCTTACGGAAAAGTAAATCAAAAAATTTTAGTCTCAGTATACACATAACATTTCAGAGAAGCTTGATTATGAATGAAGACATTTAGTGTTAATAAGACCCATCTGACTTGATTTACTCTGTGTCATCCCCTGCAGGTGTTGCTAAGATCGAGCACTATACTCTCCCTGCCTACTTTGACGAGCGGGATACTCCCCTCCCGGATATCCGCTATGTGCAGAACCTGAGTCCAGAGCAGAAGTCCCTGAAGGAGAAGGAGATGGGCTCCTGGGCTGCACTCTCTAATGAGGAGAAGATTGCATGTAGGACTGCACTGTGCTTTGGTCTTTTGAGATGCTCTAATGTCCACATCTATTGGTCAAACATATTTTGTTATGAGCAAATATTGTATTAATTTATGTAGCAATGTGTCACTGGTTAAGTCATTTCTTATATATCACAATTTTATTCATTTGGGTGTTCTGTGTTTCTGATGTTCAGTGTACCGCATCAGCTTCAAACAGAGCTTTGCTGAGATGAACCAGTCATCATCAGAATGGAAGACTGTGTTTGGAGCCGTAATGGCCTTACTTGGCTTCTCTGGGCTGATTGTGCTCTGGCAGAGGGTGTATGGTATGTCTTCCAAAAGTACTGTATAATGGAAAGATTGGCAATGATGTGCATGCTGATCTTTCCAATGTTTCATGAAGTGATGCCTTTTCAAATATAATCAGTTCAAACAGAGTAATTATCAGCATTACAATATTTGCATGCAGTCTAATTAAGTTGTTAATTAATTGTTATATCTTTGCAGTGTATGGACCCATCCCACACACATTTGATCCTGAGTACAAAGCAAAGGAGCTCCAGAGGGTTTTGGACATGAGAATTAACCCAGTGCAGGGCATCTCATCCAAGTGGGACTACGAAAACAAGCAGTGGAAAAAGTAAAGGACCCAGAGGACCATAAACCATACTTGAAAATAAAGGCAGACCAACTCAAAGATACACGAATACTTATATTTCTGTATTTATCAATTGTCCACTTTACCTCAGTCTGTGCATTCTGGAAGACCCCTTCCTCTTATGGTCATTGTGTATTATAGAAATAAGAATAAAAATAGTTAAACTGATAAAACTTGTCAGTTTTTATTCTGTTAACTTTGTGACTCAGTGCTTTTTACGTTAAATGAATGTTTCATATCAAAAATTGGGTCAAGAAGTGAGGTTTACTCAATGAAGTGATTTCAATGTACTGTATATTTTGTTGGATTTGTGGTTTTCTATCAGGTTTTAATCTATTCATATTTAGTTTTGTGATCAGTTACACTTGTTTATAAGACATTTACCTCCAAGTATTCTAACAAGGGACTGAATGAATATTTTTATTTGAGTAAATGAATGATTAGAAAGTACTTGAGAATTTCCCTTATGTTCAGTTAACCACAAACAACTTCATCAGCAAATAACTGACTATAATTTCCGTATTTTTTTTTTTAAATATAAAAACTCTTTGTCTAATACTTGGTCAGCATCTCAGTTTGACTCGGTCATAGAAAATATATATTTTTCAATAGCTAGACAGAGACCCTATGCAGGGCTAGGAAAAGGTACTACAAAATAATAATAGGGGTATAGATAATTTAATTTACACTATTAACTACAGTTAGGCCTAATATGGTGCTAATAAGATGATACATGAAAAACTAAAGGATCTCTTTTTTTATACTACTGTTATTATGTAAAGCACAATAACCAGTTTTATCATAACATGTTATCTGCTTGATTGACTTAAACATACACGAATGCAGGGAAATAAATGCATTCATTTAACAGTATAACATGCATACATAATATGTTTTAATATAAACAACACAGTTTTCTGTTATTGACATTGTAGAGGTACAAGCTGTGGTAATGATGAATGTTTGCACTAATTGTTCTTTGTCAGTGACACACATACGTTATAATTGTCATGTTAATCAATATTACATGCGTAGTACGTGATGCAAAGCAGATATCTAATATACAGAATGAATCATTACGGTAATATATGCGCACGTCTTAAAGGTCAGACTGTGAACATTTGAATGGTCCCCCTGAAGGTGAAGGCTGGGAAACATGCTGTGATGTCACTTACCGGATGAACCAACAGCTGCGGTTGTTTCACGTCAAAACAATCCGGAAGACGATACAGCATGACGGAACTGTTGATGTAGCTGGGACGAGGTTAAGGCTGAATTAATAACATTACTGTTTGAGGCATGGTAGTGAAACTTAATAATGTCGCTGAATAAAAGATAGGCATATCGACACCGGCGAAGGCTGTTTTATGCGTTTGGAGCATAGACTGTAGCAGAAATAGGAAGGTTTAATCAGTCCATTCTCGCGTTTTGGATTCAAAGTCCATGTTAACACATCGTAGCAGTTCTAGATATTCAAGTCTTGTAGCTCATCGCAGATTGGTTCAAAGTCATCATGGGCAATGGAATGAATAAGGTAGGCTTTCATTTTGCTTTACGTTCAGGTGTTATGTTGTTAGTGGCTGTTTTTTTTTTTTTTTTTTTAGTAAACCTCTTCAAATTGTAGCTGGTAGATGCGTACGTCTCCTGACGTTAATCAAATCACGTCACTTGTTTTGCTCTGCTCCACACTGACATGATAGGGAATGTAAATAAACCTGAGAATGTATATTGGTTTTTGAGTGCAAACGCGTAAAGTACAGCAGATAGTTTACCCTTTGAATGTTTCAATCATGTGTAAGCAGGGCTGCGTCTGGGTCGAAAGGTTTAGTTGGTTTCAAAATGAATCACATGAACAGCTGTAATATGTAGTTTTTCTACATTAGTTGTTCATTCTTTCGATTGTGTTATTGTAGATGCAAATGAGACACACACACACGGCAGGTTGGTATAATTGTTTGGTAGCAACGATGTAGTGGTAGTCTATGCTCTTAATTTATGCCCCCAAATTTCTTTTAAAGCAGCCCGTCCAGCAAAGGATAAACACCCCATGTTATAAACAGTGACATGTAAGATGACTCTTGTTTATTTCACTCGCTCGAAAATGGGCCAGTACTATTTGCACATTGTCACATCGACATTAGTCACAGAAGAGATGCAGATTTTGCAATAAATACTGGCAGACATAATTATGCATTTTGAGTTTATTCCCTATCATTTACCCCATCCAATGAATGGTGGATTTTGAAGTGGGTGTACAGTACTCTGACTGTGTTGGGGCATCAGTACTGTGTCTGTCTGTCAGGGCTGTGGTGACTGACCCTGATTTCTGACCTTCTGGTGACAGGCTCATGCAACTTTCCTCTGAGGATCAAATCAATAGATTATTACAATATTGTTATATTTTATTTCAAGTTTGCTCAACATTTGTATGTCCCCACTAAGTTATGATGAACTGACATTCCCGTTTCTTTCACGATGGAGAAATGTTCACTGCTCAGAATATTAGTTGCTCAGTAGAGAGTGAAAATTCGTTTTCAGCAACATGTTTAGCAAAATGTCTCTTTAAATCTTGAGTCACTAAAGTCTTAAAAAGACTTTGCATAAGCAGATAAATTGGTCATCTGTATGTCCATTCTCAGTATGCAGGCTGAGTTAGTCAAACATTTTATTAGTGTGAATCCAGCTTCTAATTGTCTTTAGACAAGCTCTACAGCAACAGTCGGTGGCTGCTTGCCTCTCATCACTTGGTCCTGATAATCATGCATCATTGCCTCAGGCCTTGTATGGCTGTTGGGAATGTTTCCTTTGCTGGTACTCGGTTCTTAAGCCCTAAGCTTTAAATCCAATCTGGCTCAACCTGTGACATTTGTTCCTTTCAAGTGAAGTTTTTGAAGCTGGACTGTAATGTTTATCTAATCTGAGTGTAACATGTCTGTGACGTTTGCTTCACAGGTTGTCGATGGGCTCTACCTTGGGAACATAAGAGGTAAGATAAACGTGATGTTACTTTGATCTGATGTTTGTAAATTTAATACAGGCAGTATAGCTGGGTTGGGCCAGGCTTTCAGTACCAAAGGCAGAAGGCTGCCATTACAGGCCATAAATGCATTTGGGAATGAGGGGTGGGAGATTGTTTGGGTAGAATATCACAACACTTAGTATTCTTGGTACTTCGTCCTTAGTATTCTTAAACATTTTGCTTTATTTTATTGGCATTGTAATACCAGGTTTTAACTACCAAACATCATATTTTGTAGCCTTGTTTACAAAAGAGTCTACAGTTGTTAATGGGTCACTCCCTGGTCTGGAATAACCTCTTCCCAGTTAATGTGGCATTTACAGCACTCTAACTTTAGCTGCTGCTGCTGCTGCTGATGGATCCACATGATGGCACAAGCATAACGGCTAAAATTAGCCCAAGTGACGGGAGCAAGTGACCACAGGCCTAACTGTGCAGTACCAAGTGATGTTGCAGAACAGCTCACAGACCTGCACACACAAGACTCTGATGAGTTATATTCCTTTCTTTCTCTCTCCATGTTCCAGATGCAGAAAACAAAGAAAGTCTATCTAAGAATGGCATCACCCACATCCTGTCTGTGTACAACAATGCAAAGCCCGTTTTTGAGGTTGGTGGAAAACCCATGTTGGCTGGGTCAGACTGTCTGTACTTCCTGTGGAAATTTTACCTGGAAATTCTCGGTATGATCGGGCATATAAATATGCAATGTATCCTATCAGCCAGCTGGGGGTGGTGATGAGTTTTGGTTGAAGCAAGAGAGTTTTGTGGCTGAGATGGGCAGTTTACATGCTGTGTGTGTGTGTGTGTGTGTGTGTGTGTGTGTGTGTGTGTGTGAGTGTGTGTGTGTGTGTGTGTGTGTGTGTGTGATAATATCAGAAACCATGTGAAGTTGAAATTCTGTTGTAATTACCAGGCAATAACTCAATTCAGGAACAGTAAAATGTATTATTCAACACTATGTTCCTGAGTTGGCCATATTTTTAGGCCATTAGTATAAATGTAGTTGAAGATTCACAGGGAACATCCAGATATGACATGCATGGCCCATATTCTTGAATTTAATTTCAGCTATTCCTTTTTTTGTATGTTTTACAGGACATGACATACCTTTGTATTCATGCAGCTGATGCTTCCAGCCAGAACCTGTGAGTAAACACACACACACACACACACACACACACACATACACACGCACACACAGACAAGTCATTGTACTAATGGTGCCTAAACCTCAGAATTTAAATGTCCTTGTCAATGTGAATTTCTCAAGAACTGATGAGTCATGCAGTATTATTTCAACACTACCACCGTCCAGATTGTGGTCCCAGGGTGTGACGGCCCAGTGCAATCCTTACAAAGATTCTGTGAAGGTTTTTGATGGTTCAGAAAACACATTTTATTTCATTTGGCTGTTTCCTCTTTGTAGTTTCTAGACAATTACGATTACTAATGGCTTCTTTAATTTATACTGTGAGTGCCTAAATTCAAGAATCTGAATCAAAAACAGAAACAGGTTTATTGCCAAGCAGGTTGTCACATACAAGGCTTTTATCTTGATATTTTGGTACATAACAAACATTGAGTAAAAAATATACTGTATGACAGATAAAAATAAAGTAGGTGCTGTTTTTTATTATCCATTTAAATAATTTATATTTGTAGTCTACTTATGTAGTAAATCAATTATGCAGTGTTCCCAAAACTCGAGCACTAACTAAGTTTTTATTTTTAATGTTTGTCTCTGTGTGTGACAAAGAGAGAGAGAATAAGAGGAGGAGGAGAAGGAGAGAGTGAGAGATGGAGCAAGTGCGTTCAATGTGTGATTGTTCATCAGGGGGCAGACAGTGAATAGTGTTGTAAGAGGCATGAGCTGTCCCTCCGCCCTTCCAGTCGTCGTTAACACAGCACATTAGTCATTGTTTTATGATTTCTGTATATGTAGGGTATTTGACCTCATGTAGCACTAGCCCAAACAGAAGTTTGAGAGCACAGACATTGCTTACAGATCAAGTGCCAATGCAAAAGAGGAGGCTCATGTCTTATACCCCTGTAAACGACCCACTTTGTACTCAGAATTGGACCTGATGAGGGATTATGTCGTTGTTGCTGCTCTGGTGCCTCCTACTGGCTGGTCAGAGTTCCTACACAGAAAGAAGGAGGTTGCATAAATGTCCAATGCAATAGTCCACCCCTGTGAAGCTCTGTGCTAACAGGAGGCCTGTTGCTCTATACATAATCCCACGGATCAACAGCAGAGTCTGCAGCGACAAGGGGCCGTACAATGAGAAAACTGGCCGTATTAAAATGTGGAGGACGGTTGAAAAGAAAAGCAGAGGAAGATTTAGATGCAGTATGAGTAATTTGTTTGCTGACAACATAGCAGACAGAGATGTGACACATTGCCTGGTTCAACATAGGTTGAATAGTGGTCTTTGGTGTCAGATGCTTTTAGTACTCCTCAATTTAAACTATTCATTGAAATTTCCTGATTTGAAAGCTACTCCACCATGATCAGAAAAATTAAAACAGACAGGGCTTCTGGTAGGTGTTCAAAGGTAGGCGTTTTTTTTAGCCTGGATTGGGAGAGTTTACCATGTTTGTTACCAGAAGTGCGAGGGTGACCTTGGCCATCATTGAAGCGGTCTGGGGTCCTTGAAAAGGAATTTAGCTGCTTTACTTTGTGAAAAAGAAAATGAAAACATAGCTTCTTAAATGGAAGTTAATGAGGACTGAGGTTTGGTGTTTGGTTGGAAGTTGCTGATTGGGTTGGGTTGGAGGTGTCTGACCTCCACTGTCGCAATCAAGTGTCCTTCCCTCAGGCAGCAGAGGAAGGAAACCTCAGTGTGACATCTGTTGGCCTCGACCACCCAGGGCTTTAATAAACCCCTCTGTCACAATCACTGGTCTGACTGACAGGAGTGATGAGGCCAACTGACTCCCCACCATGCTCACCACCAGCTAGAGAACCCCTATGGCCTAGTCTGATGGCCCCTTCCACGTGTAAGCTCTACAGCGACCATCTTTCTCACGTAGTATCAGCTTTTTTTTTTTCTTTTTTTTTTTTTTTTTTTTTTTGAGCAACTGTAGCGGTTTTAAGCTGTTTGAAAAACCTTAAACTTCCTTAAAGCTGTTGTGATGTCAGGAAGTTATACAGACCTAAATCACAGTTACTGTCTTAATAGAGTTTATCACTCAACTTGTAAAAGTAAAGATAGAAGATAAATGAAATGATCAGGTAAAGCAAAAGTTACAAATCTTGGCCTGAGCCTCAGAAACATACATTTTTATGATTGTCAGGCCTGCAGCAGGTGACAGTAACAACTAGTTGGGACGTCAAGGCCAACGTAGTCACCACTGTCTTTGATGCTATCAAGGTTATTGTAGAATTAAACATGTAGCGTTTATGTGATGCCAGCACCCTCTGAGTTAACACTAAATGTCTCTTTGAAATTGCTTTAAATGCTGATTTATATAGTTGCTAACACGTACATGCTTCTGGAGGGGACAGGTATTTCCCTTTTTTGTGAACAATCTCATGACAAGCCTGCTATGGTTTTAATTTACAGTGTGCACTGACCATGAAGGTGTAAACTCATTTGCATCAAAAATTTCCAAAATGAGATGTGCATTTGTGCAAGGAGTCTGCATTTTCACCATGCACTCTAGCTACAATTAGTGTGGTTTATTTTAGAAATGATTTCTTATGCACATTGATGCATGATATTAAATAAAATGTCACAATGCATAGAATTGCAGATACTCTTTTTGCATTTCAAATATACTTTAGCTCAACAGCCTATTCTTGTTTCATTATTATTCTCTGGATTCAGCTGGTTAAAACCTCAAATTGTTGTCACAAGGTAATTTTCTGCATATTAAACAAGATGACCGGAAACCTCTGTACTAGGAAGTGCTGAGGAGACATCTTTTCAAGAGGAGTTTGGATCTCAGGAAGGAGGAAAAAAGAAAAGTGGCAGCCAATCTATTTTAGCCCCTGTCTGTTATTCTGTCTGCTATTGAGTAACCAGCATCTGCTCCTCAGGAGACAGTGCTATCAGCCATGCACTTCTTGATTATGCAAAACACCATCAGTGTTTCCTGACAGTGGATATTTGAGGAGCTGTTGCACTACATTGTGCTGCCTAGTGTTTATTTCTCTTCAGTAGAGAGATTCAGTCACACAGACATGTGTGATCTTATTTCATAAACAGCTACTTTTCTGTTTGTGTTTTGGGGTTCAGGTACAACAAAATTAATTTAATTATGTTTTTAGTATTTCTTAGTTCTTTTTAAACATGAATGGTCCACCATAAGCGAGGAGGTTATTTGCTGTAATTTGGTTGTGAAGTTAAAATGATTCACTGGCTTATTTAAAGAATAACTTGATCATTTTTAAACACAGAATAAATGAATGCTGGAAATGTTGTAATTTTGCAGATGGACAAAAACGAGGACAGTAACTTCCCTTGTCTGTCCGTGCTGTCTGTGTTCTGGTCTACCACAGACTCTCTGTTTGAGCAGATCTGACCTTTTTGTCACATGACAAGTTGGATTAGTTAAAAGAAAGATCACTACAATTTGACATGTCTGTTAACTTACAACTGACAAAAATCTATCAAAACTACCATTCTGATTTCTGACTGACTTTTCACTCTATATGAGAGTTACCTACAGTTTCTACAGTCAAAATCAGAGCAGTATCACGTAAACAGAGTTTCCGCAACCTATTTGAAACACAAAGTTAGGGCCTCAGCACAGGAGTTTCAGTTCAAGGTGTCCCTTTTCATATCCTATAATGTGTAACCTATTCTTAGCTTAACAACCTTGCTACCACTCTACCTTAGAAAAAGCAAACTAGTTTCCCCATTTGCATGAGCAAAAGTACTAATGTTATTCTTGATTCAAAACATTTGTTTCTATGTTTTGTACTGCATACCACAGAAACGTTTTTTCAGACTTTAAAAGTAGTTAGTAATCTAATAAGTAAGTTGTTTTGTTGTTTTTCTTTTTCCAGATTACAACATTTTAAAGAGTGCATCAGCTTCATCCATGAATGTCGCCTGAATGGTGGATCTTGTCTCGTTCACTGGTAGGTTTTTATGTCTAAAGCTATAACTAGCTCCTTCACTGTGGATGTAGACATTCATCAAAGCATGCATCAGAGTATAGAACCAAAAACAAATCAGTGGTTAGATTTAGTCTGAACATTTATCATACACAGCACCTGAAGGTACAGTGTGAAAACTATTCAGCACCTGTTCTGTTAGTTACCTATTTCCAGTGAGAAATAAGGTGCTCCAGTTGCTTTATGACAATGACCAAGCTCTGCTTTGCTGCAGCCTTGCAGGTGTGTCCCGCAGCACTACCATGGTGGTGGCCTACCTGATGACTGTTACCCACTACAGCTGGGATGAGTGTCTGTCTGCAGTCAAAGCTGTACGCTCCTTTGTTGGCCCTAACTATGGCTTCCAGCAGCAGCTGCAAGAGTATCAGACGACACAAGTCTCAGAGGTAAACATATGAAGGAGCACACAGTCACAATGAATGCACACACACAGACCTACAGAGGCATCCAGTCCCCTTCTTTGTGCGTTATGTGCTGTTACCCACTTAGAAACACGCAGAAACTCACAGGATATAGCACAAACAACCAACACACTACACATGCAGTCAGTGGTTAACTTGTCAACTGGTAATTGCTCCCTTGTTGTCATGGAACATGATATACCTGACAGTTGCATTGGACTCTCTCATGTGTGATCATTTCTGTGCAATGTTTTTATAATTATTAATATATTTGTTATTCCTATAGGCACCAATAAACAGCCATGGTTTGTTTCACAGTAAACATCAAACCATCAAGTCAGTGGTTAAGATGGCATAACTGAGATTCACAGCTACAGCCAGAAACTGAACATCAGCACAGAGTATCAAATAAACAAATATGCTCGTCGTGCTGTTTGAATTGTCTCAGAAATATATATAATATATTGTAATATATTTGTAAATCAGGTATTCAGTCTGTAAAATAGAATACATGCTAACAGATTCATGTATCTTGCTTTATTTGTAAAGTTTATATATTAAATTTAATTAATTATGAATATCTCATAATTCATTTTGAAGATGAATTAGTATAAGAATTTAAGAAGAGTGTCTCTGCAGTTAGAGCGATTGCCCTGTTTACATGGATAGTGTTATTTCCAACCTGTCTAATAGGAGAATATATATATATATATATATATATATATATATATACATATATATACATATATATGCACACACACACACACACACACACACACACACACACAATAGTTTGAAGAGTTTTAATCATATTTCATATTTTAGGGAATAAGGACATTTCTATTTGCATTTGATGTGTTTATATATAAACACACTGTAGGTAGCTGTTTACTTACAAACTTTTTGTAGCAGTTAAGTTACTTGAAGGCACCCAGCATGGGAAACCATTACAATGACAATGACCGAGCCATTGAGTAGAGAAGGGGAACTGCAGGGGGTTTGCTGGGATTGCATTAGCTTGGTACGGCTCATCACGTGTTTAGCATTACTGTCAGCATCTTGCAACATAATATGACAGAAAAAAAATCTCATTGTTTGTAGATCTTGTACTGATTTCGAGGATTTAAGGGGAAATGTGATTTCTGTATTTCTTACTTTTCGCACATCTGTCTCAGATAGAAAGTGAGTAATCCTTAAGACTTAAGTGTAGTTTTGTCATTAATGCAGCTGTAAGAACATTGTTTACAGCCATAGCAAGGCAATGTGTAAAACCTTGAAGTACACATCCTGTAACTGTCTACTGCAAATATAGTGAAATAAAAAAACTTCCTACTTTATTGACTATAGACATACCATAATTGTCCAGAGTGGACTATAATAACCGTGAGCAAGAAAGCCATATAATTCCCATGATAGAGTGCTAAAAGTCTGATAAGGATCATATTACGATGCTTGCATTAAATATATTGCATTATACTTAATAACACTAAATTTGATTTCAATCTGTTGAAAGAATCTGAATGTTTTTTGCCTTGTCTTTGTTGTCGTGTATTTAGGTTCTGAACCTGACCCTTCGCATGGTTAAATATATGCATAAGCAAATCAACCTTTGGTCTTAACCAAACCAAAGGTTATGACTTGAGCTCTAACAGATAAGCTTACCTGATTGTAATATCATCTCTATTTAACTTTGATACAAGTTTCATTTTCTTTTTCAAGATGACACCATTACAGTTATCAGGGTTTTACACAACACCTCATTTCAGCATGCTTATTGATGTTATCTTTGTACCGCACATTTGATAAGTTATTAATTTCTACAAGTGTGCTGTTGTCATGAGTCAGTACTGTACTGTTTTGGTTTTTGGGTTGAGGCTGAGAATGCTAATTTTAGGAAGATGAATATATTACATTCAGGGTGACTTTCACTTCATTGTATTTCGTAAAGAATAAGGTATTGCACAGCTCAGAATTCCTGGACATCAATCGAGAAATTGCAGTTTTTTTTGTTATTTTTTGACCAGCTGCTGTCATTGCACCAACACTGGAACTCTTTCCTGGAAAGGAATCAGTTGCAGCATGTAATACAAACTCAGTCTGTATGCTATTGACAATAAATATCAAGATAACATTTATGCATAACCAACTCTACACACAAATTATACTGTTATAGTGCATCTACGTCCTCTACCATCAGCTCACCAGCTGGAAGTTGTCGTCATACTTCTTTGTTACCTGACGAAGGGACCATTACATTTGTGAAATCCTTCATTGTGCTCTACAACTTAAACACCTGAAAATGCAGTCAAAATGCTTTCACACATAAGGCCATCTAATTGTTTATCACATGAAGCAACTCCACATGTGAGTTAATAGATTTTTAACATTTCATTCACTGTATCAAAGCTTTTGGACACAGTGTGTACTTATAATATAATCCAGGTGTCTAATTTTACATTGTACTTATTTACATTACATCACAAAAATTTATTCCCCGGAAGAATCACAACATTCAACTTTCAGTTAAGACTTTCACCTCTGCTCGAAGTTGTTGTCAACTTACTATGTGCTGTGATGACATCATCAACAGACTTTCCGACTAAATTTTGTAACTTGTCAACTCTTGTCAACTCTTGATTTAGCCTTTGCTGATGTACATATTACAATGTATTGTTCCATGAAACTCCAACATAAGATATATATAGTAACTTGAAAAATGGAAGAGTGCGAAGAGTTAAGGTGAAATCATGGCTCTAAGGTGACTGTGTGAGCAGGAATGTCTGCTGAGAGCTGACTGTTCCTGAGAAGGGACTTTTTGTCCTGGCCTTTTTTCCCATCAGCCAAGTCTCCATTTCCATAGCCACTTACTGAGAAAAAGCTGAATAACCGTAGGTTGTTATTTCATGCCAGACTGCACATAATTCAAAGGACTTATGATTTATGAAAGCCAGGAAATGTGCCTTCATGTGCAGATAACATCATTTAACAACTAATGGAGACAAAAACAATAAAAAAAAATTAACATGACTGTATGTCTGAGCTGGACTACTCAACACTGTAATGTAATCTGATCTTAAAACAACATTGTGTAGAAATTAGTATTTTTGCGATTTAGCAATAACATTGTAGTAAATATGGACAGCTGTACATGTGCATTTGTTATTATTATATTACTAATGATCAAAAACTGAGCTCACAGTCTGGGCAGCCTGACTGACAAACTGAGCTAACATTAGCTAGCAGTAGTGAACAGCAGCTATAGTTTGCGGCACTTTACTGTCCATCAGGAAACTCTGAGTTGGTGCACAACAGCTGGGGGACATCAGAGAGAAACCAGAAAAAAATGTATCCATAAAATGTGATCCAGTTTCACCAAAATCAGTGAAATAGATGGTGGTGTGTGACTTAGTGCCATAAAGCAAAGCGTTATGTATGGTGACCGTACCCGGGGGACAAAGTTACATAGTGCAGAAATGGGTGTACAGGCTGCAGAGTGGGAATGACAGACGCAACATTCAGCTGATTACACGTCAGTGTAGCATCAGAATGATTTAAAATCTGTTATTTTATGGTAGAAAAATTACACAATGTTCCTTTGCCACAATGACTTTTGACTTTTGAAGTTTCAACTGTCCTCTTGTCCCCAGTACCGAGCTTGGTTACAGTCCAGTTTCCGTCCCAGTCCATTTAATGACCAGGAGCAGGTGGGCGCCCTGCTTAGTCAGTACACAGAGCAACAGGAAAGCCAGAGGAGAGGAGCAGACCAGCGCTGGATAAATCAAGGTGTCAGTGCTCTGCCGTCCGACGCTGATGATCCTGAAGAGAGCAGCTGAAACATGGGCCTCTGGTCATGCCAAAGTCCTGCCCAATGCTGTCTGTAAATGGCAGTTATTATTATTCTGTACTCAATTCCAAATCAACCCCAAGTTGTATCCAACTTTAAGGCCTTTGTACACCTATCACAAAGCATAGGATGAAAAAAATTCCAACTTAAATCATGTTTTATACCTATTATACTTTTTAATTTGCACCAGTCTAGTCATTTTTAAGTAATGGAGGTTGATTTAGAACTGGGCTACAGACTCTTCACCACAACCAGTACCACCCACGCACCTTTAACTCAATACAGCCAAAACATGGGAATTGGTGCTCACAGACGCCTTACTCTAAACACCTCAGCACCTTAGCCATGATGAATAAACTATATGTCTATGTGGACTCTGCAATGTTCAGCTCAGTACACTTATAGATGTGACTAATTAATGCAGTTTTAAAGGGACATTTTGTCTTGAATTGAAATGTGGATGTCTAGTTTATGGTGGTGGACAGTAAAATGCACATATCTACAACCAATTTGATGCCAGTTATTCTGACCAGATATTCTGACATGTACCAGTTTGCAGTCCTGTCCTGGCTCTTAATGGTAAACTCTTTGATCAACACTGCAGCTGCTGCTCACAGCATGAAATTACTGTGTACAACCTAATGAAAGCAAGCACTATTGTTTGCCAATGAAATGTATAAATGCTGTTGTCAATGGTCATAGTGTCATGAGCACATACACAAACCACTTGCACATATTATATCTACAATACCTACATCACTGTTGCACATCACTGTCCATGAAGTAAACAGCATTTGTTTACACCCAGTTGGATACTGTTCTTTCATTCCAGTTGGTACTTTTTGTTACATCTGGTTCAGCTTTGAAGAAATCTTCAAGCTGTCTGCACACTATATGTACCAGTGTCTGCAACAGGATCCAGCACCCACAAACCAAGTGGAGCTCTGTCAGTTCCCAGCAACTCTGTCCCAACCAACAAAACTGTTGCAGAGTTATCTCTTATCAGGTGGAGAGGACAAAAAAAGTCAACAGCCTAACCTTCTATAGTTTGTCCACCATCAACTGATTCTAGATAAGCCTGGGGCGTGATGTTAGTGCTTTCCTTGGAGAGACAACTACAGAGTTGTATACTTGGCAAAATGTTCCTTTAGGTAATACCTTTGAGCTACATGAAGTATGGCTGAGTAAAACTATAACTACACATGAAGGACCTCTTCAGTCCAAATGCTTAAGTCTTCCTGATTTTACTGAAGCTTTGATTTTTCTTTTTATTGTGACAAAAATGATTTTTAGGTAATCTGTGTCATGAATTCATGGGTACAGTTGATTGTTTTAATTGCGTATTTATAGTGTTTTTTTTGTTTGTGTTTTATAATAAAATGCAGTGATTGACAAAAAAATATGGGAATACTAATAAATCTGTACTATCAACACCATTTGTGTCTGTGTGCAAGTGAATGAAAATCACTATATACAAGCTTAGTATTGTAAGTCAGCTGCCCGTCTCATGAAGAAGCTTGATAACCACACTGACTAAACCCAAAATAGCTTTTTTTTTTTCTTTTTTAAATTTCAGTCTGTGTTCAAGATTTGAGAGGTTTCTGGGTTTTACTCAGCAGATCACCTGGTTAATACTGCTTCACACCACACGTCTCAGAGTGAGCAGCTTCATGAATATAACCCGAACTTTTTGAAGTTTTAATCCATGCTTGTGGGCAAATTTCAGGATGGAAAGTCTTATTTTTAATAGCTTATTGGTGTGATTGTCTTAGTATGTTACTATAAATCAAAACAAACAATGAAAACTGTACATCATATTATAAGAAATACATCGCCATTACACCTGAGACATGACAACAAATCAGGGTATTGGAAATTATTTTGGCATAACCATAAATCAAACATTTAATTTTACATTGTACAAAAGTGCAAATAAGATTTATCAGGAAGAATTGTGTCATGAAATGTACAGATGACATTAAAAGAGTATTTTATTAAAAAAAAAAAACAAGAATTTTTATTTTAAGGTCTATATGGTTCACCAGTTGTGTTTTCACAATTTTTTTTTTTGCCATTTTACTAAAGTGACAGAAAACTGAATATTGTCAGGAATCCTTCCTCAAGGTTTTCACTTTCTGACTTAAAAAGAAGTTGCTTGCTATGTTAAAACCATGGGGAAAATCACCATCCTGGTATTTTGTGTGTGTGTGTGTGTGTGTGTGTGTGTGTGTGTGTGTGTGTGTGTGTGTGTGTGCGTGTGTAACCCAGCAGGGTTGCAGTAAGTCCACTATCTCCTGTTTTTGGCATCTAATCTGTATATGTGTCTATTCAGTCCTTTGCTGAAAAGCCTGTGATTGTGAATTTGCTTTGCTGTGTGTGTACTGGCAGGTGTTGACATGTTCAGGCAGGCTTAGAGGTGGTACCTTCTCTGTAAATACAAACAGAAAGCATAAAGTCTGATTTACTGTAAATGTTGCTGAAAGTAATACTGGAAGGAAGTTTTTTTTTTTTTTTTTTTTTTTGGAAAAACATTTAAAATTTTAAATTTCTGTTGATTAAATAATCAACTATAATCATTTTAGCTCTAAGACAGGAGTGTTATGATGTTATAGTGGGAATAAATGAGGAGTGCTTGTTCAAATTCATGAGGTTGACAGCATGAGATCTGTCCCATGGGATTTTATTAGATAACCATGATGTAGATGGATGGAAATTTAGAGTCTTTGTCATTACTCAGTCCACTGTGAATCCTCTTTTGACTGTAACACCTGATATTATTTGTCCTAATCATCCTCCCACCATCATATTTGACATTATTTTGATATCAACTTCCTCAACATATTCCACCACCATATAAAAGGTTACAGTACCTGCATGTTTTTTTTGCGGTTTCTCAGCACTGTGAGTGGGCGTGAGAGTGTGTGAGGGGGGGGGGGGGGTACATATCACCTTGGCATGGAGCGCAGAAATCCCCCACACCACAAGGTAACTTGTGACTCTCCGGGTTTGCGCTCCACGCGTCTGCGTGTCTTTTGGCGTGGGCAGCAACTTAACAACCATCGTCTATGTCAGGCCATTTCTTGTAAATGCCCACAGTTAGAAGAAGACGATTTCCGGAATGGGCCGGTCCACGGAGACTTTAACGCGCTCATTGGTCAGACGGAGAGAGCCTTGTCAAATCATCTTCCTCTCCATTCATAACACTGAG
Source organism: Sciaenops ocellatus (assembly GCA_033000465.1). NCBI lineage: Eukaryota > Metazoa > Chordata > Actinopteri > Sciaenidae > Sciaenops > Sciaenops ocellatus. The sequence continues at coordinate 11,427,801 of CP136888.1, read as the reverse complement.
CGCAATAAACCTGACGTGTCGGGGAGAATTTAAACTCAGTTAACTAAATCTCAGCTATCAATCAATCAGCCTCTCAGGATATCACACACAGTGGAAAGAGCGCATCAAACTGTAAGTGTTACTACTTTTGATTTCTATTCTAAAGGGTGAAAGTTTGAGAATATCATGTATACATTTTGCTTTGATTAAAGATAAATTATTAGAGAAAATAAATCATTATATCTTCCTCATTTAGGTACAAGTGAGGAGTCCAACTTTTCTCTGTCAAAATGTCAAACACGGGAGGTCGGAGACTGAAGCAGTGGTTGATGGAGCAGATCCAGAGCGGGCAGTACTCTGGACTGCAATGGGAGGATGAAAGCCGCACTTTGTTTCGAATTCCATGGAAACACGCAGGGAAACAGGATTACAACCAAGAAGTAGACGCATCCATTTTTAAGGTTTGACAGCACTTTCGTATATTCACGCGGAAAGTAGATAGATTACTGTGAACGGATTTTTGCTTTTACAGACTGCGCGTAAAAACAAAACTAAATCTTGATGGCTCTGTTTAGCGAAGCATGAAGTCTGAAGTCACGAACTTTTGCAATGATGGAAATGATAATTTGTTTTCACTTTTTTTCTTTTTTTAGCATACAACACTTTTAACTGGAACAAAATTGACAAAAATTTTATTATTCTTCATTTTTAAATAGACATATCACTGAAAAGCTATAGCCAAGTAAAGCCTCTGTGGTGTTTTCACACTAAAATTATAATTCTAATATTATTGTACTTTTTTTTTCTTTTTTCTTTAACAAATGGAAGATCAGTTCAATGTTTCTTCTTGAACTTTAATCCAATACCATCTTTAATGTTTGCCTTTTCCTCCCCACAGGCTTGGGCTGTGTTTAAAGGCAAGTTTAAGGAGGGGGACAAGGCTGAACCTGCAACATGGAAGACCAGACTCCGCTGTGCCCTGAATAAGAGCCCTGACTTTGAGGAGGTAACAGAAAGGTCACAGCTGGACATCTCTGAACCCTATAAAGTCTATCGCATTGTACCAGAGGAGGAGCAGAAGAGTGAGTTTGCGTTATTGTCATTTATGTGTCCTAAATGTGTCTCTATTATCCAAATGCTGGCAAACACGTATGGCCTATTATGTTGCTAATGCATGTTTGACACAACTATGTTTTTACCATGAACAGAGTCACAATGTCTTCTTCTTCCACCCTCAGATGGCAAAAGCTCAGTGATGGCCATGGCACTTACCACCAGCTCTGGTGATATCACTGACATGGACTGCAGCCCTGCAGAACTAGAGGAGCTCATTAAAGAGGTGAGTCCGCCTTTCTAGACTGATCAGTGTTGCCTTTACTGCTGCTCAGCTTTTGTGACACTTTTTTCTGAGTACCACACTGTCTCCTTCAACTCACTCCCACATGATCTCTGTGACTGCCAAGTGTACACAATTGCTTTGTTGACAAAGGCTTATTATGTTATTGTCTTGTTGCAGGAGGAAGGCTGTAGTATCCAGGCCAGTCCAGAGTATTGGTCCCAAGGCAGCATCAATGGTAAGACAACCTTTCTTCCCAGTTTAAAGTACAACACATACACATACTTAAGTTAAGCTATTCACAGTTCAGTCAGTGTTGTGGCTGTAAGGCTGTCCAGGTATATCTTTGCTCTTTTGTCTTAAGTAAGAATGTTCTGTCTTTGTGAGATATGAGCTTTAATATCTTTCAAAGTAAAGAGTGGAAAGCTTGATGGCATGTCCCTGTAATTGCGGGCGCTAAATTGAGCTTCTGTCTGTTGAATTCTGCAATGGAAGAATTGACTAACATCCTGTTGAACTTTTGCTGACTAAGATGATTATTTCTTTGTGAGATCCTGCTAGAGAAATGGTATTTCTGATGATGCAGCAAAACAATGACATGACACTGTGGTCATGTCCACGGTGTTAAAAAAGGCCTTAACTCATCTCTTTTTCCTCAAATTCACAGCTTTCCCACTGCATCAGGACCCTTTGCCATCAGGCTCTCTCAGCTCAGGTATTAATTTATGTTCCATCCATTAAGGCATCATAATAACATCAGACCTATAGTTCAGAATTAACAATATTCTTTTTCAATTGCCAAAGCTCACTAAGTGTTCTCCTCTCCAGCTTTCTCCCAAATGATGATCAGTTTCTACTACGGAGGAAAGCTGATGCACACCACTTTGGTTAATCATTCTGAAGGCTGCCGAATCTCCCCACAACAGCATCTGGGCCGTGGTGCCCTGTACAGTTCAGACAGCATGCAGAGTGTTCATTTCCCCCCTGCTGAGCTCATCGAGTACGACCGCCAACGCCATGTCACTCGCAAGCTCCTGGGCCACTTGGAGAGAGGTGTACTTGTTCGTGCCAACCAAGAGGGCATCTTCATTAAAAGGCTGTGCCAGAGCCGTGTCTTCTGGAGCGGGCAGGCAGAAGTGGGCTCACAATACAGCCCCATGCCTTGTAAGCTTGAGAGGGATGCTGTAATCAAGATTTTTGACACAGGAAGGTTTCTTCAAGGTGAGCCCACATGTCTATTTAGTTATTTGAAAGCTCAGAGTCCAAATCAATGCTTAAAGCAGGCAACATCATAAAGGAGGATTGAGAACCTGCTAAGAGTGCCTAAACAGCTGCTCATGTACTTTTTCTGTTTCAGCTCTTCAGCTGTACCAGGAGGGTCAGTTTCCTGCTCCTGATCCGACAGTGACTCTGTGTTTTGGAGAGGAGCTCCATGATCTCAGCAATGCCAAGAGCAAACTGATCATTGTGCAGGTAAAACCAGTCAAATCATAACATGTGTCTCATTCAAACAGTTGACTGAGTGAGCAACATCATTTTTTACCCTGGAAATTGAAATTCTTTACACCTTTCCCTGACATAAAAAGCTTCATCACTACAAATATTGTGTTCATGTTAAAATGCATCTTTCTTTCACCTCTGCAGATCAGTGTGGTTAACTGCCAGCACCTGCTGGATGCTGTGAATATGCGGCGCTCCCAGCCCTTCTGCAACAACCCAAACCTGGAGATGTCTGATACTGTGGCCAGTGACCAGATGGCCCGCATCTATCAGGACTTGTGCAGCTACAGCGGCACCCAGAGGCCACCTTGCTACAGAGACAACATGCCCATCACTGCCTGAACTGTGAGCAGTGACACACCTGCCAAGAGCTCCTCAGCGTGTACCAGACTGAATATACAACATATTAGGGACAGTATCACAATTAGTTTTAGCTGTGATTGATCCCAATCACAGGGGAGACATGAATACAAGGAGAAGCAACTCCCCTTTATGCTGCAGCTCATTATTAGGATGTCCCTAATATCTTGTGTATCGGTAATGTTTATATTTGTATACGTACAGCGCTAACACAAACTCTGTGTCTAACCTCTGCTTTATAAGTACACAAGAACATAATCATCCAGCTCAGGAGCAAAAGTAGCATGTAATTTTCATATATTACACACAATTCAAGTGTTGTAAAGCCTTAAGAACAAATTTATTCTGGTCTCTTCTTTAACAAATATTTCTTATACCTTTAGAGACTCTTACTCGAATTGTAGTATGACAACAGTTTGATATATGAAAGTATTTTAGTTCTCAGAACTTTATTCTATTTTGACATGCATCATATTTTTCATCAGATGAGATATTTCTTCTGTTTTTTACAGTAAATGAAAACAATCTTTTTATAAATTGATGTAAATTGCGTGGAATTTAGATGCAAAGTGGCATTATATTACAGATAGGTTTTACTATCGGGCTGTTTTACTTGACCTTCATCATTTTTTATAAACTGGATGTCTAGTAAAGCATTTTTTTGTACTGAACTACACGTGTGCTTGTTTTTATATATATTTCAAAAGCTGTATGGTAACTTAGAAACTGGCCTGACATACACAGGTTAGACTAAATGTAAATGGTCCCCATAAAGATCATGGGCTCATGTTTTTGCTCATTAATTATATGTGGAGTCAACTGTGGAGTCAACTGCTGTCAACACATTTTCAAAGCATAATATAGCATTTTATATTTCTGATTATCTAGGCAGCCATTTCAGCCATTTAATTTATCTGCACAGTATTAAAAAACAATGTGTAGGCTTATGGACATAGCTCTGAACTCTGTAACTGCATAACCACATAAGGATAATATTCTGACAACAACAAGAACCAACCTGATATTTATGGTGGATTATCTACCCCGTTCAGTTCTCTGCAGCTATTATAAAACCCTACTGAAATAAATACAAACCAGTAGTCCATGTCAGGTGGGAACAAAATTCAAAAAAGTCTACACAGTGCACACAGCATATTTTCTGCCTGCTTGTTTCAATGCTTGAGTAACTTTATATCACGCCTGATGGATGAAACATTCAAATCTACAATTATCTTTCAATGCCTGCATTCTGACATTAAATAGACATTTTTTGATGCCTTATGCATAATTTCCTTCACATTTCCTCCTTCTGTTAAGAGTCTTGATAGATATTTAGGATCTTCATTATACTTTATTATAATTTGAAATATAACTCTTGTGGTTTGAAAAATGCTTGGCTGCACAAAATACAAATATCTGTGGGGTTGAGGACATTAGAGAAATTTCACATGAATCTACAATTTCTGCAGATACGGAACATTAAAATATGAATTTAAAATGTCATATTATCTGGTACAGTGAAGACTTTTTCTCACTTCACATTGAGCAGGAAAATCATTTCAGTGACAACAAAAGTATGAAAGTATTCAGAGGGAACTCCTCCACTACAGAGACATTTACTATGAACACATACTGATTATTACCCTGACTTAGGAGTGATGAAACTAAAACACTGAATGAAACTAAAAGAAGGATCTAGCCTACCGAAGACAGGGAAACTCTCGGATAACCCCCCCTCCATCTCCCTAATGAGTGACAGAGAAGACAGGAAGAGAGGGGACAAACTGAAGCAAAATGATTCGATTATTCACAATGAGACCACAACATCCCTTCTTCTTCTTCTTCTTCTTCTTCTTCTTCTTCTTCTTCTTCTTCTTCTTCTTCTTTTCTTCTCCTATGTCTTACACAGTTTCTTATTGAATCCAGCGTTATTTCACAAATCAAACTAGTTACATAGTGGCAATATTGGCACAGTAGTGCGTATCAGTTAAATTATTATGTACTGTAGATGCACACATACACAGAAACAAACAAAACTTCACAACTTTTTCGTTCCCTGGTACAAAACACAGTGGTTTCTAATGGTCGTTATAAATGCTGCCACATATGCTGTACTTATATCACTAAGTAAGATGAAATACAAACTAAAGGAAAGCCATGATTCCAGTAAAAATTGTCTGAAAGGTTGAATAAAAAATATACATATATCAGCAACTCGTCCATCCATCCATTATTTGTAACCGCTTATCCTCATGGTGGGGCTGGAGCCTATCCCAGCTGACTTTGGGCGAGAAGCATGGTACACCCTGGACAAGTCGCCAGTTCTCAGCAAATAGTGCCAAACAAAATATATGCAATATATGCAATATATGCAATATATATATATATATATATATATATATATATAACACAAAAATAAACATAAAATACTAAATACATTGATATACAGTCCCTTAGATAAAAATGATACCATTTGTAGTCCAATATGATAGATCAGTCGTATACAAACAGTTTTGGGTAGCTCAGTCAATCTTTTTTTTTTTTTTTTTTTTTTTATGAGAAAGAATTTGCTGTAATGACTCACACAGATCACACAGTGAAAGAAGTCATGTGCTCTTCATATGACATCTCTGGATAAAACCTTTCACTTAAATTAGAATATTTAATAAATGGTTGACTGAATAAAAACACAGGTGGAATATTGTGTGTGTGTGTGTGTGTTAGTGTGTGTGTGTGTTAGTGTGTGTGTGTGTGTGTGTGTGTGTGTGTGTGTGTGTGTGTGTGGTTATCTACAGTATATGGGGGAGTTCTGTCTAAGTTCCGCAGAACAGGAACTTACTTCAAAAACTGTCACAGGAAACTCGCTCTACCCCCACCCCTCAAATAGCATGTCTGAGAATGGATTAACAAAATGTATTTATGATAGACATATATACCATATAGTCAGGGATATATGTACTATATACTATATTATACTTACCAGAGCTGGTACTGTAATCACAGCCTTGTAAAATCTCTTGGTACAAAGTTTGAATAGAAAAATACAAAGAATCCTCTAACATCTGAATAAGGACTGTTTTAGAGAAGATTGGAATGGATTTATTCAATAAGGTTTTATACAAATGTCAACAGGGAACTAACTAAGTGTATATTGCTTATATATAAAATTTATTTATTTTTTTATTTAAGTTTTTGGTCTCTGGTTGAGTAATTATTTTTGCATTTTAGCATCTTGTTAGTGCTATGTAAAAAATATTTTGCTTAAAATAAATTTGCTTTATTGTCCAGAGTTAGATCATAAAATTGACACCACTCTCTTATTTGTGTGCCAAATATTCAGGTTATGTTAGCTTAACCCAATATGGGAAAACTGATAGCATGGCTCTGTCCAAAAATAATAAAATCCAGCTACCTGCACCAAAGTGAATTGTAAATCAAGCGAGATATAATGTGTTGATTAGCGAGCTTTTTTTTACATACAATTCTCAGCAAGTCGGCAAATATATGTTTCCCAAAATGTCGAACTATACCTTTAAACATACTGTAAATTTGCATGACATGCACAGTATGACAAACGTTTGTTTTTTTATCTTTTTTTAAAAATCTTATAGCTTTGTGTCTTATCAGACATGACATAAGGATGTTAGGGTACCAGCACCACAGAGAATCAGAGCTGTACAGTAACATTGTATATTCACTCCAAAACTCTGCCACGGTGTCATTTGTTGAATTTCCATTTTGTAAGACTGTAAACCTTTACTACATTACAGTGGCAATAGTTTCTGTCCAGGTTTGGGTTTCACATGGAAATGTGTGGGTTTCAGGTCACCTGGTCAAAACACAGGATGCACATATATTGCTAAGACAGTAAAATCTCAACAGTCACAGAGAGGATTATGGAGGAGGAAGCATTTTTTTTTTTTACTTCTGATACCCAGTTTCTTTGAAATGCCTCTATAGTTTTGCTTACGTTGACTTTTTATAGTTTTACTTATGTTGAAAGTGATACTTTTAAGCAAAAGACTGCATTTTCGATTAGGGGCCTCATTACTCAGAATTTTCCAACTGTTTCTCCTATCTTAATTGCAGTTTCAGAGATAAGGAAAATATCTTTCCATAACAGAAGCAATTCCTTTACTCATGGCTGTGTCCTATCTTATCTCAGACCATGTCCTTGTATCTTATCTTAACCAAAAAAAAAATCCTCAAAATGTAAACTCGATTCTATCCATTTGTGATTGTATGGCAGCGCTCGATGCCTCCTTGTAGGCCTCTCCAGAGCCTGATGTAGCATGTTGATCAAATTCAGAATAAATTGTCTTGGCAGCTGACATACCCATTAATCCATGGTCTGCGAAATTCCCGATCTTGTGTCATTGCCATACAGACCTAAAAACAGTGGTGCTGCCATTTTTGGAAGTTATTTTGAATTTAGGATTAAATATATTTTAAGATTCCTGACTTAGGAAATGCTTCAGTTAGGATGTTTCTATAATAGCTCAATTACTATCCTAAGTTAAGAAACATGTTTCTGTCTGTTCTGTTGTGTAAAGTTTCTGTAATGAAGCCCCAGATTTTTTTCCCAGCTCTGCTGGGAGTGCAATAGGAAGAGAAGGAGGCACATGCTTGTGTGCATTTCTGCTAACAGTGTCTCTTTTCTGTTCACATTTCCAGTGTCTGCAATGTGGTTCTCTTCGTATTGCAACATCTCTTTGTGGCGTCTGAGGCTTCCCACAATAAATCATTAGTGACGAGTGACAAACAGAACTGATGTTGCCACCATACGTAACCATGGTCATTTGCTCCATTACATTTCAACTGATTGTGCTGTACGGTACACGCTTCAAGGAAGCAGTACCTATTTTGTGAAAAGTAGCGCTTCAAGGAAATCAAGCAAAAAAAGAGAAATAGCTTTTCCTCATAGATTAAATGAATTACTTTGTCTATTTTTGTTGTTTCCTGATTTGTCTGGATTGCTGACTCCTCAGTCCTCATTGTCCCTTGGCTTGACTGCAGGCTCAGCACTGACCTTTCAGTTAAACTGTTGTTGTTTTCCACTGTGCTTGAATGTAAAATCACACATTCTAATAACAACACCTTCATGAGACACATTGTTTTGTTATTTGTGATTTAGTATAGTTTAGAAGCCTTTTGTTATTCTAAAAAAAGTAAATATGGGCCTCAATCATATAATGAGACAAAATATATACAAAGAATGACCTGGTGGGTAGCTGTGATATGCCATGAACAGGTTGTGTTGTGCAAGCGGTCGTGCTGAAAGTGTTGGCGGTGTCTCTGGGGACATTGCTGGTTTAGAATCAGTGTGGGTGAGATGAGAATAGGCATCCAGAGAGGAACTGGGAGAGCACTGAGGACGCTGTCAGTGGAGAGACAGGTGGACGAGGAGCCCACATCCTGGGACGCAATGGAGAAAGCCACCTAACCGCACATGTTGTGTACACACACATGCACACACAATGGTAGCCACTGATCACGGATCATATCCTCTAATCAGTATCAGTTCATGTCCTTCAAAACAAAGGTTCCTATAGCCTCACACCTACAGAGGACCTCTTCAGGGTTTATTTTGTCAGATGAAGAGCTGTAAAAACTGTCAGAAGTGAATTTACAGTACTTTAAATCTTCCAAATCAACATCTATACTGAAGGCAACAGAACAGTTTCAAAAAAATGTACAAAAATTGGCAATTGTGTGATGTGGCAAGAAGGATTTAACATGTAAAAGTGAAGATAAGGAAGTATGCTGATTTACGGGAAAATGGTTTATTGTAACATGCCATCAATTTTAAAACATTATAACATCAATATCTGCCTTCCCTCAAAATATGCAGTCTTGATGTTGTTAGGTTTTGGTTAGCCAATGCTCAGGGCCTCACAAGAACAATACAATAAAAGCATCTTTTGTAGCTATTTTTGTGAAAACGTTGTCATTTGAGTGACTCACATGTGAGTGACCTCACAGGGATTAAAGTTAATAGCTAACATTTATCAAGTTCATAGTAAACAGGAATAAACTACATAACATAAACATAAACTCTGTTCAATCCAAAGTGATCACAGGCCTGTGAAAAGTCAATTCAAATAAGAGAATGAGCAAGTTGTATTTGAATCAGTGGGTGAAGTGACAGCTGAGAATTGCGTCAGTCTCCGTCCTGGTTGCTGCACTCTTTGACAAGAGTGATCCCTGACCGCCTGATCTGTCTCTGGACAGGAAACACAGGAAGGAGCCCAGGAAGATAGTCCAGCACACAACTTCTCCACTAAAAAGAGGAACAACCAGCGCAGAGACCATCTGTAGAAAAGATTTAGACAATCCAAGCTTTTTGTAAACTTTGGTTTGTGGGAATCAAATGTGTGTGGGAGAGAATCCACCCCTTTTGTGATGAGAGTGACATTTAATGTCCAAAATGTTTTTCAGTGCTGTGAAAGTTTTAGATCTTAGACTTAAACATATCCCGGCTTTTTAAATGCAGGAATGGAGGCTGGATATCTTGAAGACAGACCCTCAGAGATGGTTTATTTCACCTACAGTGCAGTACAATATGCACAGAAATACTGATAACTTGTTCATAGATAAAACCCATGCATGGTGTACTTCTGTTTCATATTCAAGAAAAACAAAACTTATCAGTAGAAAAAGAACATGATGGATGTCGAGGTGGAGGGGAAGACCAGGGTGGGGTGACAGTCCCTGGGGAACCAGAGCTGGGGGAACATGAGAGCTGTATAGACATGCAGCTCACAGCTCAATGCTCACTGTGTGTGTGTGTGTGTGTGTGTGTGTGTGTGTGTGTGTATGTGTGTGCATGCAAAGTGCAGACGTGGCGGGATGTGGTTGACAGAAAGGTAATAGTTATGAGGTAACAAAAAGATACCTGTGAAACAGATTTTCTGCCATCTAAACAGATATTGTGAATTTTCTCCTTTTATGAATTTATGAATCTATAAATGTAAATATATGTTTTGGCAGATAGGAATATTTAAGCGCAAAAATGCTCATCAAAAAACAATATTACTCATATTTAAGAATGCATGTAAACATTGAAAAGCATTGTTTGTTCCAAATCATGTAGTCGACATAATTTTTGTACACTGTCTCAATAATTTGTGAATATTTTCACTTGCACATTTTATATGATATGTGGTTGATTACATGTAACTCCGTTATCGATTGAGGAACAGGATCTTTGTGGTTTAAAACCTTGTTTCCAACTATATCGTTAGACCGACTTTATAAGTCACAGTGATTACACAACCTCTTTCTGAGTAAGAAAGCCACACACTGGCCAAGCAACAGGTGCTGCTGGGATGAAGATTATTTAAAGTTGCTCTAAAATGGTTGCAGTACAGCTGAAGGAACCTGTGGGCCAAGCTGTCTGTCGACCACATGCCTTAGTAGAAAGTACAGTGACAGTGCATACTTCCCCCTTTAAAATACCAGAATCCAAACATGACCATCACATGACTGAGGTGGAAATACCTGGTAGCACAGTGCTAAGATCATTTATACAGACACAATGAATCTGTTTTGATTTAATTTCTGAGTCATTTGGAAACAGTAGTAGGTGTACTGTGTCAGCCATAGGTTTATAGATTCCATGATGAGGAACATGATGCTGTAATACAAAATGCCTTTTGGCAGAATTTGGATGGTTAGAGGGAAAATACAATCTGATTGACAGGACAAATTGTGAACAATTTGCATGTTTAAAAGCAGCAACCCGGTGAAAGGTTCAATTGTATTTTTATCACTAGATTTGCATGTTACCGTCCTCTGCTATGTCCCGTACAAGGAGCAAAAAAGGGAGCAGCCCCGAGGACCACTGAAGCAGATCTTGTATGGCTAGTTAACCATGATGGTTTACACAGTTTACAGTTCACATCAATAGAAAGTGAGCAGGGGAAAATCCTGCTTATGTAACTTAGGGCAAAAAATAAGGCTCATGTCATAAGAGTGCTCAAAAGCAAGGGAAGGAAATAGTGAAACTTGTGAAAAAGAGGAAATGGCTTTTTGTTGGAAGATGTCCTACTATTATTGAAAGATTTTTCATTTGTCATATTATTTCTTATTTTTTTATTGTGTTTTTGCTCAAAGATTTAACATTAAGGATTAGAATAAAAGGCAACAACTTGAACAAACAGTGTTGCTACAGTAATATGTTGCCATCTAGTGGCAACATAAAGTCAGAGATTTCTGACACATTGCATCAGTTTTCTTTCACATACATTTGGATAAACAGGGTAAAAATAAAGTATTATACACTGAAATTTGAGCGTAATGTATTTTAAATCATATACATGTACAAATAAAATTCTTTATTTTATTCACATAAAACTATGATTCTCATCAAATAAAGCTTTGCAGGTTGATTTTTAGGTTCCATCTTTGCAGCGTCAACACTGTTGGTGGTCCCCTTTGTAATTTTTTTTTGTGTTTTTATTTTTTCTGTTCTGCTAAATCATTTCACTGACTTTACTGAATGATGGTTAAAATCTATTGTATTCAGAGTGCTCAGAGTTTTAGATGTGAAATAGAAAGTGCATTTTAGGCGTGCTAAAACATGTATTCATGTTTTATTTTTTTTTTCAAGTGCTACTTTTGTGCCACTGATAACACCACAGTTTTGGCAGTGTTGCTCATCTTGATGCACGCTACAGTCAATTCCATTCCCTCATTTTCCAAAGTGATTCCTTCAGGAAAAGCAGATCATATCTGTGCGCTTTCAGGGCAAATTGTTTATTTATTATTTCTGCTACATTAAAAACCTTAGAGGTCATACATGTGACCACCACAATTACAGATATCTTCTTGTGCTGCCCTGCAGTATATGTTGCACACATTTAAAAAAAAATTTTTTTTGCATTTTTTTGCAACAAGTATTTTTATAACATCTTTAGTGTGAATGTATTGTCAGAGAATCCTCTGTGTGTGTTCATTCGACTTGACAACATGCACTCCTTTCTGACAGCGATGTTTGTTGTTATTTCAACAATTACAGCCGAGCATAAAGGAAAAGCAAGCAGGAAAAAATAGATAAGCTAAGATACTGCTGCTGTGAAAAGAGACTTAAGAGTCTCAGTGGATCTTATTAAGGGAAAGTCATCGGGGAGGTGCACACATTAACTAAGGTTGTGGTCCTGTGGAGGATACTGAAGTCTGATCTTATCTTATAAAAACCAGTCATCACATTAAACCTCTGCACACTGATAGAGAAATTAAGGTCAGTTATTGTTGTTAACTTTCTGAAGTATTTTTCTTTTACTGTAAAAATGCATTTCCCTCAAAAGTGCATATGTAGAACTTTTTGGAATGAAATAGTTTTGATACGAGGAAATGTTATGTAAGATTTATATAGTCAGTGGATTGCTCTGTTTGATGTGCTTTCATGTCTTTTTCTGTTAACTTTTAAAGTTTAATTAATGAGCTACACAAGCAGATGTTGGGGAAGCCCTGGACAGCCCTAGAGATGTCTGCCTGAGTGTTTATGTGGCCTGTTTAGAAACTCTTTTTATTACCAAGTCACTCGACAGGCAAAAATTCTTTCTCTCCTTCTCTTGCTGTTAAATACACACACACGCACACATTTCCAAGACTTTCCACATTGAGTCTAACGATGATCTCTACCTCATCTACACCCAATTACTCACTGACCCTAATTGAATACTTGGCAGAGAGCGCAGGTGGTGATGGCGTGCAGTGAGCTAAGGAATCATCAGTCTTGGTCATTGGCCCCATTAGGTAGCTCGAGTGACCTATGATGTTATTATGTAGTAAAGTCGAGGAAACTAATGGACAATGTGTCTCGTAACGAAGATGCAAAGGTTTTTTTCTACTGATTTTTAGAATTGAGCACTGGCTTCAACTTGTCCACATGTCCACTTTCTGGCTGTGTGAGAAACTTAGTTAAAGTTGTTTTTCAGTGTTATTTTGGGCATGAAATTGAAAGAGTTCCTTCAAAGTTTGGGGATGTGAGAGTACCTTTTGTGGTTTAAACAAGCATGTTTCCATGAGAGAGGGGCTTTTTTCTTGTGCGGTTTTCACTTATATTTTGATGTCGTAATACACAGAGAACATACACAGAACACAGAACACTGAACTTTGGTTATAGCTGTGTCCATTCTGAGGGATCAAAGTCCAACTCACAAACTTTACTATATCATATAAAATGTAGAAAATAGAAGGCTTTCTGTAGCTCACGCTCACACAATCACATTCACACTAAACACTGGGTCCTGAGTGTATCATCCTCTTTCATTACATCCTATGATGACAAAGAATGTGTGTAAATGTACATGAGTGCGTAAGTAGTGTCTATGCGATGAAGCATCAAAGAAGAAAAACAAGCTGTATTTTTGGCTGCACCATATACGGCGTTAGTCCTCAGCCCAGTACAACTCTGTAGAGTTTGGAGAGGGGACAGCTGTGGCTGAAGATTTACTCCACCTCTCCTTAAAGCTCCGCCAAGGCAGCTGAGCTCTCAGCCTCTTCATCGCATTCCTGGATCCAGGAGAAAATCAGTGCAGAGCAGAAGAGGGGACCTGGTCCGCCTTCAGCCTTTCCCAGGGGGTGAATTACGATTTCCCGAGTAAATATGAACCCAGGGAAATAGTCTGAACGGTCATCCATCAGCCTGGGTGTCTGCATCCTCCTGAACAATGTGTGACCCCTGGGCGCAAAGAAGGTCAGAAGAGGGGTTACTTCCATGTTCATGCACACACTTACACACACCACCGCGCCCTGCAGTAAGAAGTCATCAGAGTAAACCACCCTTGGGAAAACAGATTTACACTGGATGACTTAATTTTTTATATTAAAACAACAACAAAAATGTTTACCCATGTGAAGTGACAACACATCTGGCATCAACAAGTCCAGCACAATTATAATAATGTGGCTTTGGTGTAATTGTTACAATACATGTGCAGTAAACCAATGAAAACTATCACTAAGGCACCACCACCACCATAAATCCACAATATAGTATTGGGTAACTTTTCTGTATAACATTATTATTAAACGTTAGAGTAAAATAATCTGAATTTTTCAGCATTACATCTGCAAGTTAAGCCTGCAATGACAGATAAAATAAACTGTCTACATTAATATTTATGAGGACTAATACTCTAAATCAAAAAAGACAAAATTGTATAATAAAGAGAGGATAGCTATAAAGATGCAATTCAATTCTTTCTTTCATTTATTCTTTCTTATGTGTTTTTTGTGATCAGTCTTTTTTGTTTTCTTTAATCTATGTTGAGGTTTATGTCCACACGTTTGGATGGCTTTTTCATTACAGTATATTTTTCCTTGAGGTAGCAATTATGCATTTAAAGCAGCCTAAGTCTCTCAAGCTCTGTTTAATCTCAAAACATTCACAAAAATTAGAAGGAATAAAACCTTTTGCCTATGATTAAGTGGTTTATTTCATGTAACAAAAAATGTAGCTAGTGCCACCATTATGCACACTGTTAGGCAAAAGGCAAAGATTGTACCATTGCCGTGATCCTGAACTAAAAATGCCAGCAAACACTATATACACAAAATTAGGCTTCATTTTAATATACTGCATGATTTGTTTTTCTGGGGCCTGCTGATGACCCTATAGCACAACAGTGAACTCATCATCTATTGGTCTAATGGTCATTAAGCTGGGCTGATAGATAGAAAGGTTTATGGCGCTGTGTAGACCAAGTGGCAGTGTGTGGAGGGATGGGATCTTTCTGTATCTCTGTCTGGGATCCTGACAGCTCTGGCTTTAGTCTGCACCCAGACCTCCTACATGCATGTCTCATTGTTTACTACCCCCCGCCTCACGCTCCTCCCTCTCTACACATCTATCATTTCAGGAGGACCACACGCACATACATGACATACACAAATATAAATACACATGTAGGTTATTGTCTCTTGATTATAACCTTAACCTAAAACAAAATCATCATTCTAAGATAATCATGATCACAACTTCTGTCTTAAACTTAAACTCTTGACTGGGCCTTTAAAGAAGCTAGGGTGAGCAAATATAGCCTCATCTTGGAAAAAATATCCCCACTTTGAACATTTAAAAATTGGTTCTCACAGGGATTGCACAACACACATACTAGCTCAACCAACTCACTCCCTACTTTAATTTTTGACCTCCCCCTGCGTCATTGGGCTCCCCCAGTACAGATGTGTCGTAAGGAGACAGATTGGTGCTCATTCCATTCGCAATTTCCTGTAATAAAAGTAGTTTGAGATGATGAGCTCTGAGCGAGCTGATGCCAGCTGGTGATACCTGAACACCAGGGAATTCTGCCCACGTCTGAGCCCAGAAAATCCACAAACTGTCATCCATGGACATTTACTGGGCCTTAACAAGTTAATTGTGGTTAAGTCCTCCTTATTATATATGGTGTGCAAAACGTGTGTATGCGTGTGTATGTGTTTATTGTTGTTTGTGTTGATACATGTATGAAGATTTATGCGTGTATGTGTTTGTACATGTGGAAGGAATATCTACACGCCTCTGTTGGTAGAAAATGGGGGGGATTGTCTGCTTAAAACCAGGAAGAACCCCCCCTCATCTCTCATTTTCTTCCTTGCCCTGTCCATCCATCATTAGTCACTCCGGGCCCATACAAACTCTAACCATAACCCTTCTTCTAACCCTTAAACCCAACCTGCCTTCGACTCTCACCTTTCCCACATTAAGAGACTTCCTGGGAGAGCTGGAGCTGCACTTTGCTCTCCTCCTCTCTCTCTTTTTCTCAGGAAATCACTTCTATCTCTGGCTACATGCATACTTGCGTGATGTTTTTCTTTTTTTCTTCTTTCACTTTCTATCACTCCGCTAACCCTTCTGCACCATGAAAGCATCCATCTGTTTGGCTGGAGATTAGTGGTCCTCCGGATTATTTACACCTCTTGTTCAGTACAAGTGTGTAAGTTAGTGGGAGGTGGAGGACTTTACTTGGAATTAGAAGTGTTTTGTTCACTTTCAAGGTTATTATAATTAGCTGAAACTGAACTAAAAACTAAAACTAGACATTTTAGTTAATCAAACTTTGGGACTGTTTTACGGGCTTTGTTTTTGAGTCATTTTCTAGGGAATCATCCAAATGGCAGAAAACATAATTTCATATAACCACAGTCATAACTACTATGCAGAAAGTTTGTTTTTGAGATACTCATCCCTGAGATTTCTCTTCCACCACTTCACAGTGGAGATACATTTTGAAACAAGCATTGTCATTGCCATTTATCAACATAATCTTTGAAATGCATTGCAGGTACCTATAGCAACTTTGTATTCTTTCACCTGTGTATTGTTTTGTATTTTTTTTTGTTTTGTTTTCAACTAGCTTAGTTTCAGTTAGTTTCCAAAGTGGTTTTGCAAAAACTTTGCTTGTTTCTTGTTTCTTTGGTTAAGACTACTTTTTTATCTTGGTTTTACAAATGAACACTAGAGAGAGAGAGAGAGAGATCTTGAGAGAGAGAGAGAGAGAGAGATCTTGGTGTTTTCTTTTTTTTATCTTCTCAGAGGGATTACCAGAGCCAGCAGATTGCTGTCTTACATGAACATTAGCACCAGGTCACACAGACAGGATGTTGATAAGATCCTGCAAAACTCCACCTCTCTTGCCATTTCTCTCTCTTTCTTTCTGTCTCCCTCCACCTCTGCATGTGCACACTAGATAAAGATTCATCATTAGAAAACATAACCACACAAACAACACATACAGGTATTTATGTGACAGATCACAAAAATAATCTTTGCTGAATCACCCAGCGTCATCCATTTCCGATCCCACTCACTGTCGCAGACAACACAACACTTGGTTCTTGTTAAGAAATGCTAGGAAATCCCATCATTGGTTAAGATGTTAAAGTTTCACTCTGCGTATGCAATACATATACTCCCATTTCATCCAAAATAACTGGATTTAAACATACCAAAGCCACATTATACCTAAACACATTAGTCAGAGCAGTGATATTGACCCCCAGAAGACTTTTAATGGAGCACAGAAAAATGTCAAGATGAAAGAATTCTCCCAGGTGGACATTCATCCCCATTCATTTAAAAATAATGACATACTATGTACTTCGGCTACGGATTTCCACCTGAATTTTCCCTTACATTTCTTCAAATTAAGCCAACCTTCTTGTCTGACACGATCACATATACTACATATTGGGTATCAACTTGTTCCAGCTATCATTAAAGTTATAGACCTATGATATTTTCTGCTGCACCATTTCATTACATCATGGAAGTTTTGTAGATTTCCATTCTATATAAATTTCCCAAACATTCAGTGAGATGAATGTTTTTACTGTTATCTGCACAGTTACAAACAAATTTCCCTGTTTCTTTTTTCTTCCACTATGAAGGAAACAAGAAGAATAAAAAGTGAAACATATGTAACACAAGAAAATGAAAATTATTTACACCTCTTGTTCAGTACAAGTGTGTAAGTTAGTGGGAGGTGGAGGACTTTACTTGGAATTAGAAGTGTTTTGTCCACTTTCAAGGTTATTATAGTTAGCTGAAACTGAACTAAAAACTAAGAAACAAAAGTATCATAAAGTATCTGAAGAACACTGTGTACAATATACAGTATTAGATGGTATGTTTAGTGTCTTTGGAAACTGAAATTGTTTTATTAAAAACATAAACAGAGTCACTGGGAAAAAAAAGGTCATCAGCTTCGTTCTTGTCATCAACTTGTACGTATCTATTTTCCTTTATTACTCAATGATTTGCTGTTTCAATTTCATTCTGACACTGTGATAACCACGCAACCAGCGTCATCTCTTTGGTGGCACCAGTGGAGTCCAAGTCAAAACTAATGAACTGAGTTATTCAACAGCTCTTAGCAGCACTGTATAAATTTGTCATCCATGATGTGGAATTAGATTGAGTATGAGGGTTATGCTGTGTTTACTCGCACGCCTCCCGTGTGTTGGCAGCTGTCCAGCTCGCTTAGGACTGCTCAAGCCCCTTGTCAGGTCCGGCCTGTAGGCAGGATCTTTTAGGCCTGATTACAATACTGTCACAGAATGACAGATGAAGGCTCTAAGGAGCTCTATCTTTAGCTCTGGGTAAGGCCTCCACTACTCCAGCCTCCACTTGGCTCTTAAGGGAAGAATGGAGGGACGGATGGAGCAGCAGATGGAGAATGGAAATAAGTCATTGCATGGGAAGAAAGTCACCTATGTTATGGCAAGCTCTTCTCTTACGAAATAGAGTTTTTGGAGCAAGAAGATGTGAGGATAGCAGAAGAAAGTAACAATTTGAAATTAAATTTGCGGAATAAAACCTATAAAACAATATAAAAATCTAAACTTTGCAGGCATGAGTGTCAAAAGCGAGTAATAAAGAGTACTGTATGTCTACAGTGAGAGTTTCTTTTGTGTCTTCACTCCCAATCACTGACACTGTTATATTGCTGTCAAGTGAAGAAGACAAAGCAGCATTTACCCAGGCCTCCCTCCGTCTGTCCACCTCCCCTCTCAGGCCTCTGTTGGTTTAACCCTGGTGGGCAGCAGCCAGTCCTGACAGCACCCAGACACTGTCATGTGATTTATGGTTCGCTCTGAGAGTGGAGAGGAGATGACCACTCAGATCTGACCCTTGCCGTCTTATCAGCCACTCATCAAGAAGTAGACAACACTCAGACTTATCGTCGTTTACTCATCCAAAACCATGAGCGTGGCTCTGAGTGTAGTTAGTCATAGTAGCTAGTGAGAAACTAGTAAAACTATAGAAAAAGTAGATGAATATAGTTCAGAAATGTGGCTGAAATATGTAGTAGAGAATAGAATATATAATGTGAAATGTTGTATTCATCTTTAAAGAAAAGCATAATTTTGAAATGACATTAAGTATTTGTGCCTAAGAGCCTTTTTCATTTTCTGGTTTCTGTTATTGTTTCTCATTTATTTGATAAGGAATCAGTGTTTCCTCTTACTTATCATAATTCATCACACGAACCATGTAAAGATCTTATGCCGGTGATCATTTCACAAATTTTGCATACATATGGTTTTGATATTTTAATCCAATGTGTAGCCTGTTATAATCTGGGGTTTTGTAAATTGATTATGTTCCACTGGGAGTTTTTTTTTTTTTTTTTTTTTTAACGAACAATGCTGTTTTTTCTACTGTGCAGTACATTTTGTATCCTGTAGGGGGAGTCCTGCACAATGCTATAAAACCAAAGGAATAACCATAATCCGCAGCATCCCACTTGGGCAGGCTTGAAAGGTTACAGTGACTCATCATCAATACCCCCTCAACGAAACACTGGACATGATCTAAAATCAGGAAAATACTCCTTGAGAATTAATAGTTAAATACAGTCGACACATTACATATTTTGTAAATTCAAAAATTAGGACTCAGCTTCATGACGTGAAATCCCTGTCATTCAACCGTAGTGGATATTATACGTATACCTGGTGATTTCTTTTCCAACCCAAAGAAAAAGAAACATTTTCCCCCAGAGTTCACCACAGAACATCTTTCAAAACAAGCACCGAGCTGGGTTTAAGGTGATGTAAACACAGATCTATTTCTGTGGCTATGACACACCGTGGTTTCTCTGGAAAGGGAACAGCAGCCCAGCATTACAACAAAGGAGGCCACACAGACAGTGGTGGTTAGAGCATCTCTCTGGACTCAGACATGGACAGACAGATGGATAAAGAGATGAAGGGATAGACCATGGTAGCCAAGTACAATGAATGTACAGAAATACTATAAACTGTATATGACTTAAACTTAGTTACACTGCATGCTTTTTTACAGTCATAATCAAGTGGATGCGGATAGGAGCTAAAATGTACGCAACTGACTTTCCATATCACTATACTTTATCCCTTAAGAGGTCAGTATCCACTGGCAAAGTTGATTCAAGCACTGTGGAGAACACATTGGGTAATGTTAGTGACAGTAAAGAGGCAAAAGGGAAGTAAAATAAAATGTAATTTCACATTTGCTTTACATTTTCCAAAAATCACTTCCATAGTAGAGAATAAAGAAGTAAGAGAAAAGCATTTTGGTGTACTGGAGAGGAAGAAATGAGCCAGATCACTGTGGTAAAGTCATCCTGACACAGAGACACAGAACAGACAAAGAGCTCCCCCTCGTAAACTCAGCAGTGAGGCTTCAGCAGTCTGGCACACATCGACATACAGTGACACACACATACTCAAGCCTTGACAAGTAAATATAGCTATTTTAACATGCTTACGTCTGCCTCATGAAGGGAATTTAATCTGTGGGTGTATCTGCGTGTGTTTTATCAGTCATAGTACTTCTCTGGCCACGACCAAGCAAGGATCGATCAGGCAGCAGACAGTTGAGGGCAGACGTCACCCACGCACTCCTCCTTTCAGTGAGCCCTAGCCCACCCAATTTACTCCATCAATCAATGGGTTAGGTGCCAAAAACTCTCTTCCCTAATCCAACAACCTTTCTCCCACCACAAACACACAAACATATCACAACAGATCTTGCTTGCTTACACTGTTGATCACGCTGTAACCCATCTCCAAAGAGCAAAGGTGAATTGAGGGTGTGGTGGATGGTAGGATGAGGCAGCTATCAGATTAAATTTCAGTGTACCACACACAGATACACAATTACATATGTGTTTATGAGATAAAGAGAAACAGATAAGAGCTAATCTGATGTTTTTAACACAATCATGCACCAACAAGTTGATTTCATTTCAGTCCACTTGAAGAGTGTTGTTGCCTAATGCCCACACATGCACACACATTTACGCTGACATATTGAACAACGGAGGTATGCTGTTGTCTTTATCACCTAGATATGTGGGAGCAGGAAGATAAAGAGCAGACAATGTGCGCAGTGCGGGTGCATTTCTGTGAGTGTATCCGTGGTGGATCAACATGACCTGTCTAATTTCGCGATCCACAAAGGTCACAGACCAATGCATTATTCGGTTTATCATCTCCAGTGTTTCTTGGAGTATCCAATTTCAGCTGAGTCAAAATGCCTGGTCAGTGTGTGAGGTTGAATCCAGGAGAAGGCTTTTTTCTGGGGGAGTACCCCAGAGCCACAAATCAGTTGAAGACAAGTATTAGGGCAGGTCAGCCACTCAGCGGAGGCCCAGGAAGATTGAGGGTTGATAGGGTTTGGGGGGTGCTGTCTGGCTGGTTATACCAACGATGCTCATGTATTTCTCAGGTTACTTCCAGTACTATTCCATTGCCGAACCACCAGTTAATGGTAAAGTATTGTTTCCTGCCTCCAGTTGGCTACAGACGCACACTGACGATGACTAACTAGCCACAAAAGCGTCATCAGATTTACAAACAGATAGCAGCAGCCATTTTTCAGAGATGTTAACAACATCTCTAAACACTGATGTCATCTCTGGTGCCCCTGAGTGAAATAACTTTACCATGACAGCATTCAGAAGTAAGACACACAAGAAAGAAACAAGTCAGTCTGGACGGAGGAAACAAAAACTGTCATGGAGTAAAAGCATTCGCTGATACAGATGATGATAAGATTACTGGACAAGTGTCTTGATACACAGCCTCCTGCCACTATGGGGAGTTGGTACAGTACATTATCAGACTGCCTGGGATAAATCAACGAAAGACATGTCTACTTTTCTTCTCTCCTTCATGTCACTCTTCCAATGTTCAGGCCCAGCTTCTGGTTTATTTCTACCCTGTTCGGGTCAAGTGTGACGCACATTTGAAATGGTTAGAAAAATAATTGCTGGTTTTTATTGCAGTGGTGTCATCCTAACACTAAAGAAACCTCTCTAAGTTACTATTTGGGTCTCCTGCATGGACTCACATATTGTGCAACAGCAGAACTAGCTTGGCCAGGAAACCAATGCTAACACCACAGACAGGGAAAGAAATAAGAATTTTATTCTGGTGTGTCGAGAAGGATATCGTTCAGTGAAAGGTCTTCTGTATTTTGGGATTCAAGGGAATGCTAAGGGAGTGAGATAGTCTTGATGAAAAAAATGATTAATGTCATCAAAACACAGGAGATTTGCATGATCACATTACATCTATGGCCACGAATGTGATCACCTTTTATTTATTTATTGATTTACTAATTGTTCAGTAGTTGCATATTGTTTTCTAGCTTTATGTTAATTTACACTAACTGTTTTGCATTTGTTTCAGAGGAAACTGCTGCACGTTTATGGTTGATTTTTCTAATCATGGCTTTTAGAATCATATTTTTCACAGCAAAAAATATTTTTTACAACACAGATCTTCATGTTCTAAATCTAAATGATTGAAAATATCACAACTGCAATATATATATATTTTTAGAATGGCAAATGGGGTACTTGTCCCATTGCACATCCATACTGCATATCTGAGTCAACAGCCCAGTAGTCAGTCCTCCTAGCAGAACAGCAAAGTCATGACTTCTGTTAAAAGAACCTATTCATTTATCAGACGTGTTGTTATTGTGCTGACACGAAAGGTTAACAGTTCAGATGATGTAATTTATAAGCACAAGTAAAAACAATCTAATAGAATAATGCTGGATTGTGCTGTATGTGTACATGTGTGCTTGTGTTTGCATGCCTGCATGTGTGTTTGTGGCTATGACGTACACGTGTGTGTGTGTGTGTGTGTGTGTGTGTTAAACTGCCACTGCTTGCCTGCTTGTATTCCCCCTGCAGGGATACTGATAGTCCTTCAGATAAGCCCCATCTCCATTTACAATTACAGCTCCTGAGATTGAGTCTTTTTTCTCTAATAAGTAAATTACCTCTAATACCTTCTGTGCTGTACTTGGCTGCTCTCAGCCTGCTCAGGTCCTCATGGAAACCAGATGTTACACCAGCCTGCCAGCTCATACATACATCGTCTAATGTATACTGGGGCAAAACACAACCAGCCACTCAGAGGATCATACATTCACTTGCATTCACATGTGTTCAATGGATGTGATAAGTAGCCGGTCATCTTTTTTTTAATTCTGTCTTTCAGTCTAACGTGAACTCTTAACCTTACCTTCATATCTCAGATTTTATACACTTTCTTCCTCTCAACACCACTTTCCTCTCTCCTAGTTCTCTTTATTTTCCCCTCTGTCACTATCGCTCCTGTCCTTTTATCGGTATAGCCAGCTTGATCCCCACTGGACTCATTTTTTTTCACACAATAACAAACACAGACTTTGTATTGAGGTTAGAGCCAAATCCAATTGGCTAATGAAGGTATCAATCGATCTTGAGGTGTAGCACTGCTAGCTGGAGGGGCAAGCCTCTTGGTGATCAATAGCTGCACCTGGAAGACGTATTTATCCCCATGGCTTGTTTGACAGTCCTCAAGAGCTGTGTATCAATGATGTAAACACTGTGAAGCTGTTAACTATTTCTAATGATATATCCTCAGTTTACAGATGTATCTGTCATTGGTTGATGATAACTTCTGGTTCTGGACAGTGGAAAGAGAGGGTTAAAACTGGTACCATATGTGATGCTCGAAGTTAGTATGTGTGTGCATGTGTGTGTGGTTGCAAAATATTATGTGTTTGTATGTATAATATGTGTGTGCATGTGTGCATGGTTGGGGAAAGGAAGGGGGGTAGTGGATGCTCACACTCACTGATAGTCCTCTATGAGTTCTGTGCCATGTGTGCAAGTGAACATGCTGTTTCATACCATGTGGTTTCCAAAAATACATAGGTATGGACCCCCCCCCCCCCAACTCCCACCCTAACCTCCACCCTACACAAACACTCAGCACAGACACAGTGAGAAAGCACAGGCTGACCCTCCATGTATGCTGTTGTCTGTGACCCTTACCTGTTTCTGTGGGTTTTACAGGCAGCTTCACACCGCCGTGTCACGCATCGCCACACTGAAGGCCCCTGAACACTGACTCTTTGTACAGCCACAGCAGTGCGTGGGAAGGAGCTTCTGCCACACACACCAAACTGTTTTCATTTGTGTGTGTGTGTGTGTGTGTGTCTGTTTTTTCAGTGATGGAAAGTAACTAAATACATCTACTCAAAAACATACTTTAATACAAGTTTAAGGTTAGTGGAGAATTTACTTGATACTGTTATTCTTCTTTTGTACTTTGAACTCCACTTCATTAATCTTAAACTAGTTGTTACCGATTTTGCTTCAAATAATATAAAACATTAGCTCTACCTTGATCATATTCCACATTAAAATGCTGCCTATATGTTGATACATCAATCCCAGAATATATCATCTGCAATAATTGTAACATTATATATCATATTATAAAAGCATTTGCATTTAATAATTACATTTTCCTACCTCTGTACTTAGTTTGAATGCACAACTTTTAAGATTTAAGAGGGTGTTTTTACTCCTGACTGATACTGGCTATTGCAATTGTTATTTAAGAGCATTAAAAAAAGAATCCAACAATACATCATCTTTTTTTAATTTTATTTATATTTGTACCAAGTGATTTATTACATCAGAGAAATAAATCTTTTCAACTCATGAACACCCCTTACCCCTCCAACCCTCATATCTCCACAGATAAATAAAATGTGCAGGCACTGACAGTGAGCTTTATTAGATAGGCAGAGTAAGTAAGTGCATCTCATGATAACAAGATTAGTTCACAATTATTATATCTTGTATAAAGTCTTAATACAACTCGCTCATAACTAGCATGGCCAGCTGGCACCATACCATGTTTGGTCCTGATCTAATCACTAAAGTCCAAAACCTACAACACCTCTGCCATAACAAAGACAGCACATTAGTTTCCTATTACATATGTCAATGCACCTAAACTTGACAATCTTAAACTGGCATGGGAGAAAGATATAATAATGAAGAATAGCAATGGAATAATGCTGTATCTGGTTGGTATACCTCTGAGATCCTCAATTGATGATACTGAACTCCAAGCAGAATTGTTAGCTTTAAGAGATAATGTTTTATTCTCACAGTGTAATAAAGAGGTTAGAACAATGGTGCACTGGTGCTATGACAGTATTTTAAAGTGGTATTATTGTTTTGGTCTTTGTAAATAAGAGAGAAGAAAGAGCCATGTTCGCTGAAGAGGTAAATTGAAATTGTCCAAATTGTATATCAGATTTGGGAACAGGCAAAAGTTATAAGTGTGCATTTGTGTCCATGTGTATGTGTGTGTATAGATGTTGTTGGTGGAGGACAGTGGTCCATATATTGCAGTGCAGGGCAAATGAGGCCCATCTGGAAACCATTGGCAGAAGCTGAAGCCCTGCAGCTACAAGAGCTTCTGCCCTCTTTATCCTCCTTTCACAGGGCAAAGCCTCTCTCTCTCTTCGTCTCTCTCTCTGTCTCTCTTTTTTTCTGTGTCTCTCTGTTTGTCTCCCTCCTTCTTAGAGGGAGGGTGCACACAAATCTTCACAGGACGAAATGCAGGTCTAATGTAGATAAACTTTTAGAGGGGCACATGCAAGCATACATATACACAGAGTGACTGACATGACATATGTGTGTGCGCGCGCACACACACACACACACACAGACATAAATACACACACTAACATCCCTGTTATTGGCAGCATCTCTTCCATTCTGACCCCAGAGGGAAGTGGTGGACCGGGCTGGAGATCCCTATCATCTCGGCCCCAGAGACACTGAGCTGATTGTGTGTGTGTGTGTGCGTGTGTGTTTGTGTGTGTATGTCTGTGTGTGCATGTATATGTGTGTGTGAGAGGTGGACATAGAGGGGCCCTGAGGCCACAGGAAATCCACAGAGACAGACAGACTGAGAGAGAGTGAAGCCTGTCAGAGAGAGCTGAGGAGACTGTGAGAGAGATGGGGGAAGAGAAAACTGAGAGATATAAAGGTAGAGTGAGTGTGTCTGAGGTACTTTGATAGATAAAGATCAAACTAATTTAATCTCAGGTCCGTCCTTCAACCTCAGTGTACAAAAAGTGATAGTGTACTATCAAAGGTGATGGTTCTGATATAAAGCATTCATCACCAGTGGAGCTGTCAATCCTCTACATCATCATATTATCATAACACAGACTGCCACTGACCACTTGAGGTTGTTGGAAGTCAGATTTCCTAGCAAGCACAAAACCTCACAATGAAAATATTGAGCTCTTTTGACCATGATGGGTGATACTTATAAAATCGGAATCCCTTCTTTACTCTTGATTAAAATTGGCCAGCTTCTATGATGTATTTCCCCCCTTTCAATCGGTCTTTGAGTCATTTTCCCTTTCCAGCGTTGCTCATGTGAGCGTGGATTCAGGAGGCTGCCGTCAGAGCAGCTAACAGCAGCCGGCTCTAATGACTCAAGGCCTTCTGCTTCACACCACTCTGACCTGGCTTTGGTTGTCCAACTATTTAAATCTATTGAAACTTTATTAGGCGAAACAGTCGACCCATGTATGTTTCCCCTTGTGAAAGAGTTGCTTTGTAGAGGGGAGCAGCCAGGCCCATCCACGGCTCCTCAGCATGTCTCTGCGGGACGCTGTTTTCCCCTCTCCATGTAGTTTTTTTTCATTTCGGCATATTGTGATTTCATTCAGGCTGCTCCTGCGGCCTTTAACAGTTCACTTCCACTCGCAGTGTAGAACCGTCATGGCCGTGCGCTCTCGTTTCACGAGACCACCCACACACACATTCATCTGCTGTCTCATTCACTCCTTTCCTCTGTCTCTTTTATATGAAAGCAAACACACACACACACACACACACACACACACACACACACACATGCACACATACGGCAATGCACTATCTAAACAGAACAATCATCATTCTTACATTTATACTCCATGATGGAAAAAAATTATACAGGGAAAAAATGGTAAATACAAGGTGAAAAGGCTGTTTATTAAAATACTATACAAATACTGTGACTGGGCTTTGTCTGGGGACTCAATCTCACTGGACTCCATTTGGTTTCTAATCCCTTGGTGCATTATCTGTTTAAATGTCTGACCCCTCCATCTACATATCTCTTTGCCATAGGCCTGAACCAGCATCACCTGGGGGCCTGAATAGAGACAGGCATTAGCCGTGGTATGGCTACCGTAGACATACCACCACTTGTCTTATATTAAAGGGTCAGTTCAATAAAATCAAGCACACAAAACAAATTCTTCAACTCATCTTCAGAGGTAGCTAGGCCCAGTGGAGTTTGCTATGTATAGCCACATCATCAGTTACAAGTTTTATCAGTCTTTCAAAACAATAGTTATTAATGATAGAAATTGCCCAATAATCTACAGACTTCACTGTGGATTGGTTTCACATTTTTTTCTTTGTTATAAAATGATTCTTAATAAAAATTAGAATGTTAATGTTAATATTAAAATATTATTCAGTAACCAGTGCATTGCAACTTGTTAGACATGAAGTTGTTCAGATGTCATTTTAAAGAGCTTTGTGCATCAACTGAAATTTACTTATTATAATTACTTCAACTCTTTGATTTGAAGTAATTAAGAAAGCACAGGCTGAAAGAGGGACGTTGCAATAAACTCATTATTATTCAGGTAATATCTAATTTATTGTTTAAAATGATATCTATCCACCTTAGTATAGTGATTTAAAATAAATACATATAAACTTAAATTAATTTTCTTATTCAATACTTAATAGTTAATACTAGTATCAAATCACTGTGACATTACATCAAATATTATAATTTGATTTATTTTGCAGAAGAATCAATATCTGGATAGACAAGTTTTATTACTAGGATGCTTAGTCTTGTGGATACCAGGCTAAAGGGATAACAATTCTTGCAACCTTATTCAATAGCATGTTCAGACACAAGCACATGGCAGAGACATGCAAACACACGCAAACACATACACATTCAGCCACCCACTGAGGGTTTTAGAGCCATGGTGGATATCAGATAGATGGCAGATCCTCTAAAGCTCTAAAACTGAGCTTGCAAATTACCATCACCTCCTCCAGCCTTTCACATGCATACCTACTTTCGTTCAGTCCCCCTCTTTCCTCTTCTCTCTCTCTCTCTCTCTCTCTCTCTGACATGCAGCCTCTCATGTTACTTTGTGTAGCTTTTGTATGGTTTACAAGACAGTTAAGTCTGGAGAAAGCCCTGTAACTAAGACATGAAGACCAGAGTTGTTCCTGAAAAGGCTTCTCAGTGATGCTGTTTTTACTGGCAGCTGGAAGGAAAAAATTTAGCTCATTCAGCTCCCTCCTGTCTATTTGATTCTGTTTTATTCCAGCAAAAATATATAAATTCTAAATATATTATTTATATAAGACATCAGATATATAATGTTGTTTTCATTGACAGCAAAGACTAAAACTGTATTGCCAGTCTAGACAAATTACTACTTGTTTTGTTTTTTTATTGTCGTCTTGACTTTACTTAATAGGAAATGTCTCTATCAATTAACTTTATTATTCTGACTGTAGATGGTTTAGTTTCCAAACTCTGAAGCCACAAATCAGAGATGGGGTGCAAAATGTGCTTTGTGATGGAAAAGAACAGTACAAAAACAAAATTATACAATTTCTGTGACCTTTGTCAAATTTGCCAATTTTACTGATATTTATAAAAAAAACTGAACTGTACATTGTTAAATATTACCAGAGGGGGCAACAAAGACTTGTTTCTCGTGTTGAAAGGAGTCTCTGTGAATGTAACTGAGCCTCATCTTACAACATGACTTTCAAATAACTTACTAATATAATAATGATTATTATAATAACATAATAATGTTATTTACAGTTTAAAATCAGTTTAAAACAGTGGAAGTAAAGAAAGTGTTCTTTGCTTTTGTTTTTATATTTCATATTGTTTATTATATTAAAGGGAATGGCTTGAACACTTTATACATACTTACATATATGTGAAAAGTTGTATAGTAGGATTAAGATAATGTTATAGGTAATTCAAAGAAAGTCCTGACCTCATGGTGACACCAGTTCCCACTTATGTAAAATGATGTTCAACTATTCACTTCCTGCCTCACTTAAACCCACTGACTCTGAGTGTGTGTGTATGTGTGTGTGAGAGAGAGAGTGCCTGTGTGCACACACACTGTTTTCTGCACGTATTTATGTGAGTGTTCAGGTGCTCGTACCTTATTTCTGTGTGTGATTTCATGTGTGTATGTATGTATGCGTGTGTATGTTGTGTGTATAGCACACATGTGTGTATCTTTTGGTATGTGGGTGTGCGTGTGTGTGTGTGACAGAGAGAAGACAGAGAGACAGTACCTTGTTAGGTAAACTGTTTGACATTCACGTGGAAGATGTGATAAACAGGAAACAGTGAGACCCCCCGCAATGTCCCACAGCCACACGCCAGGGTCATACCAAACATTCCCAATATAAACACTTTTGATACATGGACATTTATAGTTATCAGGCCTGTCAAAACATCAAAGCATTGCATGAACATTGTCTCCTTGAATACAAAAAACGGATTTTGTGATATGAGCTTGACTCACAAATCCTGATAGCTGCACACTTCCTTACAATGTAGCAGGTTAGGGTTAGTACTGAGATGTTTTTTTGTTTTTTTTTTGTACAAATAAACCCAGTGGCTGTGTGACCAAATACTGTATGTGATTTGATGCAGAATGTATTAACATTAATTTAAGTTAGAATAAGACCATGTCATATTTGGTAACTCAAATTCATATTCAATATACCTTCTGTCTTATAGGCAGCATTTGTAAAATAAAATTATAATTTTAAATTAAATTAGCACCTTCTATTGATCTGTACATCCTCTTCGCCAATTGTTGTTCAGGCTCACCTCAAAACAATCAACTGCATAGAATTTTTTCTCTACAGTGAAACCTCAGGGCAAAGTCAAAGAGCGAGGCATAAATGACATGTTTCTGTGTGTAGTACATCACTCTGGCAGTCATGTGGTAAATATTGTGTTTCCTGTCTCCTCCTTAACTGTTTTGGTAATTGGCTTGTGTTAACCCTGTGACCCAGTGACTGCAGGCCCAGGCCTGGCCTGGGTGTGTGTGTGTGTGTGTGATTGTTATGTGTGTGTCCATGGGCGCATGACAGAAGACTGAGTGAGTATGTTTTACATACACACTGTAATTTGATTACAGTGATTAATCAGATAAAGGAACCGTTTGCAGTAACTACTGTAATAATTGACGATTTGATACATAGAAAATATTGAATGCATGAATAGTAACTTGCAGCTAACATGTAAGCCTCTTTATAGGGATGTTTTTGTTTCATGGTATTTTATTTTTTGTTTTGGATTTTTGGCACTTCTCTGTTACAATTGTGGTGGATGGAGGCCACATTGCTTTGCTAATTGGGTGACATATACTCTGATTACAAGTTTAATTTCATTAACACAATGTTTTTACATGACAGTCACAATATTTGAAATGTTGCTTTAATCTGGTGATGATAAAAATATTAAATTTGCCTGTTAACAGTGATTCAGGAAATCAAAAAAAAACAAGATGAAAAAATGGAAGTGGCTTGGCGCAGAAGTTGACATTGAGGTTGCATTAAGTGGTGGTTGTGTGACAGTTGTGTTTTCCTGCCCAGCAGCCTAGTGGCTGCATCAGTTCTTCCTCAGTGCTGTCTGACTGTAGTGCCAAGTTCAACTGAATCAAGTTAAATCAACTTTTAACAACTACAACTGACACTGATCTTTTGGTTAGTTCGAGAGTTTGCCTTTTTCTAAAAATGGCAGATACCTAGATACCTGCTCACTCTCTCTGTGGGTTGCTCTGTGTAACAATGTCAGCTAAATGCGCATTCGTAATTCTATAATAGAAAAAAAATACTTGGCTCCAAGCTCCTTGGTCTGCAATGATTTATATTTTCCATGTCATGTACACGAGGAAATAAATTATTGTAACTAAATGCCATGATTACAAGTAAACATCTACTGTGTGGGCATTTGCGTGTGTGCATTCAGTTAGTCAGAGCATGGGAGAGCTCGGGGGCCGAGACTGGGGACAGTTAGCGCTGCTGAGTGGTTGAAGATACAGAACAAAGGAGCAATTAGGGAGCTCCTCTGTTCCCCTCTTTTGTCCTGGGAGGTTGATTAGATTGGCTGTGATGTGCTAACAGGCAGAGGGCTTTCAGGAAACCCTCTCATCTCCATTCCTCTGTCCCATCCACTCTTGCTCGACAGTCAAGTTACCAAGCCTTGTGGCTAAAAAAGGTGGCAAAACATTATATGGGGATTAAATTAATGTTGACTTGGGCTAAAAAAATGCGAGAAAACTCATTTACGGTGAATTTGAATGTCTTGGAAAATGCTTTATAAACGAGATGTGCGCTCTGACACACATAAATGCATGAAGTGTTTATCTAAAGATACTATTTAGACTTGGAGCTTTTCTCACATTCTGACCCACCAAAGAGGCATTATTTTTACACAATACTGATTACTGATTAGTGTTTGTGATTGTATCCAGTTGTGCAGACAAGCGTGTAGATGAACATTCATTCCAAAAAAAGGAGATACTTTTTACTAAAACAAAAAAGAAGTCATTCTCATATTTTGACTGCTGACATGAAAGTGAAGGTCATTATATTATTTATTGCTTATGAAACAGTGTATATTTATATTTTTAGAGCAGAATCATCCATTCAAGTTTTGCAAATTTTATCTAATGAACTTTATCTGATAAAATTACATTTTCAAAGTTGACATATTGGCCATTACATCCTGCAATAAAACCAAATCAAATATATGTAAATATAGTAAGTGTACATTGCCTTTTTTTCTCAGTGCCAGTGGTGTACAACCATGTGCCATAAAAAACAAACACAGCACTTTAGCAGCTGATTTCTTTAAATAGATCCTCCTCTCTTAGTAAAAGTTAAGCATCAGTTAAATCAGCATCTGCAGCACAGGATAGGCTGTGGCTAAGAGGGAACATTGGTTGCATATGTATTTTGCAGATGCTGGTGTTCAGTGAAACAGCATTAGCTGAGCCAAGATGACATCACAAGACCAGCAGTCCAATCGTGTGCCATTTTAGTCAGTGTCCAATTAGGCCGCATGCACTTCCACTCACCCATCTAGCCCTATCGCAGTCAGACATGGAAGTCCAGTCCAAACACAACATCCCTTTGTTTCCACTGGCACTCGCTACTCAAGAGTGCTGGCCTCTCATCAGCTCTGATCTGCAACACACACCCATTCTGGAGAACTAATCTAAGACTGAGTCCATGTGTTGGCTTGTGTGTTAGGTTTACCATTTGAGTGTTTGTATTTACAATTGAAAGGAAGATTATACGAAAGTAAAAAGAAATTGCGACTGTGAGAGCATTAAAAAAAAGAAAAAAAAAAAAGAAACACACCATCTGCTGAAAGAAATAAGCATCAGATCCTGAATGACTAGAAATCAACAACCTGTCCCAATATTTTCAGTTTCCTCTGTTTCCTCTGTAAAATCTGAAGTCTGTCAGTTATATCACATGCCATGCACTGAAAAATGAAGCAAACTTCAACTTCAAACTTCAAAACAAAAATCATTTCCCCACAAGTGATGAGTCATTTCTTTCATGCCATGTATGGTGTTACCATGGCAGTGCGGAGACAGGCTATTATGGTCCATCCCCAGGGAACAGGACACGGTGGAGAGATATGAGCGGTATCTGCAGCTACAGAGTCCATGACCCCAGTGTGTAAACAGTAAGCTTGTGTGGGGACAGGGCTCATGCTTTAGCCAAAAGACACTACTCTCCCAGCCACTCTCAGTCTGCTATTAAACAACCTACACTCAGAGTGACAGGGTGGGAGGCAGGGAGGGAGAGAGAGAGAAAGCTCATGTAGAAGTACAGTATTTGTGTGTAAGAATAAGAGAAGTGAGCATGTAAAGAAGAGATTGATTGATTAATCATTTTGTAAAAAGAAATGTCAGAATGATGTCTACAAGTGTATTGTTTTGTCCAATTAACTGTCCAAAACCCAAAGAGATTAACTTTACTATCACGTATGATCAAGAAAAGCAGTCCACCCTCACCTTTGAAAAGTTGGAATGCAGGTACACGATAGGATTTTTAGTGCTGCTCTTTGTTCAATGTGTGTTTTCTTTTATTTAATCAGTTTGTAATATACATGTCATTGCTTTAGTTTCCTTTTTATATTTTGGCAATATATTTACTGCAAATACCACATGCAAAATTTTAAAAAAGAGAGAAAGAAAGTGAACACTCAAGTGTTTTTTGGCCCTAAAACACACCCTATCACACCACTCATTATAGTCAACAAAAAACTGAGGGAAACTTTGACGATGTACAGACTCACAAATGACAAAGACTGAACCTGTGTATAAAGAAAAGACAGACTGTGTTTTACTGTAATCTGCAAGCTGTTGATTCACTTCCTCACTGAATGCACCAATTATACCAAATTAAGAGAACAATCCTTAGAGAAAGCCAGTATCATATGTCCAGAAATCCCCCATCAGACAAATGAGGGTAAACAAGAGACCTCTTGGCTGAAGAATATATCGGAAAACCCTTGAAACGGCTCTTTTGCTCTACTGTTTTCTGTTCATATATATATGGGATTGTACAGTTTAAGATAATTGTCTTCTCATTTGTGTTCCCTTGAACACTCAGTAATATGTAACTTAGCCTCTGCAATAATGTAGCTATTAACATTCATGCCAATAAAGCTTATTTGATTTTAGAAAGAGAGAAAGAGGCTGAGGCCACTTCACCATTTCAGAAATGAGAGACTTGCAAAGAAACAGAAGGAATGAGAGGCACAAATACTGAGAGAGGGAGAAAGCAATGGAAAGAGAGAGAGAGAGAGAGAGAGAGAGAAAGAGACAGAGAGAGCGAGAGAGTGAGAGAGAGAGAGAGAGAGAGAGAGAGAGAGAGAGAGAGAGAGAGAGAGAGAGAGAGAGAGACCGGTACCACTCCATCGTTCTCCTGGGTGGTCCCAGTTAGGAGGAGTATAGAGGACAGGCAAACAGGCAGATGTAAACTGTAAACCAGCTCTACTCTGCAATGGGCCAAAATGCTGCTGGCACTGGCCACAGAAACAACATAAGACTACTGCACTGACATTTAGGGAAAGACACAATGGTGATGACAGAAATAAAATCTAACAGCAAACTAAGGAACATGCTGAACAATGTAAATATGATGAGTCACCAGAGTCCAGAAACAAGGGATTGGACGACAGTTTCTTAAGAAGTGGAATGTTTGCTCTTGTAGTAAACTTCATACACAGGTCATATAATAGCCTGCAAACCGTTGCCTGACTAAGGAGATCAGACAGCCACACACACACCAGCACGCACACATACATAGAGAGCTACAACAAGTAGGAAATGACACAATTTGCTTGTGATTCCAACTGTCAAACATGAGGACGTTGACCCCAGCTGAAAGGGAGCAGTGTAATCTCATAGCAATCAACTGTATGCTTAAATTAAGCCATGGCCCAGCAGTTTACCTGCTGGCAGGCTGGGGTCGAGCCAGTGATGGGGGGCTGGGGCGGGGAGGGGTAAATCCTGTCTTGTGGATGACCTATTGGGAAACATGCATGTCTGGCTTTCTCGCTGCCTTCTCTGGTACACTGGGAAGGAGACATGTTAAACTGGCTGGGAGAGGCAGGAGAGCAGAGCTGGCAGGCAAGCAGGCATGCAGGCAGGCAGGCACTCATCATCCCTCACCACAGGAAATTAAAGTAAACAATCAAGACCTCACATCCTGTCCATGAGACCACATTATGCTCTGATCAGATAAGTTTGTGACTGTGTTTGAGAGTGAGTGTGTGCGTGTGCACCTATGATGGAGTTAACCAGTTCAAATGGGTCAATGGCTCTGTCCTCTAAAGTCATTTGAGGATCTGTGTGCTTTAGCTCAGTGCAAATTGACAGATTAAGAAAATTAGATATTTCCTGGGTGGGTTTGTCTTGAATGACCAGTATGCCAGTAGTAGATTTATAGGGCTCTATTGGTAGAATATAATATGCCAGAAATGGAATATAATGTTCATAAGTATGTTCTGATTAGTGTTTTCGTTACCTTGAAGGAGCCTTTTCTACAGAGGCTGTCTTTCTCCACAGTTGACCATGTTGCACTTAAGATACATTTTAGACAGGGTCTGCAGTTTTTGCATGTATCACAGCCACCATTGTTTCTCCAACACGCTTGAAAGATACACAAGATACATAATTGTAAATAGGTATTATATTAAAGTACTTTATTGTGACCATACATCATTTGTATTATTTAATTAATTATTGTGCACAGCCACAAAGACTATTTCCAAATGCCTCTATATTTCTTATTATCACTTAATGTTCAATACTCTATTGAATTCTAATATCTATGTTTCATTTTCTCCTCCCACTCACTCCTCCTCTTTGTAAACAATAACCTGATGTTGCAGTTCAGATTTGCTCACTTATTCTGAATCATTTCTTACTTGCAAATAATTTGTATCATGTTGCAATTTAGGAGTAATTCAACAGAATACGCGGAATTCCTGAATTTCGTTGAGCCAAGTTGATAGTTGGCCTTGTGTTGTCACTATGGCATGGGTTGGTGTTGAGATACCTGAAATCAGAGATTTGTACCATCACTTTGATGTAATGTACAGCACTGAAATGTTACATTTAAAAAAGTCAGCAACAGTATCTTTATGAACTGTCCACAGATAGTCCACAGATCTTATGGCTCAAAATATGTTATGTGTATGTCCTGTGGATTATCCAGACTAATGAGACATTGTTCCTGGTAAAAGATGCTGATGATTTTTTAAAGCGAATTTTGTTTTACTTCCATTTGATTGAGGCAGAGCCAGAAATCTCAGAGAAGAATATCTCATAAATCTGAGCACATAAAGCTAAAAGCACTGTAAATGCAATGCAATACAATTAAAGGAAAGTGAGAAAATATCTTTGAGGGAACCATCCCTGTATTGGTGCAAAGAAGGCTGGTGTTTTTTTAATTATGCAAAGTGAGAACAACATGACCTCAGTCCTTATTCAGCAGCACTGGAACACCGTCGAGTCTCAAAATAACTAAATGAAATTAACCTGGGTGTGCAACTGCTGATGTAAGTCCAGCCTCACATTCTGATTTCCATCCTCTCCTCATCTCTTCCTCCTCACCTTCACGTCCTGCCCTCTTAATCCTCCTACTTCCCCTGGCTTCTTCTGTCCTCCCTCCTTCCTCCACTCTTCCTCCCCTGCCTCCCCCTCAGGGGCTCTCAGGTTACCACGCGTCACTGATCCAGACAAGCTGGGGATTCTTTCATCGAGCAAATTACAGGCAATTAGGAGCCCAAAGGATAACATTTAGTGTGCAGGGGAAGGCTGAAGCAAGAGGAGAGAGGGTTGTGCTGTGGAACACCCAGATCCTGGACAGAGAGGGGAGAGAGTGTGTGTGTTTGTGTTGTATTAGGTGTATGTGTACATGTGTGGACTAAGTCCTGATAACCAACTCTCTAGCCCTGATGACACGGTAATCCAGCAACCTTGTTCCCTACCCCAGTGCTGGCACGCACACAGACATTTATACTCCAGAAGAAGAAAGTGAAGAGTACCAAAAGGACAGATACAGTCACAATGGGAGTGCCACACACACAGGAGTGTTTAGAGTAGCAGCATGGTTAAGTGAACCACAGCCATATAAACTGTAGCATTCTTTAGGACCTCTGCAGCTTCAAACCAATATGTCTCTCAGTTCTATGTGTGTGTATGTGAAACAGAGAAAGAGAGAGTGAGTGTGAGTGTTAGTGTGTGCCGTCATCATGCATTTACCATTCTGAACTAACTGTGAGAGTAGACTGAGGAGATTAGATCTGAATTGGATGAATAGAGAGGAATGGAAAAATGTATCTCAGCATCTCCGCACGATGGGGTTTGATTTCTCCGAGTATCTCAAATGAGTCCAATTTATTCTGGGGGAGCTTTGTGCTAAATGCACATTTGGTTTGTGTTCTGTCTGAGTGGAGTTCACAAGGTCAACTTCATCTTACTGATCACTGCTAATAAGATTAGGTTTCATCAAACAATAAGGAGAATATTAGAAAGTGACTCCAGATGGTTATTTTAGCCTTTATCACGTAGAGAAAGTCTATTTGAATCTATAAAATCCCCAACAAAGCCTCAGAGAAACTAAATCCTGACATATATGAATAAATGTCATTAGAGGTCTCTGCCCTGTACTCTCTGAGCAATCACTTGACACATATGGACACCACAGAGTGTGGTATGTGTTCAATCTGTTCTTTTTTTTCAGTGTCTGGAATTAGCAAACTATTACAGCAAATTAGCCTTTCGCTGAAATAAAGTGAGAAAGGAAGAGTAAGAGAAGACGAGTGCACGGAGGATGGTGCACTCTACAGCTGTGCGCAAACCGGGATCTGGAAGAGCCAACATCATAATTCCAGGCCTATCATTGTAATCACAGCTCCATCACAAAATGGATTTTGTCAGGGCACGCCAAGTCCACTAAGAGCTGCTCCAGTTAAACATTAAGCAGCTGGTCTCTCTCTCTCCCTCTCTCTCTCTCTCTCACACACACACACACACATACTCACACACAAAGACAAATACATATTAAGACACAAATACATTACACAGCTTTGTGTATTCGTGAAGGATAAAAATATTTTGCAGCCTGTGAGTGTGAGTGTACTTGTGTGTATGTGCATGTGTTTTCCTGTGCATGTGTGTGTTTCTGTGTATGTGTTTCAAGTGAAGCCTGGAGCTGGTTTGGATTAGCTCTGCGTCTTGTTCAATCTGACAACAGTGACGTGTGCCCCGGTGGCCTGCACTATTGCAACAGTGAGTGTGCGCATATGCATGTGTGTGTGCTTGTGCATTTGCGTGTGTGCTTGTGCATGAACTTGTGTTTGTGCATGTACCAGCTGCATCACTGCTAGCTGGGAATGCAGGGAATGCTCTGACCCCACCTCTTGTCCTCCTTGCCCAGCCCACTCCAGAGGGACATTGATGGGGAGTGATGGGGGTGCTTGTAGGGAATAGTGGTGGGGGTGGAGGGTAGTGACAGTTCAGTAACACTCACCAGAGCCTGCCGTCCCCTGTCGCAGAGTGGCATCGCCCACCCTCAGTGTCAGAAGGGAGAGTTTATTTTTTTAGCTCCTGCTCTCCCTTGCGCTGGCTACAGAAGACCACCGAGCGCGGGGTCTCTCTCTCCCTCTGCCCTAAGCCTCTTCTCTCCAGGCCGGAAAGAGATTTATTGGGGAGGGGGTGAAGAATGAAAGAAAAAATGCTTGTGACCTCCACTTAACTATAAGTAAACACACGGCTATGGTAGTTTAATCAAAAGTGCACGCTCTTCTCTCACTGTCAGAGCAGTGGGGTTATGGGAGTGTTGTACACAGGTTGTACTGTTGGCTTTTCTGGAGCATCGATGGGAATGTGGAGATGTCAGTGCAAGGGCCTTTATGATGTCCTCAAAATTTGAGAGAACATGTCCTAAATCCTAAGCCCTAAAATAGACAAACGGAAAAAAACGATGCTAAATGGCTGAAATTCTGAAAAAAGTGTGAAAAAATATTCACCATTTATTTACTGAGGAGTGAATGTGGTTAGAACACACCATTCACACTTGTGGCATCTGGTTTGAGAGGCTGAATTCTGGTTCAAGATTGAATCAAAAGTTTCAAATGAAATATATCATATCAGTTTACTCAGTGATTACAGCTGTGTATAAGAGCGAAACTCATCTTTGAGAATATCTTCATTTGAAATCAGATCCAATCTTCCTGCCCAGCAATTAAAACACACACACACACACCACTAATAACCTACATCTGTTTGACATCATATTTATTTTACAAGGAGGAAGTCTCTACCACTTGTTTGGATTTTTTCAGTCCAGTGCTTTTAGAGTCAATCTGTGGGTAAAAGTTTCAGTAAAAGTTTCTACAGACTTCTAGTGTTGTGATCAATATATTGAGCTGATTTACCTCCATTTATGCAGTTGGCTTTGCCGAAATCATCTAATATAAACCTGTATAATTGTTCTTTATATATATATATATATACCGATTCATATAGTAATAAGCAGAATGTGATTTTCAGTGAATATCTAAAAAAATTGTTCTTATTTTGCTTTTCTTGACAACATACAATGGATTTCTTCATTTCTATTTAATGCTTCTATTTAATTTAGCAATGTTTTTAGGCTATTAACCAGCTTATTGCAACAGTTGATTTGATAACACTTGGCATTTATGCATATATAACCAATCAATAAAAGGTTTATAACACATTGTAATTGTAAGTTGCAAGCATGCAGATATATGAACATTTTGAATGCATTTGTCAACAACTATATCTCCTTCAATTAAGCATCCATAATTAATGTATAATCAAATAATAAATGTGTTATCATGTAACCTAGTTGTAATTTTATCTATTCTGTCTCCCTGAGCTTTAATCACTTTTATATACAGTGTTATTACAGTTTTGTATATGTTTAGCTGTACAGTGTTATCAAACATTTATTCACTGTTTATACAGTTATGGTTTCATATGACAAGCTATAATTGTTTGATAATACACTTGAAATATAACTATAAAATTAAGCTTATAACTACGTTAGAATGTGTTAGAATGTGTTATGAACCACTTCTCCTTATCCTCCTTTATATAGATGGAGAAGTTTAAAATAAAGTCTTACAATTGAAGTATTATAATCTGAAGATATACTGTCAGAATTAGCTTTATTGGCTGCGTATTTGTACTCATACAAGGAATTCAATTTTAAGTTGCTCTCTTACACAGTTCCAAGAATAATTTGTAAAAATTTGTCTTACGTATTTAATACTAACACATATCACTCATATACAGTTTAATCATTTCGTTTCATGTTTCAATGTAATTGTCAATTTCTGAAATTATACCACAAAAATATGACAAAAACTTGAATAATTACTCAGAGCTATTTGAGTTTCCAGTAAAATGTCTAAAACACAGGTGCATAATTATGCTGATACAGAGCGGGAGTGAGACATCAGTGTTAAATGCCAGTGATTACACCACTGTTCTGCTCATTGCCAACAGTTACACAATGTTTTTCACATATCAGTGAAAAAGACACGTTTTCCATTGGGGCTGCACTGCCAACTCTTCTATCCTTTCTCCCTCAAAAACATGGTCACTGATCCATTTTCCACCCCCCATATCTTCATCCAGCACCTTCCAGGTCACAAATGAGCAATAACAATAATTTTCTTTTCTCAGCTTCACTGCTGTGTTTTGTTCACTGGCCTTCTACTGACCTCCTCCTGACTCCCTGTTTCTCTTCACCTCCTGACATTTTCTTGGTTATGAATTCAGTCAGTATGGGATGCACTGTGGACACAGGGAGATGTCCTGTGCATCTGAAAACTACATTGACCATTCTAAAGAAAAGGTCTGTGGATACATACAGCTCTATACACTATACCAACACTAAACAAACAGGCTTCTACTCCTCTGGGGAGCTGGTGAATACAGATCCAGCCCTCCGACCAGCTCCCCTCACAGGGCAGTGGTTGTCTCTGCGGCCTGAGCCTGGCCTTCCTGTCTAGACCAGTGGAGATAGGGTTAATGAAATGCTCAACGCTGTCTGAAAGCTGTCTGAACATTGGCTGCGGCATCCATCTTCAACTCATTCCCACTGAAGCAGACCATCACACCTCAGCATACACCTTTCTTTTTCCGTCCCACCCCCTCGCTCTCTTTCCCCTCCACTGCCTGCCTCCTTTTCCTCCACCCTCCATCCTCGACCACTAACTTACACTCACTGTCACTGTGGAATTCTTTCTCCCCCCACCCATGTCTCTTCTGCTTTGACGCATGCGCTTTTCACGGAGAAGCACCATTTATGAGAAAGTCCTAGAATAAATGGTGGTCAGCAGTTCAGCATGTTGGCTCGTCCAGACCAGCTCTCTAAATATGGATGACTGGACTCAGCCAGAGGGAAAATGTGTAAGTGTCTAAAACAGCGGCTCTGCCAACAAGAGCACCTGGACGGTGTTAATCACAGCTTAACATAAACACAGCTTCAAAACGACTGCACACACACGATCATCAAGCACACATGCACACAAACTGTCTCCTTTATGTGTGGGGACACATACAGTACATGCTAGCAGAGTGCCACAAAGACACTTGCTGATGTAATACACATTGCATCGACGTAAAAGCATTCATTATTGTGTTCTCTGTAAGAGAGACAAAAATTAATGCAGGAGAACACATCACAGCAGCCTGATAGTCATAAAGACCACTTCAGTATTCAGTCTGGATTTGATTTCTCACTAGCAACTGATGTATCCGGCCACTCTGATATTATTTTATCACGACAACAAGGCTAGCTTAGGTTAAAGTGACCTTATGTAAAAATTGGTATTTTTGCAATTTAGCTCTCCTAGTTTCAGAGTGTAATACCATGTGCAGATGTTATGATTATATTACTTATGATCAAAAACTAGCAAGCTGACAACTTTGCTAACAGCCAAATATCAAGCAAGCGCAACAACACAAGACATAGCAGCCAACTCAGTGCCTGTCTTGAAGAATTTTATTTCATGACGCTCTCAACAACGACTTAAAGCCATTCTCTCCTTTGATCTTCTGAGCTTCCTCCGTCATTGTTCTCTTCAGTCTCTACACCTCTATTATTACCTGCTATTATGTCCATAGAGGCCACTGAGCTTGGTTACAT
Organism: Sciaenops ocellatus; assembly: GCA_033000465.1. Classification (NCBI taxonomy): domain Eukaryota; kingdom Metazoa; phylum Chordata; class Actinopteri; family Sciaenidae; genus Sciaenops; species Sciaenops ocellatus. The sequence goes on along the minus strand of CP136888.1, from coordinate 11,385,963 downwards.
TGCTTGCTTGCCCAGCTCTGATTCTGGTACGACACCAGCTCTGTTCCCCTGCAATTGCCCTAGGTGGCAAATATTAAGAATAAATATAATTCATAATTTTATTGCTAAGACAGTGTCCTCTTTCCATAAGGTGCCCCGAGGTGTTCTGATATAGGAAAATAACAAACAAAGTTGAATTGACAATTCTCTCAACCCAAAATACAAAACTCCAAACCCTAACAAGTTCATTGTTTTTCTGTTCTTCCGCATTATGTCGAACAGTACACATGACATGACACTAACTAAAACTCCTGGGGTTATATTGCTGTTAAAAAATGCTCCGAGATTTGAATTGTATACAGTGCCCACAACTATGCAACATTTTGCTACTCTCACAGAACAGTGACAGTACAGAATAATGAAAATAAATGAAAAAAAAAAAAACAGACATAACTGGTTGGTAGTTATTTTCCTACAGATTATAGCTTAACACATTTTGTAATTTATAACTGGATATTGTTTTCTACTGTACAGCACTACTATAAGCTTTTAAAAAAATAATGGCTAAAACTGTTAAAATAAATAAATGCAACACTGTTTTTTCACAGCGTTCACTGTGAGTGTGGAGTGTACTCCTGTGAGTGAGTGAGTCTTGCAGCCACACACAGCCAAAAAGGGGGACACATTTCATTACAGTATGCTCTTTTCACTACAAACTGATTTGTGCACCAAAGCATTTTAAATCGCTCTTGTGGAACTTGGCTACCCCAGTATTTATCTCTCTGGGACATGGACTTGGCCATAATGGATCATCCTCACTGTCACATAAGATACAGTCAGCTCTGTAATAAGTAAACATATGCTGTCACACATCAGCCCATCAGCCAAAGCTCTGCAGGCCCTCCAGAGGAGGGGGCCCTTGGTCCAGCATCTCTACCCAGCCTGTGTCGATGTTTGTTGGGCAAACAGAAGTACACGTCTGGCCTGGGCACTGAAAACGATCATGCTTTATTGCCCAATGCCTGGGCTGAGATAAACACAGTCAGCATGCCACAAGAAGGTTGTGTGTGTGTGCTCATCAGTCAAAAGAGAAAGACTTATTATCTGTTTAAACTCTCTCAGTGCAGCCAGGCCACACAGCAGGCCTGCTGCCGCTTTCATTTCAGCTTACACAATCTGGCCTTCCTCTCATAACTGCAATACTTAACATTTCTTAAAGACTATGACTTTAAATTTCCATTCCTATATCAAGTGTGTAAACTGTTGTAATGTTACAGTGTGATTGCTGTAGACAAATACAATCTCCAAATTTAATTTAGCCAAACAATAAATCATGCAATGTTGAGGATCTATAGCTTTTTGGAACAAAGGTCCTCATTTGAACACCCTGTTCCTGCTGTCAAGTTGGTCTGCACTGTTGTGTTGTATATTTCCCATCATACTTATCATATGACATTCTCTGAATTGTTTGCTTACACTCCTGTGTAATGAGCCCACAATCTGGCAAACATGCTGTCCATGCCCCAACCACAACAGACCAGGTCTTGGTTTCACTGGAGAAGGACACGATGATGATGGGTGAAGTAAGATTTGTGTTTTTTCAAGATAGACATTCCTGGCAGTGGTAGAAGAAGAATTCAAATGATTTATTTTAGTAAAAGTTGCAAGACCACAATGTAAAAATATTCCATCACAAGTAGTTCCACATACAAAGTAAAAGTACAGATTATCATTGAAACATACTTGAAATATCAAAATTACAAGTACTTCTTGTACATAATGGCCTTTATCTGGAATGAAAAATATCACAACTATTATACTATAACAGGGATTATCGCTGAAGCCACAGAGGTCCAGTGTGTGAGCTTTAGGGGGCTCTATTTACAGATGGCAGGAATATGTTTTTATTAGTGTATAATCACCTGAGTGATAAGTAGCTGCCATATTTCTACAGTAGCCCAAAACGAACAAACTCTACAACACAAGCTCTACATAGGACCTTTTGCAGTTTCCACATGTGTCAAGGCCACTGTGTGTTTCATGCTATAGGAGAGGGTGAGGGGATGGGGCTGCAATCAGCGACTACAGCACTAGATGCCACTAAATCCTACGCACTGGTCCTTTAACATTTTAATGTTGGCAGATGCTAATGTTGCATTGTTTAATCTTAAACAGTGTATACCATATTACCACATTTAGAACATAAGATAATCATATGTTTTATATGTGTAATGTGTGAATGTAAATATAAGCTTTAAAGTAACTGGTAATTATAGCTCTCATAAATGTAGTGAAACAGAAGTATAAAATACTCACTTGTTTAATACTTAAGTACAAGTATCGAAAGTACAGTACAGTACCTAAGTATATGTACTTTGGTAGTCTTAAGTCCTCCAAACTTTAGAAAAGGTGGGAATCTTATCATTCTAAAACTATTAATAAACAATTAGTGCTCATGCCCAAATCATCTTTCTCAGATCAAGGTTGCCACTGGTCGTAAATTCACGTTTTGTTTGTTTGTTTGTTTGTTTTTGTTTTTTTGTTTTTTTTGTTCAGTCCCACTATTGTGAGTATTGTGTTTTTTTTTTGTTTTTTTTAAATTATTATTTACACAAGTTGTGGTTTTGCACTGTGGGGACTTTGTTTTACAGTATGCCCTTGTACAGAGAAACTCAGAGTGAACCTGTGACCTTTACTTTATGGGAGGCACTGTAGTGGTCTCACTTCTCCTGTGGAGCCAGCTGGAGTCTCTTCACTCCCAGCCCATTAGCGCTCGGTATATCCAGCAGTGTCTCTGTCAGACAACTGGCCTGATCCACCACACATTTCCAGCTCGTCCTGCCTCGCTTCTCACGTGAAGATCAACCACACAGGAAGAGAGGTAGTAAACTAGGATCAACAAGTTAGTTTCAGTGTGTCACTTTTTTTCCCCTGGAAAACACGCACATGAATTGCACACACGCACATTTGGTGACCCGTGTGGTTGTGAGGCCCAACATACCCTGTCTACTCACACATTGATTAACCCTGAGAGTGTTTGCCCATTAGAGCCTGATCTGCCGAAATCAAACCAATATGTGAACTCTGTGATTAGTGTCAAAAGTGTTACAACGCCTTTCACTCAGAAACCAGAGCTCAGTGCATTCCAGTCCTGCTCCCCATATCTCTGGTATGAAATACAAATACTCTACGATGAGGGAGAGAAGCACAGGAGAGATGCAGGGTGGGGGTTATCGAGCAGCTACATTTTTTCCATGGCAATTCAGAGAACATGTCACCCTGGTGCTCCCTCTCTCCCACCTTCTCTCTCACACTCATACACAGCACACAGATACAGGCACATACAATCAGTTATAAAAATATTTCTCCAACGTCAAATGTCCAGAGGCTACTTGAGGCAACGCAATTCTCCCCAGTGGGAGGTAGATCAGAGGAGAAGTCTGCACTCTACCTGCTTTACTGACAGACCTCCCTGAAATCCACTGGCTGCCTTTCAGCTGTAAAGGCAGCCTCACCGCACGGATACAATCCTATAACCCCAGAGGGCGAAGGGCAGCAATACAACAGAGGCTTTCTCCAGTTGCAGACAGAACCCCCGACTCTGAACACTAGCCAAAGACATAAATGCCTCCTGTATAGTTAACAGTGTCCAAAAAACCCAAAAGTCAAGGACAGGAAAGGAGGAGAGACAGTAGTGTTACAGTACAATGGCAGGGGTGATGGAAGGATGGGGAGGTAACAGGAAGAACTTTTACCACACTGCGTGGGTGATGAGGACACAGAGGCGGTACAATAGCGTAGTGGGGATGTGTATTTACACTAGGGATGATTTCTCTGCCCCATCCCCACCTCTGCCTCAATGGCAGTGTGCTGAGTGGAAACTGCAAGAAGGTCACTTTCCATCTCATCTTGACCAGACGTCTTTTAACAGTCTAATACACATCAATTTAGAGGAGGCTCTGACCTCAAGTTGAATATTTGACAGAGAGCTGTCCCCCTGGAGACAGTACTTTCTTGTGTAGCATAATAATCTAAATTGCAGAATCATAATTGAGATATGATATCATGTATCTCTCTCAGGGCTGGCTTGAAGGCAGAGGCCGAGCAGGAAGTTAACGATAGGAACAAATTGTTAAGAGGAAGGAAATGTTTAAGTCCAGAGGGATGATAGCTGCTGATTCTGCCATAACACATCTCTTAGGACAATTTAAGGCACTATCAGAGTTGTGCAAACTGTCCAACCACTCTGAATTCTGTCTTTTTTTTTTGTTTGGTAGAAAAAATGTTAACTGCCTTCAGTAATCCATGACACTTTATAAAATCCTTTACATTTAAAACGATGCACCACTTTCCTGTAATAGCACTGAAATTCCACTTTTTGAAATAACAGACTTGTTATTTCATAATGTAGTCACCTAAAGCCATGGTAGCTTTTTCTACTCTAAAACAATCAGATTATACTATTGCAAGTCTGTCTGGAGTGAAATACACTACACTGTAGAAAATTAGGTTTAATTCCATGGACTGCAAGATGCAGAATAAATGGCATTTGCACGTCGTCAGATTGGGATATCCCTATGACACTGGATAGGAAGTAGTTTAGAAAATAGATGGGATGATGGGATTTGCCATTATTAAACACCATAAATTTGCAGTAAACAGATGCAGATTTGGGTAGGCTACTTATCTGACACTATCTGACATTTGTGTCTTTTATGGCTGTGTCTCAATGACAAAGCCATTAATTAATTAAATACAAATTAATTCATTTAACAAATGAATGAAGCCAAATAAGCTCCATGTTTGAAAAAGGGTTAACATGAATGACTCTGTTAAATTCTACCTACAGCTTTGCTTCTCTGAAATTATTTGTGATAAATTATGTGTACAGTATGTGTATGACCCAGGTCTGTGCTCATAACATGTGAGCCTAAATTGTCATGCTAAGTACTGATCCATACATAAGGTATAAGAGGCGGCATTAACCAGTCTACCAGCTTGTGGATCCTTACTCCTCCCTGCCATTCGTGATGCAACATCCTAGCCTTATTGACAAGTTTTTGTTGCAAATGGAGTGTGTAACACAGAGTAGCCGCCCAGGCAGGACATGTGGGCTGCAGCCCTGCAGTGGAGAGCTAAGCCTATGGAGGTCTGGAGCTCTTCTCTCCACAGGTTTAGTCTACAGGACCAGAGGACTAGGCCCCACATCTGGACTTGACCACCATCAACGCCATTAGCACTAACATGATGCTGAGGCACGTGCACCCCTGTACCCAACACGGGGTATTAGAGGACAACAGAAGCTATTACAGGAGGCATGGAAAGAGGCTGTAACACTTTTCATTGATTGCATATCTAGGACAGACAACAAACAATATTTAGATAATGTAATGTATTTAAAGGGTGTGCTGTACTCTGCATATAGAGCATCACATGCAGGTGTTTTTTTCCTTAGTTACCAAAACCCCAACATAAAAAGCATAGCTCACTGCGTATGGCTTCAGAAATGAGTGTGTGTGTGTGTGTGTGTGTGTGTGTGTGTGGGTGCATATGTGTGTGTGTGTTTTGTTTGTAAATGGTTGTAGCTATGAGGTGAGGAGCCTCACTAAGGTGTCAGGGGGTAGTAAACAGATATGGAGCAGAGCGAGCTCTTATGGTCTACCTACCAGCAGGCCGCTCACAGTTCACTACACACGGCACACTGGAGTGCTCTTTCTGTCTTTCTCTCACAAACTCTGTCTTTACCTCCTCTGTCTGTCTGCTCAGCCACAGAGTAGGACACAGCATTAGATGAAAATATGTCAGTAAATTCACCAGAATGTGAATACAAACTTTTATATCACCAGCTACTTTTTCATTAGACTAAAGTCCCCTAGCCAACCACCTTTATTTTTACCAATACACAAATATCTGGAGTTTGACTACCTCAGCTGTAGAAAATGTAAGAATCACTTGATCACAAAGAATTGTTTTCCACTTTTTTATGTTTTATATTATCTGTCTTTTTGTTACACACATGGGAGAACAGAAGCATCCAAAGTCGCATGTAATGGCAAAATTCCAGCAGCCTCACTCGGATGTCCCCTCTTCCTGCTATTCTATATGTGTCACCAGGCCTTTTTGAGGGGGGCTCTTATGGGAGCCTTGCTGGCGAGAGATTTGTCTTCGCACACTCACGCACACTTGCCATGCACATACATGCATACACACAAGTCACACAGATGTTTGACATACACATACACATCCAAAGAGGAATAAATGTGAGGGATCAGTAGCAGGGTCTGGGTTTGACCATGAAGAATGCCAGCCGAGGGTTGAGGTCTGACACCTCTTGTTGTCTGTGTCGCCATCAGCCATGGGAAACACTGCAGCCCAGGAGAGCTCTGGCCAGAGGGTGACGTGATGGGGCAGGATGTGTTTCCAGTGGTGAGGTTTAACCATGCATGTGGACATGCTCAGAGACCTGTGGAGGAAATTCTCAGCACCCCTTGGCCTCTTCGTCTCGTGGGTGTCAGGAGCAGTGTGCCCCGCCGGCCACACACACACACACACACACACACACACACACACACACACACACACACACACACACACACACACACACACTCACTGATGTTTTAGCCAAATTTCAGCTCCTTCACCATATCACATTATGGTATTTTATCTTCAGTTTCACCTGTTAACGGGATCGTTACCTGGAATCTAATGCTATTTGGCATTTACTGTACTTTTCTTAGGCTAAATATACTCTCTGACACACCAGTGGAGCAATGAAAGGCCCCTTGGGGTGACCATATGGTGGCTTAATAACACTAGCTGGAGTGATTCATCCAGTACTGCTGTGGAAGTTATGACTGCTCCCTGATGCTTTCTATAAATCCAAGCCTGTGATAAAAGCATCAGTCATTTACATTCAAAAGCAATCTGGGATTTTAATTGTTCCCATTGCACCACACGCCGATTTCCTCTGACAAGAATATGAATGGTTTCTGTGCTAAATGGACTGTGACAATCCTTCAGAGTCTCACAACATCGCCACACGTTTTTAATCACAACCTGTACTCTTCCATTCATTCTCTTCTTTCTCTCTGCCTCTCACACAGTGTTTATTTCTCTCACTCCCTCTGTCTAACCTATCCCCGCTCTCTTTCCTGGCCCTGAAATCCTCTTTCTTGCCCTCTGATAGAATTAGGGAGTCCTTGAACCATGGTGATCACACTTCCTGAAACAATTACTATTAAGCAGCAGTGGTCACAGTGCGCCACAGAGGCAGGAGGCTGTTTACATGGAGCCCAGGGAAGAACCTGGTGACACCCACACCAGAAGCAGCCAGAGGTGCTTTCCGCAGGCTGGCAGAAAGACGATGGGGTCAGTGGGGGTGTGGGGACAGAGGATTTAGGGGGCACGATCTGTTTTTACAGGATCCAAGCTGTCAGGATTTACCCACATGGTATGAAATGTTAGGAAATGTTACATTACAGACAGATGTACCTCAGCTTCACATGGAAAATCGGAGGTCTGGTTACACACATTGTATACAGAAAGACAAGGAATGAAGGCAAGATGAAGAGAGGCGGGTTGAGAAATGGTGGGCTTTAGAGGTGTAACGAAAACCAGGGTTCCTCACATTCAGAGAAATTTGGAAGTTGCTTATAAAATGGAGATTTTCTCTTCTTTCATCCAATGGTATAGTAAGCATGTTTAAAAAATGACAGAATCTGAAAATCAGTGCTTGTTTCTAAATTTTGACAGCTGCCTTTGATGTGTCAAAGGCCCACATACCCAGAAATAAGTGATTTGATGCATAAGAGGAAAAGCATGTTTGATGTATTATTCCACTCTATTTCATCAGAAACGTTGGTATATTTATCAACAACAAACAAGTTCAATAGAAGATCTGATGCTTTTTAAAAAACAAAATTCAAAATCAGGCCGTTATTCTCCAATAAAGCAAACTCCATCAGCACATAATTTTATTCAACATTGTGGTCTTCAGGACAAATTCAAGCATAAACCAGCTGTTTATTTTTGGAATGGTCTGCGTTAAATCTAATTTGTGCAGGATGGGTGCTGGGACCCAAGAATCCCCTGCAGCCTTGGAGGAGGAAGAAGAGGAATGTGACCCCCAGAGGTCAGCGGTCCCCTCTCCCAGGTTACAGGGGCTCCTGCACAAGGGCTGGGCCAGGGTCACAGGTCAGTAGGCTCGCTCATTCGGCTCTGCCCTGGCGCCTGCCGGCACAGCCCTCAATTTGTAAAGCGGTAGAGGGTGACCCCAGAGGGCCTCTCCTGGCTTCCCTGGCCAAACACAGGTCTTAAACACTACCAGCCTCCCCCTGATTCCCTTGTCTCCCCTTGACTCCCCTGTCCCAAAACCAGGACCTATAGTCTAACACACATACACACACACTCAACACCAATCCATTCTTAATAAGAGGAATTACCCCAGGCAGGGGGGGGGGGCAGGTATGCCGCCATCTCCGCCTCATTACTCAGTGGATTTATGTAGGATCACATGCCCTGTGTGTAGTGGCGCACTTGGGCGCTTAACTCTTTGACCTGCACTGTAAATAAGTAAATTAATAAATACAAAGCTAGACTGTCTGGGGATAGAGGTGGATCTGGGAAACTCAAAAGGGTTAATGCAGCAGTCACAGCAGTCATTAGCACCAGATCTAAGCTCCAAGTACATTTATAACCATTTTGATATTTAATTGAGCATATCATGCATAATAAAATCATTGAGGGTAGCTGTCAGAACAGCTCTCATCAATGATGCTACCTTCTGCCACTTGAGCTTTGGACAAAGCATTGGTAACCTCCAACGTCTGACTGTCTACATCAGAGTGAGTTGCCAGTCTGTCTGTTTCCACTGATGAGAGAGACTGAGCTGTTTCTGATAGTGACTGTTACAGAGAGACCAATTATCCTGGCCAATGAGGACAGGCCTCTGACAGCATAATTACAGGCAGCCTTGCTTTGCAGCAACCATATGCCTGAGTATGGCTACCAGTCACAGAGAAGTTGGGAACAGGAGACGAGAGGAAGGCAGAGTCGGGACATGGGGGTGGGTCTGAAGGTGTCTTAATCCACCAGGACCCAATGTCCTGTCTTGTCCCAGACTCTGGGGCCTCTCCATGGGCTGCTGAGAGTCAGAGCTGGGGCCTGATTTGGCCCAGCTGGAGGAAGCGGGCGATCAGAGTTCAGTTGGTGCAGACAGAAGTAAAGTAAACAGCCGTGGTCACTGGGCAGGCCGTTAGCAGGCCTCGGACAGATGAGCAGGGGGCCGGGAAGACCACACACATACACATACAGCCAGACCACACAGGGGCCAGGGCTCAGGGGCCTACGCACACAAGCACACGCCCCATCGGCAGGGTTCCCCTGTGGGCAAAAGCATGCTGCAGGTCAGGGCGGAGCAACATGGAGTACAGAGGAACCACAGACTGGCACAGAGTTGGCCTGGGACCCTCTTTGTGCCTGGATGAACCTATAGCCTCAGTATGAGAGAGATACTGGCAGGACTGACCCAGTGACAGGAGACATAATCCTCCTATAGAGCCGAGCTGTAAGAGAGAGTAAACACAAACAGGAAGAGATTCATAAGTACACTGCTGTTCCTCTGCCAAATCTTAAAGTGCATTTTGGAGTCTTTCCGCCTCCATGGTGGAGACATGCACTCTCTTCAGGGGAAAAAACACAAGTACATTAGCTGGGAAATCACATCATGTTGATAAACCAAAAGTCAAATAAGCAATTGTCTACAAGATTTATTTTTTGTTTAGTTATTTGCTTTACAAAATGTCCCAAAAGAGAAAGAAGCTACGTTGTGGGTCATAGTTTAGTTTTATCGATTATTGATCTTTACATTCATCTTATTGTGTGGCATATCACATCATAGTTAAATTATATTTTTATAGCTTTGGACAAATAAGTGCATTTGGATATTTTTTTCTGATGCTGAATGGGTGTGTGTTGACATCAGATAAGTGTGTGTTTTGTATTTAATTCATTGGGAATGGTATTTCAAGAAAAATAAGACACTGTGTTTGGGGATTAACATGAACAAATTGTCCTATGCACAGACATTAAGAAAATCATAATCTACCTAATACTATAGTGTTTTAATTTTACTTTCCCTTAAACCTTTACTAAAATCAAAAACACAGGGAAAAAAAAGCTTATCCCTCTCTCTTTCGATCTCTAACACACACACACACACACACACACACACACACACACACACACACACAGAATGCACATTTAGGACTTTGGCAAACACATTAACACGCAATAGCTAAACAAAAATAAATATATACCACACAAACCCACACACTCTCTCCCTTTTTGTCTCTCTTTCCACAAGTCCACATAACCATCAGTCTCTTTCTTTATCTGGACAGTGTCAGAATGACCCATGGGAGAGCCTGTGAATGTGTGTGTGTGTGTGTGTGTGTGTGTGTGTGTGTGTGTGTGTGTGTGTGTGTGTGTGTGTGTGTGTGTGTGTGTGTATCACCCTGACATAGGGTGGAGTGAGGAGTAATGCTCTCAATCACAATTACTCCCCAATGCCACCAGTCATGCCGCCTGCCTCACATCACCTTACCGCGCACGCGTGTGTTCATACACCCGCACACACACACACTGAAACACAAGGTCAGCATTTCCACTGGAAAGACATGATGTACTCATGAGTTCGGCAACAAGTCCAAGCTCACCTCCACCAAGGATCTAGTGCAGCTGTCAGAGGGATCAGGCAGAGCAGGGCTGGACTGCACCATCTGCCTGCTTACAACACACACCCTCCTGTATCAGTAATCCTCAGCACCCTGCCTCCCTCTTCTTTCATCGCTTATCTCCACATTTAATACCACATTTATGATAACGAATGACAGGTAGCTTGGGCTGTGATTCCTCCTCATCTGGCCTTTATCTCATAATGGTACGAGCTGCATTCTTCCTTCTAGCACAGGGCCCTGCAAGCCTTGATAAATCCTGATCACAGGGTGGGCAAACCGCTCGCTAAAAGTTTTTCTGGCTGTAAAAGTTGGCAGTTGAGAAATAAGTACGAGAATTGCTGCTAATGAAATATACAGGCCACGTTTTTGTTAGTAAGATATGTGTGAGTGCATCATGCATGTTAATGGGAGGAGGCACAGCATTGCTGAATTGTCTCAGGATACATTGTTCAAGATCAAGATTCAAGGTCTTTTTGAGTTAAAGGAAGGGCTCCTTAACAAAGTCTGACTGAAATCTTAAGTTCATGCTGACGTTAGTTATTTGGTGTTTTTGAGCTGAGCACAAGTTGACAGTTTTTGTCTGGGGGTCAAGCTTGACAAGGACATGGGTATGGTTCAGTGTCTGGACAGGAGACTGGGGTCACTGGGGTAGGAATTGGCTGTGATTTGAGGTCATGGATGTGTGCTTGAGGAAAGGGATTGGCTGCAGTCTGCAAAGGTAGAAAACACTGTTGTGAGGCAGACAGATGATTTAACGTTGGTGAGGTTAGGTCAGGGTTGTGGGGAGTCTGGGGGTCTATGGTACTGAGTAGTGGAGGGTTTCAGGGGGAGCTGGACACTTGTCTGTTGGGTAAGGAGCCAGTGAAGGTCACAGATCAGTAAAATACGGCTGTCAGGTAGAGGGGAAGGATAACATAGACTCTGTCCTTCCTGTCTTGCCACAAGAGTGTCTGGGTCCCCACCGGGTGACACGGTGGGGTCATGCCCTGTTTGTAGACTGAGACGAGGCTCAGGCACACATAAGGATATACATGTACGATGGACATTCATTGACAAGACATCCTATAAAAATGATTGGACAAAAATATTTGTCCTTGCAAACATTAACAACAACAGGAAGAAGACAAGATCATTGCTGTTGGAGAGACATTTTATTTTTATTTATTTTTTACAAATAACAAAATAATAAGATAATAAAACAAAGTTAAAAATAACTTTCTAATTGAAGAGTTACACCTTTTACCAAGTTCATTTATTGATTTAGGATGTCAGTGAAAAAATAAGGTTTGTAAAAAAAAAATTATCCGAAAATTATGAAGGCAAACATGTTTACGGTTTCTATATTTCATTATTATTATTATATATTTTTATATTAGACATATTTCTATTTTTTTTTATATATTATAAGTAAATAATATTTTAAGGATTTAAAAGAACTGAATTGACAAAAGTAAAGGCTGAAGGCTCTCTTTTCTTTTATCTTTTCTTCTTTTTTTAATTTTTAATTTTTTGCTCTATGTCAACATAAAACGCATTCTTATATGTAATGTATTTATTATATTTAATATGATAATTGAGACTTGCAGAAGCCTTGGCCCTGAGGACAGGATATTAATATGGCTTGTTTTCAGTGGTGGGACTGAGCCTGATAGAAAGTTGAAAGACTTTGGCTCTGATTCCTCTATTGTTTGATCAGACAGGAGAAGTCCTCAGCTCTCTAAATTGGTCCTTAATGAGACTCGCACGTAGGCCACTTCCCTTTGACCCCAGACATCCCCAAGCTTGTCTCGCGGTTCCTCCTCGGAAAAGGAGGACCAACTGGCGAGGAAACTCTGCTGAGGGAGTAGAGCTGTAGCACAGGAAGGCTAGAGAGAGAGAAAGAGAAAGAGAGAGAGAGGTGACTCATTTAATTTTTTAAAATGCAACAACACACTTCCTGTCGTGGCTGCTGCCAATTGCTGCGTCAATTGCGCAGGTCGTGCGTATCAGTAACAAATTATGTGTGCAGATTGTGACCTCTGAAAAATCCTAAATGATGCTATAATTCTATGTTAATATCACATTTTTAAATTAATTTAATTAGTTAATTAAAGCAGTGGTATGAGCCTCTTAAAAAGAATGATCAATAGAATCGAATTAGCCTATTATTATTAATATTGTTATTATTATTATTATTATTATTATTATTATTATTATTATTATACTTATCTTGAAATCTTGAACACTGTTATCAGGGTTGATATATTGGTAGACTGATTATATTATTAATATCAATATACATACAACAATAATATACTTTTTTCCGTGTTCTAATGTCTTGTTTATTATGTGGCCTAATTATAGAGCCGTCAATCGCGAAACAGCAGCAATCCACCTTAAAACGTGCTATTATTCTCGGTGGTAAAATCCATATTCGGAGTTATGGTTTAGGTTTGTCAGACAAAGTTGGACGGATGGACTCAAAGTGCTCTCTGTGTCTGGCTTTGGGATGTGGAACTCCATCCAACTTTCACTGCTTTCCAGATGATGGCTTCTTTTTTCTGTTATTATTGCTGTCTAACATGTCCAGTGCCGACGACGCTTTGCACGGGTTATAACCAACACATTACGCATGAAACATTTTAGTCTGCTCTTAAAATAGCACCTGCGCACCGTCTGTTTTTCAGCTCTGTCTAAGAAGTGAATAAACCAAGGCCCTTACTTATCTGTCTGCACCTATGTGTTTATTTATTTGTCATAAAAATAGGAAAAAAATATATTTTTGTTTTGTAAAAGAAAAAAGGCTTCAGGACTGCTATTGGTTATATACAGATGGAGCAGTTCACTGCCCTGTTATTATTTATTACTGTAAATATAATACAATAATGTTGTGTCAGCCATCAATGACTGCTACAGGTGTGACTGAATTTTTGGTGCCAAAAGATAAAATAATTTGGTTGTTAAGACACTTCTTAAGAAAAATCTATTCAAACATGACATGACATTTTCAGATCATTGATAATGTTTTCCTCCATATTTGACATGTCTTCATATGAAATGAAACACAGTCACTAAACTGTGTTTACAGTTTGTGCATTTACTCTGCAGGTCAAGGCCGGGCTTACACTTGAGGTTACTGTTAATTGGTGCACACAGAAAAAGACAATATTTCAGCCTGAAAATTGAACAATAAATGCATGAAGATAAAAACAAAAAAATCCACTTCTGCAAAGTGCAAAATGGAAATTTAAAGTTTTCTTTAAAATAAATAAGGACATGTTTTCTGCTTTTGGAAACTGACCACATTTTATAGCTAGTCTCACCTTAATGGGTGCCTACATTTCTATCCTCAGTAACACAGTTAGATTTTTTTGGTCGGTATGAATACATTATCACATTAATGGCAGCTTCTTTTGTCTGATACTTTTTTAATCTTTTGATTCTTTTGTCAAAATAAAAAGTTTAATTTCAGCTCAATGACAGACAATACTGAACAAATAAGAAAGAGAACAGAGGCTTTTTTAGGCTAGTTTAATGTTCACTCATCAATGTCACACACAGATGCACAGTGACAGTGAGTGTGCAACTAAGTGACCAGTGGGAGCTACTCAATATTTACGGTTTACTAATAGACCCCTCTAGGTGGCGTTAATATGCTTCAAGGGTCTGTGGGTTATGATCTGAACTTCACTGAAAATGAAAATCATAATTACTACTCTGTAATTTCCTCTCAAGCTACTTCATAAAAATAAACTTATCTTTATTTCATTCTTATGTGTCAGTTTTGAGCACAGAATGTGTTTGTGTTTGGCACAGGCAGCAGCTGACATTGCTTGTTGACAAAAAGTTATTTTAAGTACACAAGTGTATATAAAGTATGATTACTCAGAATAAAAAATGTGTTAAAGAAATCATAATGGAATGACTGAAAATCTATGAATAAATATGACGATTAATATAAAAATATTCTACACAAATTAGAGAATCTAGAGCATCTTTTCTCTCACACATACACACACATGCACGCATGCACACAGACACACTGACCGGGTCATCATTCTGAGACACTTTGGGATGCCTGTTGCCCTTTCACATATTTTCACATATCTGTTGCACTAAATGCTCATAATTGATGCATCTGTCGGTCAGCTGGCAGCACATGATTGGGCTAAAACAGTCCTGCGAAGAGAGAAGAGGGGGGGCTTGTGTGGGGTGCATGAAGCAGAGTCTCACAGACCCCTTATAGCTAATGATTTGGGGTCCCAGGGTCCCAGGCTCCATGGCTGTGTGGTCCTGAGCAGCAGACACTGCAGGCTCAGTGAAAAGCAGCCGTCCTCTGGGACAGAAACAACATTCATTCTTTGGATCAAATAGCAGCATTACACTCTAGTCGACATCAGATCTCGTACCGCACAAAAGAACTGTTGTGTCACTCAATATCAAACAGAGACGAGCATTTAGACAATTTACAAGGTCAGTGTCACCACAATGTGGAAACACGTTCACCTAGTGAGAAGATTTCAACGAGTAGATTTTTTGCTGTGTTCAATCAGTTTTTGATTCTCAAGTGAATTTTCAGAAGAAAATAAAAATATTCCCTTTTTTTTTTCAAAGTTGATTTTTTTTTAGAAAGGAATTTCATTAATTGCTGGTGTTTCTCATGTGTCCAAGTTTTTCCTTCATCTATATATAGAAACTGTAATGGAATACAATCCTGAGGCATCCAGAGATGGAATAAAAGCCAAAGGGATCTGAGTGATTGCAACTATAAAACGTCTCCCAGGCCTTGTAGAGCTGTAAAGGACAAAGAGAGATAGTCGGACAGGCCTGTTCTCAGGCTGCAAACAGGCGTCTGGCTGCCCTCAAGACAGCTCTGTCTCTCTCACTCTCCTTCTGAGTCCTGCTCTCTTTCTTTTTCTCACTTTCTCTTTGTTTCTCTTTCTGTCTTTCATCCCTCTTTCTCCTTTACTCTCTTTACTCTCTTTTTCCCCTCATCTTCCTTCCAGCATCACTCCTTTTGGTCTGTGTCTTTCCTTGTAGAAAGCATGCAGCATTGGTCTGACAGGGCTATTTAAGGGTATGCATGTGTGTGTATGAATGTGTGTGTTTGTGTGTGTATTGGCGGGGGTTAAGGCAGAAGTCTGGGGAAACAGTAACCAGAGTGTCCCTGAAGTGTCGGATGGGGTCACAGAGAATCAGGGGTCTTCTGTGACCCATCACGAAGCAGAGCAGTCGACAGGGAGTTCTTATCACACCACACTGTCATTCACAAATCAACTTCTCCACACACACACACACTTACACACACATGCTCGCATGCAAAGCAATGGCAGACGTCTCCTGAGTTTATGTACAAGCAGCTGTTGACACCACGTATTTCATGTGCTAGAACAAAATCTTTACTACCCAAACTTGATTTGTTACTCACCCAGTTTCCCTTCAGAAAAGACACAAACACACGCAAGAACGCGTAGGCACAAACATGCATAAGTACGCATACAAACAAACAGACAGATTGACGTCACAATCAGAAATTATGGGGTGTTAAAATGATGTTGGAAGTAAAAACCAAGGTTTAAATATGTGCCGCACGTCACTTCAGCATCAAGGTACACGGATAAAATTTCAGAGTTTCCAAATAAGTTTTTCTTCACATGCAAAAGCTCTCATGAGTGAGATAAAGTATGAATCATAGCCATTAAATTTAAATTTACAAGAATTCTTGTGCACTCCTTACTGAAAGTGGAAGCCGAAAGTGCTGAAATGCTTAATGGTTATGTGGGTGCACGTTCAAGTACTTTAATTCTGGTCTTCTGTTTGTATTGTGTATGTTTCTGCCTCTATGGTTTGTGTGCATGTGTGTGTGTGTGTGCACAAGTGGTTGAGGGGGGGCAGCACAATATGAGGAGAATTCATGTTAGTCAGCTCTCAGAGAGGTCTCAAATGTCTGTTTTCTTGACGTGTGATCCATAAATATTTGAAGTGGAAAGGGCTGCGCTGCGTTGTAGGACAAATCTAATTAACCCAGAACTTCCTAAGGGTTCCTCCATCTGTGGGGCTGCGTGGGTGTCTCTTACATCGCCAATTCACCTCCCTAAAAGGGTCTGACTCCTCATTTAAGCCACTCAAACCTTGATACATCAATCAGTCACTTACATTTAAGACCTTATTTTGGTAGGGGAGTTGGGGAAGAAGTATTGAGAGGAAGAAATGCTGATTTCTTCTTTAACTTTGTTGTAGCTTTTTATTTCATTCTGAAATTGGCCTGAAAAGTGTTGTGGGATTACACTCCAATTCAAGAATTTGCTTGGACTAACACAGAGAGCTAATATAAATATGAAATTATTAAAGTATAGTGCAGAGAAAACAACATGCATTTTGACACAGCTGCCTAAAACATGATAGCCTGTATTTAAAGAGTGTTGTCACTGTGGTGAGACAGAAAAGAAAGACAGAGACAACCATATGACCAGAGACAACCCCTTTTTCTGTCATTCTGTCCCATTTCTCATCAAACAACCCATATAAAGTTCAAATTATGACTCTTGGCATTGTCTGTTACTTCAGCCCGGTCTGTGTGTTTAGTACACAACTACAGTAGCCTATGATTCAGTGCATTATACATCTCTCCACTCTCTGTTCTCAATCTGACCCGGGCAGGAAACACAGTGCCTCTGAAATACTAAAGTGCTGCTGATTCCGAGATAGTCTGCCATCCTTTTAGCCAGATGAGACATGAGGCCTCTTCTTCTTCTTAAAACCAGCGCTGGAACGCCCAATTGAAAAGACGGCTTGGGTGAGGATGTAGGGAATGAAAAGCCGTGCATGGATCTCATTCCTGAGGCCTGGGGTTGCTGATTTCATTAGAGTGCACCACACTATTAGAGCCGCCTCAGTTTGCTTTGCACTCACTCCCGAGCCTCACATTTCCATAATGCAGCAGAGGATTCAGTTTCACACGAGAGGGCCACGCTCAAACCATTTCCGCCATAAACCACTCGCTTAAGTTATTATACATTTTCACAATAAATACAAAGGGAAATGCGGCCAGCGTCTTGTTAGAGGAGGTTAGTTCGAAAGCCACGTCAACCCACATGGTGTTCCTGTTGGTACAGTGTGTGTCGACTTACTCTGTGATAGAAAAACACTCATACCAGCCTTCTTTATTATGTGTTCCACTATTTTCTTTTAGCTGATTTTTTATCCACAACTCTGGCAGCTAGCTGAGGAGTGTCTGTTCTATGGCAGCTGCATGAGTTGAAATAAGGTGAATGAATGTGCTGTATACTGTAACAGGTATATCTTCAACTTCATAAAAGATCTGCCAAGAGCAGTATGGTCTCATAGGCAACCAATGAGCTCTGTTTGGGTCTGCACTCTCAGGGCTGCCAGCAGTTATTAGACACACAGACGGAGGGCTAACGCCTGCTCCAGATGTTCCAGCACAAGCAGCAACAGGGAATTGGATGAGACCTTGAATTAAAAAGCATCACACACTGAGCATATAGTGCACTTCCCCTGTGCCCCTTAGAAGTGCTATTCCATTTCACTGCATACCACCAACAGTGGACCACTGAGGCAGGATAATGAGAAGGGCCAATTAGGAGCTGTTGGACGGGATAAGACATTTCAGAACAATACTGCCTTTATTATGATTTCTCAGTAGCATTAGCACGGCCAGTGTGTGTGCTCATAGTTGAAGCTGCCTTTGGAATACAGTCGCCAATGAAATTATTCTGCTCTTAGAATAAATATTATTGACAATGAAAAAAAGGGGAAAATCAGATTTTTATATGGCAGTCAATGTATGTAATGCTTTGTTAATGGAGTTGTATGTGATCCACATGCTATCCAAGAGGTGTGTGTCTCCTGCAGGGGTGGGAAGTAACTCATGTACATTCACCAAAGTTCTTATGTGCAGTTTTGTTGTAGCCTACATTCAGCAATCAGCTTATGATATATGATAATGTATGAGACTAACCAGCACTATATTAACTAGTTAAAAGACTAGTTAACATTAATTTGCAACCTGTAAGTAGTCATTGTACATTAATCATAAAGGCAAGGCAGAACTTTTTAATTGAGTATTTCTACAGTGCAATATTACTTTTACTTGAGTAAAGTATCCAAATACTTCTTTCAACACTGGCCTGACATGGTCCCTGACTCTAGCTCTCTCTCACACACACACACACACACACACACACACACACACACACACACACACATATTCAATATAAGGAATATATTTGTATGTTTGAAGTATGATTTGAGTGTTGGAGTTCAGTGTTAGCACATTACTGGCCCATATTCCTATGTATTTACGTTCTATCTATTTGTAGGTGCATAAAACATACCTTTTATGCATAAAATGACCAAAACAGAAGTGCAAGACCATTTATATTTTATTCTTTTTTTTTTTTTTTTTACCAGTGATGCTAATGAAAGGCTACTTCATATAACAAATGAGACATTACAAAGAGTTGTTTAGTCTCAGTGGTTGTTTAGTGCAGACCACCTCAGGCCCTGAATGACAGACAGAGAGAGATTTGGTTTGGGTGAGTGTTTTCTTATGCCTGTACGGTCCCTTGTGGCAGCAATCAACCTTGTCTTATAAAGCAGTCTGATGGTTTCTCTCAGTATTTATTATTAATCTCATATATGTCTTATAGTAAGAAAAATGGATAGCATTTGCTCAATACATTAAAGCATTAATATTAGTGCCCAACAGAAAGTGGCAATTTGTATTTGTGATCATTTTATACTATAGGTGGCATTGTGAACCAGAGAAGTTCACTGTATGAGTTGTGTTTCAAGTGAGTTTGTCAAACCAGCACAACACTATTAACATTTGTGGAGAAGTGAGGGAATCAGTGTGGTGGACAAGTTTTCCCAGCTCAGTCAGAAAGCCCCAGCAACTGATTCATCAGCTACCCCATTTAATACACCCTCAAATGGAGAAAATAGTCCAGTACAAGTGGTGCTTAAGTTAATTTGTCAGATAAAATAAGATGAAAAACATCATGTATGTACCGGACGAGCTGACAAGCATCAAAGAATGTCTTTGTAGATAGTCTAATTATTTAACTAGTTGTTAAAAACTATACCCCAATGGATAAAAAACTGATTTGTCGAGTAACCAATAATAGCTCCCCTCTTCCCCCTTCTCACTCATTTGGTCTTATCTAGAATGTAGTGCTTGATGGTGAGACAGTGTTAGATCATGGAGGGAAATGGAGAACATGCATGCCATGTCGTCAAGTCAGATAAGAGACTACTCACAGTGTGTGTCTATGTTTAAGTGCAAGTTTACGTGTGTGTCTGCGTGTGTGTATGGCGTAGAAGAGTCTGGGTCTCTGATTGCCATTGCTGGGCTTCCCACATTAAAGTGGCCTCTGCCTCAGGGAAGAGATTCCTGGCTGCATGGCAAAATAGAGAGGGGTGGGGAATACGGCAAGGGAAAGATATGGGAGAAGGGAGTAAAGTGGGAGGGTAGGAGCATTTAGGTGAAAAGGAGCTGCCAAAACAACTCCCAGGCTTCATCTGGCCTGCATCCAACTGTCCGACACACACTTGTTCACTCTCTTTCTCTCTTGCAAACACACAAATACACACAGCTTCGCCCCCACCACATGTTCTTAAGTGCGGACCGCACAGGGGGCAGCCCCCTAACCTCCCTGCCCCCATATCCCGTTCCTCTCTTCCCCCTCTCAGCTTTAATTGAGAAGACAAATGGATCTTTCAGAGCCCACTACCGCGCCACCATACATCAGTCATGACAATGTTAGCTTTATAACGGTGGGCTTGCCGTGAGCTGAACCATATGTTAGACCCGCGCCACACGCACGAGCAAACACCTCAATACCATACTAATGGCGCCCCAGTAATTGCCTGTTGTTTTATTATTAAAGGTAATTTAGCCTCTAATGGAATTCATTCAGCATTGTGAATCAGCCCCACCCAGACGGCACTGTGAAGAGACCACTCTTCCTGTGTCCGACATCAAGAAACCCTTTTATCTCTCCTGAAATAAAATATTATTCTACATGATGAAACATGCTACAGAGAGCCACATACCATTCCCCTTTTCATGCCTCTAACTAGCCTCTGTAAGACAATGTATTTTCTCATGGATAGTTTCTTTGATCAGTCCTCCTCTGTGGTCCTCTGTTCATATTCTGAGCTAAATTAGTGACTTTTCTACTCAAAAAGGGAAAAAAAAAGCAGCTTTCCCCTTTAAAAGAAAAGCTTTGTTTTGTTAGCATTCATCAACTACAGGTCAGGTAGTATTCATGGTACCCCGTGACTATTCGGATATCATAGTTATTAAATGCTAACAAAAAATAATTTAGGCTAAAAAAAATAGATCAAGTGTAAACCTACTGTGACATCACCCATTGGTTTGTGAAAAAATGTTTTGAAGCCCTGAGTTGAGCTCAAAACATTTAAAGGGAGAAACAGGCAATGCAGTAGCAGAATCATGATTCATATTTGATCAGCACTGTGTAGTTTGACAATTTGATCTGAGTTACATGAGCCTGGTGTGTTTAGCTGGACAGACTCAATTATCAATTACTTGTCAATCCCAAAGTAGCCATGCCCTAAAGCATACCCCGCTTTAGCGTGTATTTTGCTTTAAATGGGACCATAATGCATAAAACATCATGCCGTATGGAACGAGACTTGAAACTAGTGATTGAGACCATAAACTCATGAGGAAACTGTTTAGTGAGGTCATAACGGTAGGGTCATTTCTCCACTTACTCGTGTAGTGCAGGTTTAAGACACTTCTTGCCTTCACTTTACAGAACCTCAATCAAGAAAGAGCAACACTGTCTGTCCATGGGAAAATATGTTAACAAATGAAATCTAGCTAGCAAGCTAACCC
Source organism: Sciaenops ocellatus (assembly GCA_033000465.1). Lineage (NCBI taxonomy): Eukaryota > Metazoa > Chordata > Actinopteri > Sciaenidae > Sciaenops > Sciaenops ocellatus. Next base: position 11,364,381 of record CP136888.1, on the reverse strand, counting down.
CGTATCCTCTATGGATTTTTGTTCTTTTTTAAACAAACTGGGACAAATTCGAAAATTATCTGCTACTGACAGTACTTTGAAGATGAAACAGAAGAATACATGTCATAGAAATGTTTACTGCCTCTATCCATGTTACCAGACTTTACCTGGGTAAGTGCTTTGTTCCAGTCAGTACAACCTGAGTCAGTCAAGAGAGTTAAAGTAAGCTAAAGTTAACATGCTGCACATGCTCACACACAAACAAATTCTCTGTGTCAACAAGGTACGACAAGAACACAACTGGTTGCACCATTATCAGTGTATGCGACTAATCTTAGACACATTATTAGCTGCTAGAAATATGGGCCTTATCTAAACTTTTCATTAGTAGTGAAGTTGTCCATAGCTCTCTACGTTTTTCAAATGATACACTGATATTCAATGAAGTTTAAATACAGAGGTCAAGGTGGGTACTTCAGAGTGCCTATGAGAGTGAACCTTCCTAGGAAATATCAGTTTAGAAAGACAGTAACTGGCATCAGTGGTAATTTGGGATAAATAAGAACCAGGAGCATACTACTGATTGCATTTTAAAGCCTGAGGACTATGTATTAGTCCTCTATCTAGTGTGTTTTAACAAAGTTTTTTTGGCGAGAGAAATGTAAATGAGAGAAATACATTAACATAAGAGGTACAAAGCAACAAAACAGGCCATCGTGGATGCATAAATATAGTCACAAACAACAACAACAACAACAACAACAAAACAGCTGAGATGACTGTGCATGAAAAAGCTTGCTGGCAGATGAGCTTGTAGTTTTAATGTCTCATGGCAGCGTCCGGAATCTGCTCCAGATTAATGTGAGTGGGCAGAAACAGGCCACTGAAGCCTGATTTATTAAAGACTAGATACAGAGTTATGTGAATGTTATAACTCTGAGTTACAGGATAGCTGTAAAAGAAAATTATGTATTGTATGCCAGCAGTTAATTTTAAAGAAAAGCAGATACTCCTCAGATATGTGAGAAAATGTTACATAGACATCCACAAACTGAGAATCTGCCAGAAGATTTATAAATGTGCTGTGACATACTGGTGGCTTTTTCAACCCCTGTCAGTGTACGGTCACGTATAACACACATACACATTCATGCAATGCTCTTATGTTCTTATCAGTTTATCTTCAGTGTATTTCCGTTTTCTTTTTTCTTTATAAATCTCTCCAGAGAGTTTTTAATTCTTCCAGCTTGATTACCACTGAGACATTCTTCACCTCATTACCCTTTACTGTACCTTTTCCTTTACTTCTTACCCATTTCCAAATGTCTTTGTCTGTTTCCCAACACAGGAAGCTAGTGTGGTACCCAGGGATCATCTGAGGCTGTGTGATCTTCATCACTCCTCTTCCTGCGCCTTGCTCCCATGGATTTTCATGCCTGGTCCAGCATGCCTATCCTCTGACTGGACTTACTCTCATCTGGGGCCAAAAACACCAAAATAACAATCTTTCCTCCCCTCATCTGCTCGCTCTTACTCTCTGGTCACTTTTCCACTGTCTTCAAGCTACCCACATGTGACACTTGTCTCTGAGAGAGTGTGTTCTCATGGGCTCGTCACCAAGACCCCACACTGCTTTTTATCACATAACTTTGACAATGTTGAGAGGTGTAACCCACAGCATGGTAGATTGTTTCTTTCTGTTTCTATGATGATAAAAATGTGTCTTCGTTTTTTTTTCTTTATCCCCGTCACTCTTTCCCTCTCCCTCTCTCCCTCTCCCTCTCCCTCTCTTGTTCCCAGCAGCATGTGAACATTAGCCAGGGTTTTTATCAGAGGGCTTCCAGCAGAGCTCCAGCCGGCCTTCCCAGGAGAGGAGGCTACAGGAAGTCGTAGGATGATAAAACTGGGCCATTACTTGGCCAGCACAGGACCCCAGGGTTCATTACCCCCCTCTTCCTAATTTTTTTACTCTGTGATTGCAGCACAGCATAATCCTGAACACACCTTTAGCTCATAATATTATAATTCTGTGCTGGCTTATCATTTACATGCATGTTTTGGATTGCAGAAATTGTGCTTGTGATACTGGAGCAATTTTATTCACTATTCATTAAAACGTGTGGGAAGATTCAGATGTTGGGAACCAGGCGAGGTAAAAAAAAGCTTGACAAAGTACTTTTGCACAAATATATGACCATTAGAAGAGGATAGGGAATAGAAAAAATATATAATTTACTCCTTTAACACGTAAAAACAACATTAAAAGTTCATCAACATTAAGGTATTACTCAGCATCCTGCACAGCCCTTGAGAGTGTGTCCAAGGAGGACATAAGAATAAAAACAGCTGCCTCTAAGGTGACGTCACAGCCTTGAACACCACTGATGTAGCTCCCAAGAATAGCACACAAAAACATGGAGCTGCAGCTCTTGAATAGCATGGGGATGCAGAGAATTAATTGGCAGTGGTGGTCTTGTAGAAGTGATGACAGCTGATAGAGAGAGCAGCTGGAAATGACAGCAACACCAGAGCCCAGCAACATGTAGCACTCAGCAGCAACACTGACAGAGAGCAGCACAGAAACCACCAATGAAGGAAACAGATACAGAGAGGGAGAGAGAAGTATAAGTTACTAATTACTTTATAGCATGACCAGGTTTGTCTCCCATTTCACCTTTTGATATTATTACTTTACAGAAAGGCTTAGATTTATTTGTTTTAAGTGTGGGAAATACGTTTATAGTCAGTCTCTTCCTGAGAATTACTTGAGTACATCAATGCCACTCCTACATCTGTACAGTATATAAGAAACTGCTGCGAACTGGTGATTTGCATAGCTAAGCTGGTAACAATGCTAGCCTGGCTTTGTCCAAAGGTAACCAAATTCACTTACCAGCACGTTAAGCTCACTAATTAAAGAAACAGTATGTAAGATTTAGTGGCATCTAGCAGTGAGGTTGCAGATTGCAACCAGCTGAATAACCACCTTACCCTCCACTTCCAAGCGTGTAAGAAATCCTACGGTGGCAACAAAACGTGTGAAAAGAGTGTTTGGATTGTCCATTCTGGGCTACTGTAGAAATATAGCTGTGACACATGCATAGCAGTCATGGCTCATTCTAAAGTAATGAAACATGATATTTACTTTGAGGTGATTATCACTAATGAAAACATGGTTATGGATATGATATTCCATTTCTGCCATAGTTTGCTGATAGATCCTAATCTTAAATCTTACACACTGGATTTTTAATAACATTTAATTTCTCGTTAGTTAAATTCACGCAAAAAACAAAGTGTACATTTTCAAGCTAGCTGGTTAAGCTGGTTAAATTAAGCTAACCTTCTCTTGGCTGTAGCTTCATATTTAGCATACAAACATGAGAGCAGTATCACTCTTTGATTAACTCTCAGCAAGAAAGTGAATAAGTGTATTTTTGTAAAATGTTGAACTCATTATGACACCATCTGGACACAAGTATCAGTTATTTAGTGCATGTGTTTCTAAACTTTTTAATTCAGATTTTCTGGGGTGAAACTGAAATAAAAAGAAAGAAATTCTTACATATTTTTCCACTCCACTGAAGGTCCTCTGGAAAGGAGACCTAAGTAGTCAAGTGTACTTTGTTTTATTTTCATTTCAGTTTTTCAGAATCACCCTTCTTTAAAGTAACTACTGTTGGTCTATAAAATATTTCTTGTTGCTTCTGACATTCCTCTGCCAATCCAGAGAGAGCAGCCAAATGACCCTAATGCTCTTGGGACCCCCTGTTCCCCTCCCCGCTCATACCAGCAGATCAGCCCAGCTAGTTTCCTTATCTGTTCACCACTCAATTACCCTGTGCTGCAGAGGGCATTTGAAGCCTTAGACGAGCGGCCTGGAGGTTACAGTGGGCTGAACTGGGAGGAGACACAAGCTGCTGATGGCCTTTTAACCCTTCTTGCACAGTTATAATGAATAATGGGATGTGTGGCTCAAAGCTTCAGTATGTTAGCTCCACTGGTAATTATGTAGTTGTGTTTGTTTGTTTAGCATGCGTAATCTATGATAGTAAAGTTGCTGATTATCTAATCTGCTGGTTCATTTCTCAATTTCACACACCCAAAAAATATTTGTCAAAACTGGTGTCTATTGTAATATGCTTTCTGTAAATCCTAAAAGTTTTATTTTACTGACTCCTCCCTCAGCCAATGATATTGTGCTGCGCTGAAGTTTCCAGTAAAGGCTGACAAATAGTGCTTGACTTTCATAGGATATGCGCACCAAAGGTGAAAAGAAATTTATCTAATTTCAACTGTCTTACAAAAGTTTTGTGGGTGGTAGTGATCATGTAATAAAGAAGGCATGATCTTCAAAAAATAAAAAAGCAAAGACATTTGAACAGATTTAGTAAAATCTTAAAGTTACATGAAAATATCATATATTAGATGAAAGTATTGCATTTATATATTTGCATTGCTATGAACTGGGTGTTGTCAGTAAATATCTTGGGAAAAAATGCTGAATTAAGTTACTGCTAATGCAAACCAAACATTTTCTACTGCTGCAGCTTTATATTGAAAGCATTAAACAGGTGAAACACAAGTTGACAAAGTAGTTACAGGAAATGCAGCATGTTTGTCAGTGAGCTTGACACAATGCATCTACAAAACAAGAAAGTGAGATTTTTTGCAGTGGAGCAGTTTTAAATATTGCAGGGAGTAATGGAACAAGAAGTTGCAGCCACACTGAGCTGATAGATGAAGAGGGGACAGGTCGCACACCTCACTTTCTCAGTGAGGTAACATTAAACAATTTCTTTCACTTTCACTGTTCACAGAATCATGCCATGTGCAGCATAAAATCACTTTTGTTCACAGAATGATGGAGAAAGGTCAATCATTGCCTGAATTCTTTATTAAAAGGACAATAGTTTGTTTGCTGCAAAAAACCACATTGTCTGCTGTCAGTAACTAGAAATCTTAATAAGTAGCTTTCTTTATTTTGAAATATTATTGGGATTTTGACCATAGTCTGCAATTAAGAAATGTATGTCTATTTAATAATGGCAATAACGTTTTCATATTTTCACAGCAGGGGTCCAAAATATAACAAGTTACCCTCCATATGTAAGTATGGTCATGTGAGACTTTGTGTCTCTGTTTTCTTTCAAACATAGAAGACAGAGCATTGCTCTACTTACAACACGACAGACAGTTGGAGGCCTAATCAAGAGGTCTGCGTGTGTCTGCCTTCTAAACAGAGTCAAAAGTCAGACGGATGCAAACAGTGATGGAAACAGAGGTGCGACTGAACATTGAGAGAATGTGACTGTGGTGAATGGAGTGGAGGACAGTAGAGAGCTACCATCTCTTGTCACGCCTGTGTCTGTGTGTCTGCAGGATGTTTCCCTCCTTTTAAGGCAGCGGTGATGCTCTGCTTTTCTCAGCAGTACAGCTACAGAGAGGCAACAAGCCACGTTTCAATTATCCTGATCTTCTCCATCACTTAAATGTCCTTACACAAACACTCCTTTGCTGTTACGTTCTTTCCTGCTGTTAATTGTAATTCTTGCTGTTTTAATCATTGTATAGCTATAGTGTTTTTTTATTTTTCAGGATAATAAAGATCAAAAAGCACTTAGTGATGACTTTACACTTCATTTCCATTCCTCTGTATCCCAAACACAGGGGGAATTACTGGTTTAGGTTGTTTATAATTTCCCTTTCTTTCAACTTTTGTGAATCCCTTGGTGCCATTTAATGTTAACCTCTTCACCTTTGCATCTCACTCTTTGTCACTTCCATTAACAAGAGAGATCTGATTTTGCTACTCTGTCATGTTATCTACCATGCACAGATAGAGACTTATCTCTCTGTCAGCACCCGGCTGCTTCATGTAAGCTATCACACTCTCGGTGACAGGGTCTTCTCACCTGTCCATCCATCACAACCAAGAGTCTCATTGGCATCAATGGGTGTTTGTGTGTTTATCAGTAATTACAGGATGAGGTGTAAAGACTGAAACCAGCTGTGTGCAACTCAAGCTCAACATCCAGTCAGCTGACACGAATTTGACAGGGAGTCGACGACAGCGAGTGAGTTAAACCTCTTCAGCATGTCTGCAGGTCACACTATCCAGTGTAATTTCACTCTGCCTCTTAAAGTAATAATCATTGGAGCTGAAGTATACGCACATGGGATGTTTTTTATAAGAAGCACATGGTCAGCTGGAACGAGAGGGATTGGATACTGTGCTCAAGGACACTACAGCAGGGCAGATTATTACTGACATGAGGATTTGAACCAGAAGCCCTTTGGTTGAAGGGTGGTCTCTCCACTCACTGCACCACTCTGCCAGCCTGAATGCCATCAATAGAGAAAGATTTAGGAAAGACTTTGTTGTAGGTTTTGTGTATATGTGTATATGTGCATGTGGGTCTCGTGCATGTGTGCAGAAATCAGACTGCAGCAATGTTCTCCCCTCTCTCTTTTTCTTCATGTGTGTTCCACGTGTTCCAGCCACATTTCTGCAAATATTTATACCGGGTGTAAAACGCTCTTGATCTCTCTCCTCTGTTTACTCTCCTGTTCTTTCTCTCAGCCGACTCTCACACTGACCTTTTTTCATCCTGACTGAGAGTGACAGGAGGGAGGGGACAAAGAGTCAGGGGGGCAGAAAAAGAGCAAGAGAGTGTGGAGGGAGGTCAGGGGAAGATAGAGGGAGCAAGGAGAAAGCCTTTGGTGGAGAGAGAGACCTGTAGTGAGAGAGAAGCGAGGAGAGAGTGTTCAGCGTGATGGATGACTTGTCATCTTATAGAAATCAAAAGCCCAATCTACCAAACCCACTTTCAGCAAAAGCACACAATGCAGTCGTGCAAGTAGGCCCATTGGGATAATTGTGGAGTAATTTGACATCTGTTGACGTCTGAAAATGTGTTAGCTACTACTGAGAGAGAGTGCGATCGAGTGAGAGACGGTGGTGTTGTAATGATCCTTGCTTGATTTCTAAATGAGGCACATGCAGGCTGACCAAGCTGGGTGCACACACTTCTGAAATAAGAACGAAAACACAGATCCAGTTACAGGGCAAAGTATCACATTTGTGGTCTTTATCATCAGCTTAGCTGCATTCACAGCGTCTTGATCAGTGGGGTCTGTGTAATGATATTTAGCCTGAAACATGAAGTGATGTGTTGCCGAAACTAATGAGCTTTGCCGCTGGGTGGCCTTTTGCACACTACATACACACATACTCATACATCTTGCTCATCTTCGTAGCATTTCGTTTGTGTTTTTTCTGTCATGATCAAGAAAAAATGGTGTCAAGTAATGCTGGCTCATCTAAAATCCTGATCCTATGGATAAAAAGACCTTGTTCGGGATCAGTAATGGATATTATTTTACAACTATCAACAGCTAAAGCAACACATAACTCATGTAATTTATGTATTTTGGAGATTCCTGTCTTTTTATATATATATATATATATATATATATATATATGGTCGTTGTATTAAACTAACTGTTAAATCATTAAAATCTCAGTAACAGAGAAAACATTTCTGCTGTCAAGACAGCATTAGAAAAGCTAATTCATGGATTATTTTCCAACAATTGACATTTCAAAGCTGCTAACAGGGTGCTAACATGTCTCCAGCTGTGACGAGTCCTTCAACTCTACCTTCACATTCCTTCCAGTGTGAAAGGCTGCTGTTTTCTGCCTGTGGAAGGGAAACAGAGCTGGTAGCTGGATTTCTCTGCAGCGTGTTGGCAAAAGCTGTGGAAGAGGCCTTAGGATCATTAGGGAGGCTGGCATGAGACGTTGAAGGAGATCTGCTAACACTCTGCCATTATTCAGCAAGAATGAAGACAGCTTTTGCCTGATTCTAATCACAGCGGCAGTTTTATTCTCTTTTAAATGGCAGCTGTCAAAATAACACAAAATAGTCGGGCAGTGCAGGCATGTTCCAAGTCTCTGCCCATAAATGAATTGCTGACCTTGCCTTGCTGTACCCCTCTATGCCCTCCCTCACACCCTGTGCACAACCTTGCAATAGATCTGCCAGACTGGCCTTGCTCTCTTCTGTGCAAAGTCTCTGGTGAGCACCTGACTTAAGCAAGAAGGATGCTGTAAGCAGACACGAACGAAATGGAAAACTGTTGGATATAAATGAAGAATCTGAGGCACAGCTAAAGGATGAGGGAAGAAAAAATAACAGAGAAAAACTGTCCTCTCTATGCATCAGTGCATGACATCACAGCACTCCCAGCTTCCATTAAGGCCTAATAAATGAAGGGCTAACGAGGCAGGGTGGGTGGGAAATATGGGAGGAGGGGATGGGGGGTGGGGGGGGGTTACCCTGCCACTCCAAGCGTCTGTCAACCCCATCAGGAACACTTGAAGGAGGGGTTGGAGTAGAGAGACGTTTGTAGCAAAGCAAGGGTGGAAGGAGGCTAAAAAAACCTCTCGGCCCATTAGAGAAATCAGGCCGGGACTCTAAAAACACCCTGAGAGCAGAGAGGCCGAGTGGCCCTGGTGTAAACATACGGTGGGTGGCAGCCCCCAAGCGCTCTGACAGCCAACGGCGGCCATGATGGATCTGTGGAGTTATCTCATTTTCCACTGTTTTAATTAGAGGCCAGGCTGTGAGCCTCGGCAGCTGGCTCTGCTGTACTGACTCCTGCGGCCTGACAGAGAAAAATGTCGACCAATCCTGCTGCCAAGTTCAGCCTGACCAGAGAGAGAGAAAAAAATCCTACATTTGGGATCCATAACTCTGTTTACTAAGCAGGTTGCACTTTAATCAATATTACACTTTAATAATTTGAGTTGATTTCCCTTCATATTTATGTATCTTTCACAATGTGTTTCGATTTTCTAACTCCCCTCAAATGAGAGAGTGCCATGTGCATAATTTGGAGGAGAAAAAAAATCACCTATATTTACAGCTAATTAGAGCCATGCATCTTAGATGACAATGATAGAATGAGTTAAGGTATCAGGTATCCGTCCACAAAATGGGTCTGGAGTAGAACTCATGGTGCACCCTGTTATTAGGTGGCACTCTCAACCCTGTAATTCAGCAGAGTACCACAGTGATGGGGAGAGAGAGGATGAGTGACAAGAATCAAACCACCTCACACAGTTTCTGAAGGGTACACATGAAGTTTATATCGGCATGTGTGAAATTAGAGGTAATCGGTATAAGTTTGCTTAATATAATTAAAAAAGTTTAAAAATGAAATTCTCCCAAAAATATAGAAATACCCAAAGTTATTCCCAAATAATATAATGTATTGAAATAAAATGTTTTCCATTGTCGTTCTGTAATTTTGGTGGATTTAGTTGGGATAGTAATCTAGTAAAAATCCCCTCTTTTCTTTTACAGCAGTTCTGTAATTTTAACAGATTTAATTTAAGGTTTATAGGAATCCAGAGAATTAAAGGCTTTGTGGAGGGAGAGCTTAGTAGTGGTCATTTTGGGCAAAACCCCTCTTCTCTAATCAAAAATCAATAAAGGCTAGTTTAAAAAAATGAACCAAGACAATATGATTTTATTTCATTTGAAATTTTTCAGTAGTAATTTATACTTTTCTACTCATTTCTGTGTCTGCAGCTGTTCAAGTATGATCTGTGTAAAAACAAAACTTTTGACAGATTTATTATGATGACTAAATTTTGACTGGGCTAATGTTAGATATACACACATATATATTAATATGAATATAATATACATATAAATTTGGTCAGGTAAGTCAATCAAAGGATTGGAGTACAGTCTGTGAAAGACTGAGAAGTTTGTATTCCTACAGAAGAAAAAGTTGTCGATATCTGAAGTGAATCTGTTATCTCTTATTAGATCGAGAGGAAAGAATTTATACAAGGACATTTCACGGTGAGATGTGTTTAACAAGCCTTTTTATATCCTCCTCGTCTTGTTGAAAAGCTTAGAAATGGAAAGAAAGTGCAAGCGTGAAAGTTGTTTTACTGAGCACTGGAAAAGAGGAAAATAAAATCATGTCATTGTTGTTTACACTGAACCCCTCAACTGAAAGCCTGTGTGTGCGAGTCTGTGTGTGTTCCTCCATTTTCACTGTTTAGGCTGCGTGTTATTGTGAGTCGGCCTCAAAGGAAATTTTGAAATTTGCCACCATCAGAGACCAATTTAAAGTTACTTTGCTGAGTATTTTTTTGTGTTCTGTGTTCACACACAAATTCACATGGAGATTTGCTTTTTTATTATGAAACATACTTTTAAATATATCATGTATTTAACATGTAAGTTTTTAAAGCTATGTAATTAAAACAATTCAAAAATATGCATGTCTGACAGCATACAACTTTACAGGAAAGGTCTGATAATTTTAGACCTGTTTAAACATTTGTTTTAAGGTTGTTTGTGGATATATCAGATCTCTTTTTTATTTCTGAGAACAATAATCTGTGTTAATGATCATTTGATGATGTGCCACACACACGCGCACACACATGCACACAAACACACACACAGTATAAGCAGACACAGACATGAGTGCATCAGTACACACATGCATCCAGATGCACACATCGATGCTTTAAGCCCTTAGTGAGTGTACTGATGGTGTCAGCCTCAACCATGTATTGAGCTTCCCATTGGCACTGTTCACTAACCTGCCTCCTGCTCACAATAGAATAATCAGCCTGGTTAGTATCTCACTCCTACCTTATCTCTACGTTTTCCTGTTCACTCTCTTATTGTGTCTCTCACAACACTACTGTTGCGCCCTCAGCCCCTTCGCTTCTCCTAGCTTCTCTAGCATTTCCCTCTCTCTCTCTTCTCCTCTCTGCCTGTTTAGAATGAACAGCGGCCTCCATTGTAGAATGGCAGGGTGTTATGACAGCAGGCTACTGTTAACTGTGTTTGGTTTGGGAGGACAGGGGAACACACACATACAGACGCCCTGCAATGCACACACATACACAAGGACATTGACATCTTCATCTTCAGAACTGCCATCGTACGTGAGCATGCACAGATACACACACAGATACACACACATGCACACATCATGCATATCTGGCATCAGCTTCTCCAGATGGAGCTCATCCCCTCCCTGCCTGCAGCCATATTTTGACTGTTTACTCAGAATTTCTCTATATCTGGCCATTGTTAAGCCTGCTTGGCTCTGTGAATACATTCAGAAACATGTTTGAAGTGGGAGTATAGTATGTGCCGCATGTGCCAGTGGAGAAGCTCTACACCATGAATGTGTGTGCATGCTTTGAGTGAAAGCAAAAGAAATGCTGGGTCATGAATGTGCAACTGTTGGATGTGCAAACATATCTGTGAGGCCACTAATTTGTGAACTTTTTGACCTGCACAGGTGGGTGTTATTCTCCGAAGCGCTTCCTACCTCCTCGAGACATTTGTTTGTACACATGATGAGTTAGTGTAAGCTGCAGCAGGATGTTTGGGACCTGAACACGTGTGAGTGCACATCAGTGTGTGGGTGGGTGGGTGGATGGTTGGTGTGTGTATGCGTTTGCACCTAGACGTTACCATGAGAGTTTGCAATGCCCTTAAAAGTCGTGTTATCCCTCTCAATTAAAGGCTTTCATTGAAAATCTCGAAATCTGTCATTGTGTTAAATTACATGCCTCCTATAGTCGTGTAATATACAGTACACCATAGCTGCAGCAGTGAGGGGAAAATAAGCACATTTGAATCTTAGAAAATAGTGGAAAAATGAAATGGTCGACAGAGTGGAGCCTCATTGCGCTATTGTCTTCCTCTTCTCCACATTCACTTTTTCCACATTTAGCATTGGCTGCTTTGATGCATGCTTTGAGGAATGCAGGGTGAGTAATCACGGGAGGGGGGGTAGAGTCGAGAGAGGTGGATTACACTGATGAACTGAAGAGGTGATGGAGACAATTAAAGAGGCCACAGGGTGAGAAAAGATGGACTTTTAAGAAGGAAGAAAGGGAGGATAGAGAGGGAGAGCAGGGAGAGCAGGGAGGAAAAGTAGAAAGAGAGTAAGAGGGGCCTCCCTGGTCGTCGTTACGCCGTGTGCGATCATTTGGGTTGATTTGGATTAATGCTTTAATTGGGAAACACACACAGACCGTTAACATCTGTATCCCATAGCAGTGGAGTGGCCGCCAAGACAAACCAGTGCTGCGTCACACTGACAGATTCCCTCCAGTAACAAGAGCGCTCAAGCAAAGGCTCTGTGTGAGAGAGACAGGGTTTTAATAGCAAAATAGTCCAGGCTTAAGACTGGGGAGCTTTCGGTCATTAAAGTGGCACTGCCAACCCAGAGCTAACATCACACACATATCGCGCAGACACACACATCACACACACACACACACACACACACACACACACACAGACAAAGAGCATCTGTAGAAGAGCAAGGGAATTACATCTGGTTTTACAGTATTGCCACACTGCCTATTTTGCACTGTGCATACAAAACAAAACGACTCCCCTCCATTTACAATTCCCTGAAATACTGTTAGCTTGTTGTTGTTATCTTGAACAGATAATACTTCATTGTTTTTATTATGTGGTATTTGAGTGGAACACTCATTGAATGTGAACGTTAAATTAAAGGTCAAACTAATACAGTCAGGGTTTACGTATCTTGAGAAAAAACAAACAGCTGTAACTCTTAATGATGCTGTGATGCTGAGGAAAAATACAGTTCTTTAAAACTATGCTAAGTGCGCTATCCTATCCTTGTGAGTTTCTAGATGCTAAAAGAAAATTGCAGGATTTAAGAAGCAACATGTTGCTTTCTTCATGTCAAGAGCAAATTAGCAAAATAAAAAAATCCGAGATGATAAGTGACATTATGCACATGGTTTTCATCCACCCTCTGAAGAAGATATAGTGGTGGTGTGATGGTTCAGGCACACACTTTGCTTGTGTCCCTGGTCCTTGCAGTGTTATGAGCTATCAAGTAAATTTTATGTGTACAGCGTGAAATCACAAAGCACCCCCCCCCCAAAAAAAAAAACTTCTGAAAAACCAACAGCAGAGACATCCCTATAGTAGAGATCCCCAGAACTATGTAGAAAATTAAGAATTGATTACAATATGAATAAACAAAATGAGACTGTTGGATGATTGTTATGATTGCAAACATTTATGGAAAATAAAGATGGTCTGAGTTAGATTTAATGACACCCGACAGTTCTGCACATGTCTATCCTTCTAAATCTATATATATTTTTTGTCAGTCTGAGGCCATGTGTGTATGACACTAACACTGTAGCATACATGAGCTTAAAATTCATGAGCACACACATTCTTACAGACAATTGTGAGAAAGTCTTTTCATGGTGACACACCGTCATTCATACAGCCCGGCTGCCTTAGAACAATGTAAGGCTACACACCCAGTCTGTGTGACTCTGTGACCTCTGAGACCCCTGTTCCCCTGACTGCCTCTCCTACCCAGACTTGATCCCTACTACACCACTCCAGCATTGACCCCCATTCATTTGGTCCGACCCTTCTTATCAGGTCTGCCAGTTTTAACCAACCAGCCCCTCCTCCCCTCTCCTCTCCACCTCCTCCGCTCCCCTCTCCCTCAACCACACATGTCAAGTCTTGTAGTTCCCTTCTCATGCGTTCGCACACATCTCAAACCGCATGCTGTGGGAAACCATGCTGACTCGATGTTCACGGACGGCGCATAGAGTAGAGTCAAGTGTCAAGGCCTCAGACTCAGTGCGCGAGGCCAAGAAATCAGACCTTGCGGAGGGTGATTAATACAGCAGAAAGCCCAGGCTTAGTGAAAGGCCACAGCATCCAGAGACCATTCCAGTCAAGCTTGAAGCGATGGTGCTCACACACACACACACAAACACAGGCTGCCAACACAGCTTTCGTGACTACTTCCTCTGGTCCCTGTATGGTTTCAGATTTAACTCACTGCGTTTGATCATGCAAGCCTGCAACATACTCACATCACCATACCTAATTAACAACGAATGGTGAGGGGAGACACTATCACGCACACAAACACACAATGGCCAAGTGCAGTACATAACCCTCTGAACCTCCCCCTGGCACAAAAAAACACACACACACACGCTCCCAAGCAATATGACCCTTTACTCATGTATGGATTAACAATGCTGCCTGTCAGACACACACTCTTTAGCCGGCTACCACACACAGTGCCCATTGGCTCAGTAGCCACACACTCTCTGCAAGAAAGCAGAGTTAAAATTATTACAGAGAGAGAGTTAAAAATGGAAATGAAAAGGAAAACAAACACATCACATGAGGAAACTCCTTAACTCACTGTATGGGAGTAGTGACAGAGCAGTAGAGGAAGATGTTTACAACACAGATAACAACTACTCCAAGCTCCGATTTCATTTCAGGAAACATGTTGCACCTAATGATTGGTTTCCATCAAAACAGCAATCTGACTCGAGAAGAGGAAAATCCAACGGGGTGAGAAAGAGAGAGGGAGAGCTCTGACATCTTCCTGACACTTTAATGACCGCCTGTCTTCACTGCAGCATGTTGACAAGTTTTACCTCAACAGACTGTACCTCGCTCTGTCTCTGCGCCTCAGCACTTTGGGGTTTTGGACAAGCTCACTTCACAAGTGTGAAAATTTAACATGCCAGCCCTGGTCTAATGAGACTTCAGAGCACCCCAGAAAATAGACAGGTTTGGCATCATTAGCATCAGTATGTGGAGTGCCTCAACCTCCTTCATCTGAAAGACAAACTAAAAAAAGAAAAGAAACTAAAATGGACATGGAGCAGCTGGTACTTTTTGATTGGCTCTATCATTAACTTAATGAAGCTATTCCTGCCTCGCTTTGATGGATTAATGCAGAGTAAATGGAGAAAATATAGTGTTAAGGTGGAGGAGGATATCTCTGTTTTTAAACCTCTGTGAGTCTGTCCACTTATGGGTGACCCCCTCATCATTCACCAGCAGAAAAACAAAAAGATCAGGCAGGCCTCAGTATAAACAAGGTGGGCCAAATTATGGGTGCAAAAATTTGGCAGAAAAAAGGTGGTTTCTTTGTGCCTATTTACTGTCTAAAAATATAGCAATGCCAACCCAAAGGACTGCGTGCCCACAGAGATATCCATGCCAGCACCTTTTATATAAAGCATCTTCTCTTAACTTGTGAAGTGTAATGAGCATCCTGAAACATTCAATTACAGATTTTCTACTAACGAGGTAAACAACGCATCAAACGCAGCTCAAAACAAAGCTCCTGATGAGGAGTTTGTAGTCAGGTAATACTGGATGTCTCTGAAGTTACGGGGGTGGAAGGTGTTGACAGTGTTAGTGTTTTCCCTGAGAGAGCAGCGCTGGTGTTTTCCCATATTTACGTCAGTATTTACGCATGTGTGTACAGGTCCCTTGAGAGGTTTACATATTGAGGGTAATAGGATAACTCAGGCCTCTACCAGCGCAGAAACAGGTGCTTATCTTGTCAAAGCTGTTGTGCTAAGCCAACCTTTGACCCCTGGTTAAGAGCCAATTGAGAAATTAAAACAAGAAATTTGCACGCCTCCGAACCCACCTCCCCCCTCTCTTGGCTCCTCTCGCTCTTACACATAGAGGCACAAAAATGCATGCATGTGGTAAAGGTCAGCCAGATGATGAATCATTTTAGAGCTATTTCCCAGTATCCTTCACTGGTGTTCTGCAACCCAGCTTGCTAAAGAGAGCAGTAAATGAGAAGAGTAGGACATAAACGGAAAACAAAAAACTGGAATGAAGATAGAGATGTGGGTGAGGGTGTTCTACCCAATGCCGGACACACAGAGTTTCTGATGTAATGTGGAGGAAGGGAAGATCGAGGGGCGTGAGAGGGAGTGGATGGGGAAAAGCTCACCGCTGTGTGGGGTCCGTCTTGCGTGCATTCACCACCGGGGTCTGGGTTATTGATTTTCAGGCATGAAGCAGGAATATTGTCCAGGGTTTTGCTTTGCCCTGCATAAAACTGCCAAGCTCTTTCTAGCAAGCCTCCTCCAGTTACACGTCTCTTTCTGACAGATAGACTGACACCGTCTCCTGATTAATATAACTGTACTATAACCTCATCAAAAGACTGAGCAACTGTGTCATTAACAACAGTGAGTCTATTCAAAAACTCATAGTTGAAAACAGTTTTTCATATTGTTGTTGCATGACTCTGACATTTCAGGTTACTCCAAAGTAAATACAACCTAAATTTAGTCTTGTGATTTTACAGTAAGGCTGTCCAAATAACATTTTTCCTTTTTCCTTTTTTGTTTTTAAGAAGCCTATGCAACATACGTCAACATGAATTAATGTTTCATGCTACAACAGCTGCAATATCTCCTTAATGACTGACAAGTTACTGACTGTTTTCACTGTGACTTTTATTTTTACACACAACAACATGTGCAATAATACATCAAGAGGTAAATGTGGCAGTACTCTTTCTACCACACCACTTTTGGACTCTGGACATTTCAAACAATATCTAAGCCACTGGTGAAATAGTTTCAGGTTCACTTGTAACATAATGAAAGTATAGTCTCTCTGTTATCAGATTTATACACTCTGGTTTTATCTGAGGGAATGCAGGAGATTGCTATAATAACTAAACTTCATTAACTTTTCTGAAGTCCATCATCATATCCGTCACACCACACGTAAAACACAGACACAAGCATACATACAAATGCATGCCGACATGAACCCTCTTTCACGTATATATAAACATGGACGCATAAACAAACAGTTGGATGGCTGAAGGAAGTGCTCACGCAGACAAAAACAGACACGCAGTATTTGGAGAGAACAAAATTATATGATCAGTTACTCTGAAAAATAGAGTGAAACTCAAGCGCAAAACACCATTTACTTCAGGATGCAACTTGTATACAATTCAAAGAAACACACAAACGCCAGTGCATTGCAATCAGAAGAAATTTTTCCAATTTATTCAGTGCTGCATAATGATTCTCAGTTAATGTGAAAGACATCAATCATGTGCCACTGATGGGACAGCGGTTCACTTCATAAAAACCCTCTTACAGGGACATGAAAGTTAAACAAATGAAAACAGTCCAGTGTTTTGCCGCTCAAAGAACGTGATGAAAAATACGTGGCCACGCGGCAGATATTGGAGGCCAGGAATAACAGCATGAGGTTTAAAAAAAAACCCTCTCATATTCATGTATTAACACATCTCCTTGGCCTCGGCTACTGACTGCTATAAGTTTCCCTCCAAAAAGCCAAATTTGGGGAGAGCAACAGCCTGGCTGACATCCTGACAGCCTCAGTAGCCCTGTTGGTCAGGCCTCAGTCCAGACCTGTGGCTCTGAAAATGATTGAACCTGTCACAATTAAGAAATAAACGACAGCTGAATTGATTTGAGGATTTGTACATGTCTCCTTCTTGGATGGGCCAGCTTTACCACATCAGGACAGATGTGAAGAATAAAGAAAGTATAGCAAATAAACTTTCTTACAGAAGTGGACATGAACATAAAGTTTAAACCCCAAAATAAAAATAAAACAGCAATCAGATCGTGATAATAATGTGTCATCATAAACATCCTAATAAATTATCCCTTTGCCAATTATGTGTCCATACCAAAATAACTCTTCTTCTTTTGTGGTTGAGTACTAGAAAATGTTTAACCCTACCTCCCACAGATAGAAGCTGTCAAGTGTTTGGGGTTAGTTGAACTGAGCCTGTGTGTCTCCCCAGTAATCTTCAGGCTGCAGATGACTGTGGAAGGTAGAGAGTAGCCTGTCCTGCTGCAGCCTGAGGTCTCAGGGCAGATCTGGGATTGAGGTTGATAATGGGCAGGGGGATAAAGTAGAATTATGGAGGTCTTATCACCCTGAGCCCCCGGGTCACACGGCACTGCTGGTGGTCAAAGGCCTCTTAATCATTACAAAAACTCACAGCTCAACTCAACAAACAGATAGTTGTTTATAAAGAGATGAGTCTGCTGAAAAACTAAATTTTTGGCTCCTTAAGAAGGGTAATAAATGACTGGAAATGTACTCTTTATGGGCTACAGTTTTAGCACAGCCTTATATATTTTATTTTACTTATTTATTTTACAATGTTTATCCAAAATATGACCGTCAAATTCCTAATACAGATGCAGAGTCTTGAGGACAGGATGTCTTGACTCCTGGTCACTTGAGTTTTAAAAACGGCCCCTGGGTGATATCTGTGTTGGGTGCTGCACCCAGTAAGAGTGAGCTGTGTGGGGGTCAGAGAGGGAGACAGAGATGAGTGTATTGTGGGGTTAGCCAGACCTCAGGCTGTGATTTGTTGAAGTGCATCAGACGGGAGTCGACCAGAATCTGAATAAATCATTTCAGTGGCACCAGTGACAAAACGTTGATAATGCCCCCGTTTTAAGTGCATTTGTGCGTTTCTAAACAGGCATTAATTAAAGTGAGCCAATAAGTGTGACAATTGTTTGATCAATTTTACTTTTTTAAGAGAGAAGAGTCACTTTATATTTTAAAGATCACCTCTAGACGTGTTTAAGACTGCTTGGAATAATAATATCCAGATAATACGCTGTCTTATACAGCTTTCCCACAAATATTTTTTTATAAACTATCCTTAAAATTACATCGACTTCCTCATTTAATCTATGAATATGATTTTTTTTTTTCCAAAGCTTTACTGCTGGACACAAGATGTCTTGTAGTCTACTCTCAGTATATGTGTGTACTGGAGGCTTTCACATCACACTTGTGTAAGTGGTATTTTGGACAAAGACTGGTTTACAAAGTATTTGCGATGTCACAAAATCATGCCCAGATGTACACATCTTAAACTGAGATTTAAGGTGAGCACAGAGACACTTTAAACCTTCAGCAGAATAATTCAAAAACTGCTTCCTAATGTCAGACTCTGTACATACAACATTCTGCGCATTGAAGGTCCAAGAACACCCAAGTGATGCAACAGTTTGCAAAACACAATTTTTGAGCCCCCTCAACAGGAAGACACAGAAAAAATTGGAAGAGCCTCCCAGCAAACTTGCAACGTTGCACAAGACAAAGTTGGACAGTGGGGAATAGAAGGTCACTGTAACTTGTAGGAGTATCATGCATAATCCCAGCCAGGATGAGACAAGCCGGTATTGTCTTACCATTACTATTCTTACTCCAAGCTGGCCGCAGACACAGCAGCTGATGAAAAGATTGATTGGAGGAGGTTAAAAAGCCATTTGATACTGCTGAATTTGATTAAATGGTGTGATTTAGGATTAAAACAGTATCAGCATCAGTGGGCCAGCAAGCTGAGTAGGTGACAAGGAACAGAGCTGCTTTCTGCTAATCTCTATTATTCCACTTGTGAGGTAACTTTCTATTATGCTTTGGAAAAAGCTAGAATATTTTTCACAACAAACGTCAACACAGATATTCGGGACTAGCAGCAGCAGTTCATCAGTGTTTCCATAGCAACGGTGGTGAAAACAGGAGCAGGCCTCCACTTCTCCCCTCATGTCTGTATGTATCCCATTATGGTTGTACTGTGCGGACAGAAGAGCTCTGCCTGCTCGCCACAGCTTTATTTATTTTACTGTCTTTCATCTGCAAACCACCACCAATCTGCATCAGAGGGAAATCCACTCTGTGTATCCCATAGGTGTCATTTAGGATTGATTCCCTGGAATTAGCAGACGTCAAAGTGGAACCATGTGGCTGTCTGTCTGTCCATCTGTCTGTCCTTACCAACACCTGTGATAAGACTCTTTGGACAAGGAGAAATGGGATATTACTGTCTTAGGTTATCCACACAATAATTATGACCTCTGGGGATCCAATGAAAGTTCACCTCTTGAGTATCTGTCACTATCTGTTAAATATTAAGGGCAGAAGTGATATAATAAGCAGGAAGTAAAATCCACTACTATCCAGATCTGAGATAAATGGTTCAGAGGCTCATGTGTTAATGCCAGATTAACTATTTTTCCCTTTGCTAAAACATTCTTTAATGAAGCTTATCCACTTATCAAAAAGACACAACGTTTGATGATTGCTGCTGCATTTGCCTTGATTCAGTTTTAATTTTTTTCCGTCTGTGGTACAAAACCAATAAAATGTCCGAATCCTGCCATAGGAGAAAGCAGGGTAAACACACTCATCAGCTCAACTTTCTTCTCTGTGGAGAAATTCAGATGGAGATTTTTTTAAAGCGTGCTTGAGCTTCTCTGGTTCACATGACCTTTTCAGAAAAATAGATAAACCAGCGTGAATCCACTTTTAGCCTAAGCAAGAAATCTCGGGTCAAACTGAGATAACTGGGCTCCAGAATTTAAGATCAGACACAGTTCATCTCTGATGATCATCTTTGAGTAGTAGAAGCTACTTATTTAGATATGCAGGCAGTGTGAACAGTGATCCGTAACCCTTTGCTTGTTGGAGAAATCGCATAACAGCGAAGTAAACAACAGGACCACCAACAGCTTCAATATTGCTGATTTATCCTCGCTGTGTTTATCATATGAGTCTCAACACCACCACAGAAAAACAGGGAATTCATCATAAGTCCTTAAGTGCTTCTTTACTTAAATCTAGCAAAGAGAAAGACTTTGAGGCTTCATTTAACTCTAACAAAGCGGTTTCACACATAAAATTTGTAGGAAGAACATTAGTTACATAAAAAGAAACTTTTTAATCAGTTCTTTGCTTGGCATCTTGCATGTATTTTTAGTCTGCTTGTTTAGCATCATCTTCACCTTTAATCACAGAAACTGTATTTACAAAGGAAAGCAGAGTCCAACTTAAAAGCAGAGTTATGTCAGTGCTTTAATTTTGTGCTTTAGTCTTTATATATTGATTTCTGACTTTAACAAATCTGGTGTGTGGGAAAAGTGGAAAAAGTAAGAGCTGGATGTACATCTGAGAAAAAGCTGCAAATCAAAACAGAAGAACTAAAAAAAAGAACAAATCCAAACTTGCATTAAGTGAAAATTTATTAATGTCATGAAAATGGAAAACAAAGTATTAACTTAATGTCAACGTAGCAGCAGAACATAATGAATTTAAAAAGAAACAAGTAAGTAGAGTATGCAACATATGAAAGGAATACAGTATTATAGTAATATGGAATACGGGAACAATTATTATACACCCTTATAATTACATAAACACCTGTAAACATCCAAATATTTGTTTGAGATATGAAAAACTTTGCATTATGTATTTCACTTTGCAGAAGGAAATTATTCTCTGAGTAAATCTGAATGTACAGGACAGATAAATGTAGGTATTTGTATTATTGCTTGTGCACAAGAATTTCTGTAACAGGTACAAATTACCCCTTGATGATTGATGTATTCATCCTCGTTGGCTGACACTGGAGCAATCTGAACAAGAAGCACATACAGTCCAGCAGTGCTTACAGTGCTGAAGAACAAATATGATTTTTCACCTTGTTTTAAAGATCAATCAATTTATGTATACAGTTCCTACAGTTGGCTCAATTTTTTCTGGCTGAGATTTCTTTTTAAACAACATGGCATCACTGATGTTTTTAACTGTGTGAATTTCCATTTCTATTTGATTGCTACATGTAGTCATTCAAGCAATTCTTCCTTCATTTGGTTGAAAGAGAGAGCAAGACAGAGTTGACTGATCCAACATGAAACATCTGCCACCTGATTGATTCTTGAATCAAATTGCCCAAAGCAACGGCTCAGGCTCTGGCTTTTAAAAGAGCTATTTCGCCCTAATACATGGCCCATTACCAAATGGCCATTCATCACATTAACCCTACCTCTAGAGAGCTGCCAGTGTCTAAAGTCAGTACAGTGCCACAGTGCTCTCTGTCTCCAGTCAGGACACACTCAGCAGCATGTCCACTTTGCCATGACTGTGTTTACCTCAGGAATACACAAACGCAGCCTGCCGCAGGCTCTATTAACGAAGCGAGAGGAAACCTCTTCTGATGTACAGAACATAGACTGATTGACCCTCTCATGTTATATACGGAGATACTGTACTGTATGTTCCTTATTTGTCATTTTGCAGGTTTTAAAGTAATGTAAAGCAGTATGTTATCATGTACTGAAAGGCAAGATTTTTCTAAACTCCACATGCAGTTCATGCATCATGATTTTCTCTCCTCTGTCCTGTGAATAACCATGATCTTTGTGATGAAGATATAACACTAAAGGTTGGCACTAAATGTTCCAGAGAGGATACAAATGCAACAATCAGCGCACTCTCATAAAAACACAGACAACTATATTTTAAAAATTCACAAAAATAAACACTTTGGTCAAACCTTTAATTAACATGAAGCCGTGTGCTTTAGCTGGAATTAAGGAGATTCAGGCCCAGCTGTGGTGAGCCTGATTACTTAATAATATGGTGATAAACACAACTATCAATCAAAGCCCCTGACAGGACTTACAATTCAGGACAGATCAGCCAAAATAAGAGCCGCTGACTCTCTCATTGTGGCGGTGTGTATGGGGGTGTGTAACAGGATACTCGCTACAGTCAGCAATGAAGTTACTTGCACCAGTGTAATGATGGAAAGAAATAAAGTGTCACTTTTATTTACAGAGCACAACAGTAACTACAGCCGTCTCTTGAAAACAACAGTTGTGCAATTTAAAATCTAAAGCCGCTCAGTGTGGAGGATGACAGTGACACTATGTTTGAAACACTGGCCTTAGCCGAGGTAAACACACATCACAGTACATTGAACATAAAGTCTACCAGAGTACAATGCAATACGTGTCCAGTGGGGTTCATACAAATCCTGTAAGGTCACTCAATTTATAAAGTTTATTATGCCGATAACAATAAACAAATAATATTATATTTTTGAGGCTATACAGAAACGTGTAAAGCATCTCAGTTATTGTTAATATAAACTGATGCACAGACTGTCGTATAATGTGCAAGATCAAGCTGCTGAAAATAAAACGTCATGACAGTTTAAAGGGTGTGAGTGTAAAGATCTAGCACCAATATGATTTCGCTTTCCTGCTTTATGCCAGTTCAAGCCAATAAAACCACAGTTTGTGATACAAACTTGAATCTATTTGGTATTTTTATGCTGTTCACAGACACACAGACACAGATATCAAGGGCTCATTAGAAGTGACACAAATTGTCACAATTTTACATCCACTGTCATAATTATATAAACTTCTTTTCTAAACTTTTGCAACCTGGAATATACACATAATAGACACAAAGTCAGATAAAATGTCAGATAAAATATTGTACTGGCTTTTAAGTATTAAAGTTTTTGTTTTTTTTTCATTTTTCTTTTGCAGGGAATCATAACCAGAAAACTGAATTATGGATGAAATTAAAATTATTCAAGTCTTTTATCTTTTATCTTGATATCAATACAGTATATCAATGATAATAATAATAATAATAATAATAATATTATAATATATATATATATATATATATATATATATATATATATTGTTGAACTCCATCATTGCAGAACATTACAGTCATTAAAGTGCTTATTATAAGTACATCATTGTTGTTGCATGGGTGAAAACCTCGTAACTCCAGTTTTAGTGATGCACATTTTTAAATTACATTGAGCAATTATAAGCTCTCCTTGTAGCTGAGAGAAAATGTTTGAAATGCACAGTGAAATGTGCAGTCATCAAGCTGAAAACTGTTTTTGTGAGTTGAAGAAAAGTGTAAAGTGTGGAAATACAGGCTTTCATTCTATGACAGTGACGTGGTTTACCTTCCTTGATCAGAAAGTGACTGGATGTGATCAACACTGTGTATCTAATGAGACTTTCTAAAATTCAATTTATTCTCTTGATGAATCATCCTGCCTATTTTATGTTTTTACCTCTTGTTCTGGCCCTCGCCGCAGTCAGAGTTGCCTTTTCTCGACAACGGTCTACTGCAATGTTGCTGTTTTCTGTTGGTCGAAGGTCTTCGCAGCAGAGATGACGTGAAATAAATTCTGGCTCTGAGAGGTAAATCACTGCAGCTCTGGGGGACTGCAGCTATTCTCTCTCACCTCGCCACTTTTAGCAGACCGTGGCTGATTTCCTTCCTTGCGTGACTCTGGAGTGTAAACACGCAGCCAGAGTGACTCATCACTATTTCTCACTTCCATGGTCTGATATAAACACATGAAGGGGTCAGGTGTCATTTTGGGGTGGCGAGTGGGTGGGGTGGGGGGCCAGTATGTCTCCCCAAAAGACATCTTCCATTCTCCAAAGAATTCACGGCTTCCTGTGGCCAAAGCCACACGCCTGCCCACTCCAGCCTGGAGGAAGGAGAAAGAGAAACACAGTTAGAAAGAGGGAGAGAGACAGACAGACGGTTTGGGTGATAGATTACCTTCTCTGCCACGCTGCTCTTCAGCAAAATGGAAAGAATGCAGTACTGATGAGTCTGTATCTCTTTTTATTCCAGACAGGACAAGAGAGAGTGATGGTTGGAGACAAGACGGAGGGGATGAAGCTGGGTTCATTTGTGTGGCATACATGAACTTTATTCTGTTTCTTCTAGTGGCAATTTGAATCATAAGTCATGAAATCGTGTTTATATGCGTCTGCCAACTTGTCTTTTGGGCCGATTGGCACTTTGTTAAAATGGGATGTCTCAGAAAGTTCTGATCAGCACTTTGCCCTCTTGAGCCCTGCATTATTGCAGGGTAGTCAGGGTGGAAGGGAGGGATAGCCACTTCCTTTCAGGCCCCAATCTGAAGAACGGCCAAATAAAGTCCAACATCAATCACTTTGCACTCCACAGCTTTCCCAGTACCATTGTTATAGAGCAGACCAACGGAAAGAGGCCGGTAGCAGGTGGAAATAAAAAGCCCTTTGACAACTATAGGCTAAGATTCCTCCCAAGATCGTCACAACATTTACAGAAGCCAAAGAGAGCAACGTCTGGCTGCCAGCACCAGTCTGGACACACAAATATTTAGTCAGCAGCATTCACATACGTACGGATACATTAACAGATGCAACCATAGACAGCCATTACAGGTACACACAACCAAAGACAAAGTCACCAGTATTTTAATATGCATGTACAAATGATGCAGCCGTGGACATGCATAAGTGCACAGAGATAGAGATAAACAGGTGGAGGGACACAATATTCCTCATTGTTACATATTTCTTCATAATAATATTTGCTGGATTGCTCTGTTGAAATTACATTAAAACTGTGGTTTATAGCAATCACGTATAATCAACACCACTTTTTTAGTCCGGCTAAATTTTTATCGGGGGCGTAAATGAACAAAACAGGAGCAGATAATGTTCTGTGAACGGATACAAACAGCTAATTTTTGGAGTGATACTTGTTTATCTTTCCTGTCACCTGATTGACACAATTTGCCACAAACATCATAACCCTTTCCTCTCACAGTCATAACTCAGTCAGACTCAACCACACAATCACACACTCTCACTCACAAATAGTGGAACCCACTCTCTACAGTGTCCATTGAGGATAAACATCTTTAAATCCAAACATTCACACAAAAAAAAAAGAGTCAGGAAGTTATAGCAGCCCAAGCAGCATGACTCTCATGATGCAGATCTGCCAAAAAACAAATAAGCTAAATGCTAAAAACAAGAGAAGAAGGGTCATCCTCAACATCTTTTCATCGGTTTTAATCAGATTAGTTGTGTTGTGCAGGATCAAGCTCGCCTGATGTTGCACATGTGCGATCTTTACCTCATGATCTGATATTGAAACCTGGTACTTTGTCCAGCTTGAAATTCTTAAATCTTAAATCTTAAATTAGAGGTCCATCCAATTTTACTGAGAGAGATTTTTGTCAATAACTTTCTCTCTCTCTCTTTTTTTTTTTTTTTTAAATCAGAAGCATTTCAGACCAACTTTATTTTGATTGGCTTCCTCCTAATATACAACCTCTAGGTTCTGATGGAAAATTATGCAATATGCCCCAATATAACTAAGGCTATTAAAATATCCTGTTTTATTTGATCTATCTAGATTATTATTTAGATTTTATTTAGACTCGGTTGACACTTTTCATTTTTTTTTTAAAAGGTGGGTTCTAATACAGATCATGTTTTATTATTTGATTTTTCTTTCAGGTTAAAACATTTATGTTATTTTGTATATTTTGTAAGCAGCTAAACTGAAACATACGTATGCAGAGTATAAACGTCAGAAGTAACAACAGAAAGAAGCAGCACAGATGATTTCAAGCAACTTCCGGTGCATGTCCGGGTACTTCCGGAAAGTTTTGTAAAATAAACAGATACACACTGTATCTTTGCGCTACATTACATATTTTTACTTCCTCCTTGTCTTCACCTTTCAAATAGCCCTGCCTTCACAGGTTGCATTATAACAACTACATTATTTGTGCTGCTCTCGTCTTCATTCCCAGCCTCTCCCTGTCCTCTCATTTCTCCAACTGGCACTGCCCACTGCACCCACCACACCTCCCCCACAGCTGTACTTCTCTCTTCATTTGGGATCATAGGCTAAAACCTGGCAGGATCACTGTCACATGATGCCCATGCGTGTGATGCTTCACTGGGACCCCCCTCCACTCAGGAAATGCTCTCGGCCTTTTTCCCACCCTAGTGTTCCGCTGTGGAGAGTCGGGCATTACAACCGAATCCAGTTACCATCCCAAAGCATTCCTGACTGATTCCAACCACTGCTTGGCTCTGGGTTCCCACAGACAATGAGGATATGCTATAATTTCAAACTGGCTAGAGCACTGGGTATCAAGTTGTGAACTACCAAAGCTGTTTATGGCAGAACAGAGGAGTTTGAGCTCCACAATAGGCAATTACCATGCCCACTCACTCCCCTCCCCTTCATTCAATTTGTGGTTTGTCTGTAGGTGGGTTCGGTTGTGTGCAGATTAAAAATAGCCAACCCATTCCAGACAAAAACTGCGAGAGACATGGAACACACATTGCACAAATGATATCTCCCATTGTGGTGTACTGTTTGGGAATTCTTAATTGCTTTTTCCGAAGCAGCTTGCCACAGGAAAATCCCCCTTCAGAGTAAAGAAAAAAAGAGTTGGTGGGCTGTGCGTAAACACCATAGATATTATGTAAACGGGCATGTAAACACGTATGTATAAACCCATGTCACCCCATCTGCACCCATCAAACTGCCATCAGGGCAGGGTATCAAAGGAGCTAACCTGCAGCAGAGCCGGTTGTGGCCTGCGTCTGCCCTCCCTCTGTCTTTTGTGTTCTCCGCTGTGGTTTCTGCTTCAGCTCTTATTATTGATGTCTCTCCCTGCATCAGACAGACCATGATGGACCGGCCCTGGGAGGTGTGCAGGGCTGCAGGGTGGGGCACCAAACAGGCTCCCACTCACTGTGTGGGACTGAATCTTCCTAGAAAGGCCACAGTAGAGCAGAGAGGAGCGGTGAAGCAGTGGAGGAACATTTTAATGTGTTTTCTGGACTTTTTCGGGAATTAGGAACTTGATAATTATCGACAATATTTGTTTTATCCAAATAGATTTTCAATACACAAAAACTGCTTTAGAGTGAGATGTATTAAAAATAAATATATACAATTACATTTGAAATAAAAAGTGAAATCTGTGTTATTATTTTTTGAAAACAGGATTTGTTTGATTAATATGTTAATATATTAAGTGCCTTAAACAATTAAGACCTCTTAAATTACTCTTAAAACAACAGTAATGCAATCATTCACCATTCCTAGTTTACACGTTCAATATTAAATTTGTATGAAACTTTTGCTGTGCTTTCAAATTAAAACATCCAATCTTTTATTCATATGCATAATTCACAGATTTAGAGACCGCACACAAACATAACAGTGGTACTCAGGGAAACTTAAATATTTGGGAGTTGCAATCCACCAAATATTTAATTCTGACTTGGAGTCAATAACTTAACTTAATAAATTAACTTTGGTGGACAAATACCAGTGACAATAAATTTGTAAATATCTTAGAATATGTTTCAATAAACTACATATCCGTAAAATCCCAATTTCATTTGTAAAACTTAAATATTGCACTCTTGAAATTTTGGTGTGTAAATTGAGGATGAAAAAGACAAACTGTCAATCAAGCAGACATAAAACAGCCTACACCAAACCCACAAACACATTTCTTTCTTCATGCTTTAACCTCGAAGCTTTATGTAAGTAAAATATGCTCATATTTTCCTCGTTTTAATTTTTTTTTCTTTAGGTTTTGGATGTTTGCCCTGTTTTACACAGAAAACAGCTCGCCAACTTGCTGAAATACCAATTTGCTATGAACAGGTATTTAAAATTATGGAACATTTTCTCTTCAAGTGCTAACCACATTTGGACAGTTTGGAATTTGTAAAACCTCTGGATCTGCCAAATCCTCCCCACTGCTCTCCTTCATGTCAAATTATGTGGTACTGCCTATGATCACAAAATAAACCAGAAAGAATTTTACATATGCCTTTATTCTTTTCTCATTGTTATAAAGGCACGTTTGCTTTTCGACATTCAGCT
Organism: Sciaenops ocellatus; assembly: GCA_033000465.1. NCBI lineage: Eukaryota > Metazoa > Chordata > Actinopteri > Sciaenidae > Sciaenops > Sciaenops ocellatus. Next base: position 11,335,945 of record CP136888.1, on the reverse strand, counting down.
GTCAAAAGAAGATCTTTATAACAGAAATCTGCTTTGACACGTGACAAACTAGTCAGTTCTGAAATAAGGAAAATAGAAATCTAACGATGTGAGTGGGCTATCTTTAATTTGACAATATAGCACACGAGGGACTGTTGCGGGAAAGCATGTGAAGTTTCGCCGAGGAGGCTGGGGTTCTCACAATAACGTTTGGACCAATGACTCATGCGTTTTGGCATGATGAGCTGCCTATCTGCAGAGCGCTGACTGTTTTTAACACAATACTTCAGACTGTGTCCAAAGCTCCGTGATCCAAGATACAAACGTCAAAGACCACATGACCTGCAGCTTAAATCACTGATATTTTTATTAGCTCTGTTGCGGAAGATCCTAATGAGGTTATATATATATATATATATATATATATATATATATATATATATATATATATATATATATATATATATATATCCAATATTCAAAAAGAAACATTGATATTTAAGTTCAATGTGGAAACAATTTTATTAAATGTCTGCAACATCAGATCTATCAGTGGTCAGTTATGTCTGCCTGCGCGTTGCTGCAGGTGTGCAGCACAGGCAGACAGGTGGGCGTATGTCTACGTATAACACGTGACATGTGCATTATATCAACCAATGAGAATTACCAACAAGAGCTCGAGCCAACTCACAATAAAGCAGTTTCAAATCTGGAGTCCTAGAGTACATTTTGTGCAATGTGATGCGATTATTAAATAATTAACATGTTGATTCGTTCGGTAAATTTTTAAAGGTGAATTCCAAATATTTTTTAAGGAAAAATAATGATACTGATCAAACTTCTTCTTCAAATCTTTATGACGTGTTGTTATCAGTCGCCCTGTATTATAAAGTCCTCATGATTAAATCAAGTTACTTATATGTTGAATTAAAAAGATATATTTCTGATTATTTTCTGTTTTAATCACGAAACTTTATTCAACAAACGATACTGAACTAAATGTGTCTGAGATCAGATCCATTTCACATTCCCTCCAGACTGGAACACCTGCAAAAGACGCACTGGCTGAAAATATGAATCTCTAAAACTCTCCTGAGTCAGACAGCAGATGATGTCCATATCGGGTTAGGGTTCAGTGGCACTTTAGCAGGGAGGATGTTTGCAAACTATCAGATTAAATGAGTCCCCACAGGCTTGTTTCCACAGAGAGCATTTAATAAGTCAACCTATTCTGTACGGGATGCTGTGCCAAGGGACTATTTCCCTTTGCGCATTCACAAACACAACATGGCGCGGTGCAGATATCTAGCCAAGAAAATTAAAAAGTCATCGAGCGCACTTTTGCTGCAGCTGATTACTGGAGAGGGTGGTGCCCATCAAATACACTTCAAATCCATGTAGAGACCCAACGTGCGCAATCAGCGGTCTGCTAGCAATCCCGTCCTTTCTCGTTCACATAAACACCACTTAAACGAAAATATACACGGCCACCTACAGCGCAGGGAAAGTGATGAGGGGGTACCCACCTCGACATTACACTGTTTTCAATTAAAGCGACAATGCTGAGTGAACTTCAGGCGACACTGCAGAGACAAAGAGCCAGAAAACCGATTAGGAGGCATCTTAAATTAATTTGATGGACAGGAAATCGGAGGTACTAGAAGCATTTAAAATGTGTAATTATAACAATTTCATATAAGGTTTATATTTTCATCATAGAAAACATAATTTATACGATTAATGTCAATATATACAAGAGTTAAATAATATAAAAACAGAAGATTTGTTTATTTCAGATGTCCTGTAACATAAAGACGACATGAACCAGCGGCACAGGTTTATTTTGTGAAACGAGCTCTTTTTTAAATTTTGATTATTTCTGCCAAAAACAGACAGTTTGTACCTCATGTGCGCAGCCCAGTTACATTATGTGGATTCTTGTCCTTCACACCTTTATAAACATAAAACAAAAACAAAAAACAGAGAAATATTTATTATTATTATTTTAAAAAATGACTTGCTATCAAACTCCAAACCATTTGTAGGCCTCTGACTAATATGGAGACCATCTAAAATGCGCTGTTCATAATTTTTTATCTATTTATTTATTTTATTCATTTTTTTTTTAAATATATTTGAAATTATATTAATAAAAAATGTTTTAAAGTTTCTCTCTTTATATTATAACCATATATCAGTTCAAGACAAATGTTTTAACAAATGACATCACGGTGAAAGAGGTGAAACATTTAATTTAGGGCAGTTGTTTGCGCCACAATAACCGTCTCTCTGATTGTAATGCTTGAAAACCTGATTCAAGTTCAAGGCGGATGAACTTACGGCCACTTGATCGATCACTCTGTCGCACTGTCTCCAAACAAAGAACCTGCAGCCTCTTGGTGACCCTCTGCGGCCCTCTCTCACCACTGAGGGGAGAAACTGGCTTGTTTTTCAAAGATGATCGTTTGTAAAGAAAATTTAATCTACAAAGTTACAAAACACTTGAACATTGTCCGAGTCACTTTGGATTGGGCTTCAACACCCCAACAGTTTAATCTGTGTCTGCGAGGCCAAATCAAATTATACTGCTGACCGCTGCAGCTGTTGGCTCTGTTATCCGCCGGGTGTATTTGCCTAATTGGTATGAATAAGCAATAATTTGGAAGTTAACCATGTCGTGACTTACTCAGATGATGTTACACATGTAGCCTTGCAGTGTCTGGGAGAACACGGCCTGAAAGATCAAGATTTCTACGATGAAACTAATCCTCAAAAAAGCTTAACAAGACTAAACAGAACGTAGTAAATATTCAAATATTAAGTCTGATAATGATGTTCAGGCTACGAGAAAAGGCCCTAAATTACATCCTTTGGGCCTTCTGGTGTAGTGTGACATTGTACAAGAGTTTAAGTAGACTGAATGGAGAGTGTAACCAATAGGATTCTGTACATTTGTGAAGAACAACGCGATTTTAAAAAGGGGTCCAAACTTGGTTTGAGTGCACTAAATAACGGTAAGACAGTCCGGAAAGCCTGTCAGGACTGTGCACTCTGCGGTGTACCTCCACCTAAGTGGCCGAGCATTCCTGAGGATGCAGCACTGTCAAATATTTCATGATGGGACGTCATGGAAAAGTGCATGACTTCGTCTGCGATGGAGCAACAGGGAAGCTCTGACCTCGGGACTTAAGCCTCAGTAATGACGAACATAATCTACCATCGATGCTGTTATAGCTGCTATTTCCTCTGAACGAGAAAAATATTCTTACATTCTGGAAGACCTTTGATGATTTCAGGACATTATGATATTATGAGGACACTTGTTATTTCCGATTAATTACTGGATTTTCACTATTACAGATTAAACGTTAATAATATCTTTTTAAAAATCTGGTTTTGAAACTTTTTACTGGTGAAAATAAAAAGGCGTTGGGGAGTTACGCGTCACCATCCAACACTGACGGTTTGCGTAAACATTTGCGTAAACACCACTGACACTGGCTTTGAATTGGCATGCAAGTAAAATATATATATATATATATATAGATATGTGTATATAAGTAGGTCTATATATAACAAAGCAAGAACAACATGACATGGGGCGAATGACCGTATGAGAAAAAAAAGCTCCCTAATGGAATGAAGTCATCAGCGGTAATTAAATGCAGTGGGCAGAGAGAGGACGGGAGCGCGCCTGCCCCTGGTGCGCGCTGGGTGGTCCGCTATGCTGATAAATGTGTGGCCCTCACTCCAGGCGAGTGGCCGAGCAGGCACCGGTTAAAACAATACTTACATTCATTTATCCATGGGTTTAAATCTCCTCTGCAGCAGCAAAAACTAACAGTGGCATGTCTGTCACCTTTGGGCTGACAATGAAAAAGTTGACAATGAATTGTTTTCTCGCCTTGAATAAAAATATAAAAAGGCAGCGGTTCGTGTTCCGGTAAATATCAATAATCCATTTTATATTTGAATCATAGATCGAAATTTTATTTAAATAGGTTTCTTCAAACTGAACTTATAAACATTCTGCCATATTATTTTACAGAAAAAAATATTATAGACGCTACTGGTGACCTTCACGCACAGCCAACAAAGTCTCCAAACACTCTCTGGGTTTTACGCACAGGGCAAACAGTGTAAAAAAAAAAAAAAAAAAAAAAGGAGAAGAAGAAAAAAGAAAAGAAAAATCCACTATTTTCTCCGGTGTTATTTTCCATTGTGTCGAAACCATGTCATCAAAAGCACCCACTAGAACGCCGGCAGAGACCAGAAGCACAACAAGCTCAACTAACTGAACACCACGGAGAGGCACAAGGTTGCACGCTGCAGCAATCGAGATCTCCAGGGAACAATAAGCAACCTACTGTCAACAGTTTTAGGTTATAGACTGATCCTCTTTCAGTAGCTCTCACTCACATAAGGCAATAAAACGAACTAAAATTAAGCGTTTCCTTTTTGGAAACACAGATAATAAACAGATAGCTGCTGCGCATCTTCTTCTGAATAAATTACAACTGCGTTAAAACAAAAACATTCTATAGAGCTCAAGGTATAATTTAGGCTCTATTTTTCTAATTATCCTACAAGACATTATGCCACATAAAACAAACAGGTTTTCCATCGTGACACCAAATTAAAAGCGACCACAGGTCACTGGTGGTATTCTGTCTGCAGAGTGTTAAATCCACTTTACCTTAATTCCTGGATCATTCGATGCTAAACCGCCTGCAGGAGTCGATCTTCAAGTCCTCGTCCGAGTTTCTGTGCTCACAGTTCGGCAGAGCTTCCACCTCACTCCTCCTGCGTCCCTGCGTAAATATTATGACTGCATTACACAAACAATATTCATGTATAAAAACGTCCAAGATCTACACAAGACGCTGCGAACAGACGGGCATATCGCATCAGATTGAGTATTAGCTGATCTAAACGGAGCTTTTGCTTGATTTTTTATTTAAAGAAGGCCAGGGAAAATGTTTACATTTTGCTGTATAAACATCCTGCCCATGTTCCTGTCTATCTTTTACAGAAATCGGGAGGGTGGTTTTGAATTGAAGGGGCATGATCTCTGCTAAACGTTTTTCATACATTAAAAATGTTTTATAAAATATTTCAGAAGTTTAACACGAATGGAGACATGACCTATTTGTCGTGCTGGTGCATCAACTGTGAGGCCTGAAATGGAGAGATGCTATCTGCACTGCAGGTTTATGAATATAGACAGTTTCTATCACAATATTCAATAATAAAAATAAGAATCAAAATAAAATAATTAGATAACAAAGCATCAAAAGCTCTATCTAACGCCAGTCTAGTTACTATCACTGTGTGATCATGTATTTTATCTGAAGCCACGTCTCCTATTCTCCATCAAAAAATAGTATATATTACAAGCTATATTGGAGATACAGTAGGCTTATATTCCTTATTTCAATGTAAGGAAGGGGGAAAAAACATTTCCCTGAAAAGTGAACGCACACAGATGTGCATGCTTACAGCCCACCACTCGAGTAGGAGGGAACTGGGCGGGTCCCAACATTAGGATGGCCAAGACATCCAGCTTCCAATGCGCTGATGGCAACAGATAAGTAAAAAGTGAGCTCCTCGGACGCACGACAACACACCAACTGAAGTGGAAAGCGGCTCCTGTTCTGCTCCTTATCCCATTTCGGACGCTGCGTACAAGGCTTCAGACTGCTGCAGGACTGAACCCAAAAAGGACGAAGTCTGAGTGAAGAAGACAGTCTCGCCTTTGGCTCGTGCGTTAAGTTTGCCTACAGTTTGACGTCGGTTATTGTTATTTTTATTTTTTTGGGCTCTTTATGCCAGCGAATTACTTTCCAACTTTGTAGTGTTAATAGGTGGAAAGGTGGAAATCAACTATTTTCGTTTGCCAACTCGAAGACTAAATTTAACCAATGACGGCAGAGGTCCAGCAGCCCCCAGCGCAGACTCCTGCTCAGAGCAGCCCGATGTCTGCTCCAGAGAAGCCGCACGGACAGACGGCGGTGATGGAAACCGCCTCCTCCACTACGAAAACCAAAAAGACAAACGCAGGGATCCGCAGACCAGAGAAACCCCCATACTCTTACATAGCTTTAATAGTTATGGCTATCCAGAGTTCTCCAACCAAGCGCCTGACGCTGAGTGAAATATATCAGTTCTTACAGAGCCGCTTCCCGTTTTTCAGGGGCTCATACCAGGGATGGAAGAACTCCGTGCGTCATAACTTGTCCCTGAACGAGTGCTTCATAAAGCTGCCAAAGGGCCTCGGCCGGCCAGGGAAGGGCCACTACTGGACTATCGACCCTGCTAGTGAGTTTATGTTCGAGGAAGGCTCCTTCAGAAGGAGACCCAGGGGTTTTAGGCGCAAGTGCCAGGCGCTGAAGCCCATGTACAGCATGATGAACGGCCTGGGATTCAACCACATCCCCGAGTCCTACAACTTCCAGGGGAGCGGCGGGGGCCTATCCTGTCCGCCCAACAGCTTGTCTCTGGACAGCGGGATTGGGATGATGAATGGACACTTGGCAGGTAACATGGAGGGGATGGGTCTGTCCGGGCACACCATGTCGCACTTGTCGACCAACAGTGGACATTCCTACATGGGAAGTTGTACAGGATCCACTGGGAGTGATTATCCCCACCACGACAATTCCGCCTCCCCCCTGCTCACCAGCGGAGGAGTCATGGAGCCTCACCCGGTCTACTCGAGCTCAGCCTCAGCGTGGGCTCCGGCTCCCTCGGCCTCACTGAATAACGGGGCCTCCTACATAAAGCAGCAGCCCCTGTCTCCTTGTAATCCAGGAGCAAACCCGCTGCAGCCAAGCTTGCCCACACATTCACTAGACCAGTCGTACCTGCACCAGAACGGGCACAGTACTACAGATTTACAAGGTAAGCTTGATGCTACTATTTTACTTTTCAAATAAACATGTGAACAAGAAAGAAATATGATACAGGAATGTTTACAAACACAAAGACCAAACCATTTCATTACTAGAGGGTCTACATTATATTTTAGGGTCAGGCTTGGTGGTTCACAAACTTTTATGGTCTCACGCCAAACGCGGGCCTTGTGGAAATATTGAGCAGCCTCACATTACCTTATTGGAATATTTATTTTGCTGCCACTAAACACATGTTTATCTCTGTTGTACAAAAAGAGAGAAGAAATCAAATTAAAGCCGTTAAAGAAGACGATGCAGCTAAAAGAAACAACGTATTTTCTCCCACGAAAATTAAGCTTAGTCACCGTCCTGCTCCCAATTAAATTGAACACATTGTTCCAAAATAAAACCCAGATAGCGTGGGGTTTTCATTTTCTGGAAGTGGTAAAAAAAAAATAAAAAATAAAAAATAGAGCAGAGAGAGTCTGCGGGGACAGGTTAATGTCGTGCCAATCTCCGGGCGAAAAAAAGGAAAAAAAAACAAGCGCGGTTTAAACCAGCCTGCCTTGCCCCGAGGCCCTGAGTCCTTCGGGACTGGCGTGCAAGAGGGCCACTGTCAATTAGCCCTGCAAGCCCGCCTCCCCCTTTTGACAATCTTAATCGTGCTTGTTAAATGGACTACGGGTCTAGGAGGAATACACACATGTACTCGAGTTAAGAAAAACCTTATCCTGCCTCTACATATTAAACAGCCCACAGAATTTATCTTTACATATATATAGGGCCACCTTTCATAAAAAATATGATAGAACAGGTGTATATGAGGACAGACACCCTGTTTCATTTATTATTATTATTGTTATTATTATTATTATTATTATTATTATTATTATTAGTTATGTATTATATGTGTGTGTATTATATGTTTTTCTTATTATGGGCCCAAGCCTATGGTTGCTTTAAGACAAGTTAAATTATTAACACAGATGTTTCCTTATTCTAAATGTTTTTCAGCGCTTCAAACAACAATCTTAGAAATTAATGTGACATTCCAGATGTTCACTGTTTTTCTCACACCTTTTCGCAGGTATTCCTCGGTACCATTCCCAGTCTCCAAGCATGTGCGACAGAAAGGAGTTCGTCTTCTCGTTCAACGCCATGACGTCCTCGGCGATGCACTCACCGAGCAGCAGCTCGTACTACCACCACCAACAGGTCGCCTACCAGGACATCAAGCCCTGCGTCATGTGATGCCCCCATGCACGGACAATCTGCAGACCAGAGGACGGTGTCACAAACTTGAGCCACGCAGCTGAGTTTGAACTGAAAATGAGAACAAACGAGTAAAATAACCACTGAGAGGCCGACTCAGCGGCCCTGGAGAGTGCTCGCTGCTTCAAGTAGACCGGACTACTTTTCTGTACTGTTTTACACATCAGCGACAAAGACACGGAGACAGGCCAATCACAAAGCAACCACATAATAATAATATATAATAATAAATACTTTGTCATGCCATCAACATCGACCAGCGGGGTAAAAGACTAGCTGTTTGAAACCCTGCTGCTGTTTGGTACTTAGTCCTGCAGAGCAGATGACTACCACTTCACACTTTTCTTCATGTTTATTCTTCTTGTTAATGTAGGCCTATGTAAAAATGCACACGGCCAATTTTTCTCCGTTTTTACTTTTATTTTCTTTGACAAATTAGACTGAGGCTTTTTTTTCTCTCCTCTGGACTTTCAAAATTTAATTACAAATTGAACAATTATGGACATTCATATAAATGTCCATATATACTGTGTAAAAATGATGAAGGCACTTTGAATAGCCTATAAGCGCAACGTTTTTTTTTTATTTATTCTGTAGACTTACATATTTTAATTTCAGGCGAATTGGCCAAGGAGGTATATTCTTTACTGGCAATATTTGTCAAAATGCTTGTTATTTGTTTTAAAATGAAATTCGAGGATATATTGTAAGCACTGTTATGTCGTTTGTGTTAGATATATGTAGACCATTACTTTCAGCACTGTATACTTATATATTGTTAGGAATATTAGCCCTTCCACGGGGGCTGATCTTTAGGCTATATTACAACAAATCATTTGTAAGAAATAAAATATATCTTTTGGGCTGTTTAAGCTCAAATCCACCAAAAACAAGACATATCTCGAGTCCATGACACACCCAGAATTGTTTGGGATTTTTTTCTTTTTTGGGACATTGCAAACATATGTGTGTACATCTAAAGTCGGTGAGCATTATTATACAATCAACCCAAAATTTGCGGTGAGGCAATTTCCGCTTTTTGTTGAAACACTACAATATTTAAAATGCAATAGAATGACATAAGTTTATAGGCTTGCAATTAATTAATCAATCAAGCAAACTAAAATGGAGGATAAACTGAGTCCATGTGGGTTTAATCTACTAAATATTGGGTCGTCACCCAATATTTAAACCAAACCAAAAAATGTAAAGCACAATACGCACAAAGGTCCACACAATGTTGTAGAAATATCACAGTGTCTTGTTATGATGCAGTTCATCATACTGAGGTCGAAGTCTGACATTTTAAGCAACCAGCATAACAGTCTGTTTTCAGCTGGCAGCAGCAGGACATGCCTGTTATTGTAAACTGACGTTAAATGAACAGATCTGATTTTTCACAAAACAATGATTAATTGAGTATAGGTTTTAAATAAATTGTTTTAAAAGTCAGTCGCATGATGCCCTCTGTGTAACGAGAGTGTACGCAGCAATTAAGGCGGAACAAATCAGATGCAGAGATCTCACCCGCGTTTGGTTGCAGGGTAAAAAAGCTGCAGCTCCATTACTCCTCCTCAAAATCATTTTGTCCAAAACAGTGTGTCTGCTGAATAGCTCAGGGGCCGAAGGTACATCAAGTTTTAAACAATCTTTACAAAGAATGGGATTGAAGACCAAAAAAAAAAAAAAAAAAAAAAAAAAAAATCACTAACTTTAGGGGAAAATTGGTTCAATGGATTTTACATTAAAAAAGAGAAGATGCTTTGCTTTGTTCCTTCTCTTAAAAACACTCTTTACTTCTTAAATATTAAGGAAATAGGAACATCAAAATGTAATACCGAGGCACATAAATAAAACGCACAAATTATGAATAAGTGGGGTAATTACACCATGGAAATACTACAGCCACTGGTTATATTGCAAAAGGCACATGAGCCAATTTTCCCAAATGCTCTCAACTTGATTCCTTTTCTTTTTTTGTTGTTTGTTTACAGCAGTTGCAAAATTCATAATTATTATTTTTACCAGCTACTCAGGATATCAAATTTAGTTTCAGCTTCATGAAGTCTGTGATGTGAAACTAATAATAGGTGCTCCAAACGAAGAAAAACATGGTGGGCAGCAATCTATTTCTTGGGCATCCGTACACTACACTGCACACGTAGATACAGTAACTGAATTGTAATTTAAGATGTCCTCTTGTTCATTTTATTTTGGAAGTAATGCTGTCGAGGCGTGTGTGCACACATACTGTACATCTGTACGTCAGGCTATAAACATGCTGTGTTTTAATACTTGTGTAGCTTCGAAATCTCACAACATGACCACTGACTGAACCCCAGGAAAATGAGCATGCCATCGAGCACAGGGATAAGAAGGTATCAACAGCAGTGGAACAGCGCATTAACAAACTGATGACATTTGCGGAGGTTCAGTGTTCTGGCGGGGCTCAAAGAGTGAGAAGGGGCTCCACAGCTGTTCCCTCGCCAGGCCTGGATGACAGCTCCATAAAAAGCCAGAGGCCTGCTCAGTGTAGACAGACATACTGTGTGCTTGTGTCTCAATACAATCAGGACTTCAGTGAAAACAGGACGCTTGTCTGGTACTGCAGGTAATAGTCCGTGCAGAATCACAGAAGAATATTACAGGGGACAAGATGCAGACTATTTGGTGCTTAGATCTGCATGTGTATGATTCAGTCACTATTTCGGTTTGAGCTCATTTTTTTTGCTCCGTTTGAAAAACATTCAAAACAAGGCAACAATGAATTTTCACCCTAAATGATGTGTTATCTATCAAGAAACACTAACTGGATATATAATCCAAAGTTTGCTCTAAATCACTGCTGCAACAGTTAAAAATTGACCTTTAAATTAATTGTTTTGTATTTGTGTGAGATCCATCAGCCTTCTGAGTTTTGTCAAACTCCAATCAGTGGTTTAAGATTCCTAAGTTTAACTTTAATCCCTGTATCTTCAGTAAAATAATCAGATTTATTAAGATGGATAGTTTGAGGGGTAACAGGATTTGTTTTAACTGGACTACAGGTTTTTTTTGTTTGTTTGTTTGTTTTCTTCTTACGAGTTTGCAGATTGGTCTCCAAAAAGCACAATCAGAGTAATTTCTTAAATGCTGCAAACCAATGTGCAGATGCATCATTCCTCAAATATTTGTCAAGATCAAATTAAGATGTTCAACAGTTTAAAAAAACAAAACAAAACAAAAAAAAAAAAGACACTAAACCAGAAACAGTACAGTCAAACGTTTTAGTAGAGGACGTCATAATTTGTTACAAACAAATGCATTAACACTGCAACGGTTCATCCTGGCATGGTAGCATATTCTTATCTAAGTGTTGAGGCTGCCTTCATACTCAAACTGACCTAACCAGGACAGAATACCATGGATATATTATTTTTAAATCAATATAAGGTACAAATTATCACTGCTTTAATGTACAATGTCTATTCCCAAAATATTCTGAAGAAAACCTAAGCAACGAAAAATCAAAAAATCATAGCTGCAACAAGGCCACCGACCTCTAAATGTGTTATTTTTAAAGAAAATAGATGTTTACAGTCTGCATCTAGATCCACACCTTAGTCAAAATATACTGATGATACAAACTCTTGTTCATTTCTAGAAAATAACTTGAATCACAGGTTATGTGTAAGGACAACTGAGTCAGAGCCATCACAGCTAAATTATGGCTATTAAATGTTTTAATATTACAATAGACTGTAAGCAAAATGGCCTAACAATTTCTAATATATTCATGTCTCCTAAATTTGGTTGCATCTGCACAAGATGTTCAAAACTCAAGACAATTTATGTCAAATGGACCACATCTATTTGACGATTTGAAAGTGGAATAGAAAAAAACAACGTGTTTAAGTCAAATGTTATAGATTTTGTGAAGATTGGATGAAATTTGTGGGAGTGGTGAGACATTGGTGTGGTTTATATGGTTTATATAAATGTGAGAAAGAGGGACTGATGATTTCATTGCTACGCTTCATGGCTCAGGACTCATCAGGATTGTATGAATTGATTAAATAACCACATGGTGGCGCTCTCTGTAACAGAAAAAAGAATCAGTTCTTCTTTGGCCCATGGCCTTAGCTTAAAGATAACCAAAAAAAGAAGAGTAGATCTGAAAACAACCGTCTTGGAGGAGGTAATACTGATAGCTGGTTGTGGAAATAAAATGTACTTAACACTTCAATCTCTAAAATTAACTCAACACTCACTTAACAAAAGACTGCATCTACCTCAAAGAATTACTCAAAAAAAGAACGCCTTCAAGGAATGAAGGCTCTCGGGACACATAGCAGGTGTGTGTGTAAATAAACAAGGCACATAGACGTGGTTCTACCAATCACATTTCTAGTGAAATGTTTCATGATGCTGGGATTCAGCCATTGCATATTCAAAATATTCTGTTAAGCTCATTAGCCTTAGCAGTCACTTTAGATATCTAAGAGGTTTATATTACTGAGGTCAACTTGCAATAAATCCAAAAATATTAAAAAACAAACTAAACACTCTTTAAGGCATTTAAAGTCATTTAGTGGATTGCTTGTTGCTGTTACTTCTCTGTCATTTCATTGATGTCACCTTTAGTATCTGGTGCTGTTTTGATTTTTGGAGCTGATGGTCTTGGTCTCCTATTGGACTGTCCTGGTCTCTTGCTTCCCCGCTGGCTCTTAGCCAACTCAGCCTGCAGACTGTGACCATTCAGAGTGAGATCCTGCAGAGCCTCCAGGGCCAGCTCTGCAGCCTGAAGGTCGCTGTAGTCTAGGAAGGCCCTGTGTTGAGCTCCCTGCCAGGTAAGCCTGAGTGGGGCGGCCTCTCTCTCCCTGAGGGCAGTTTTCAGCTCGCTAACACGCAGCCCAGCAGGGATACCCCCCAGGTAAACTGTAGTCACACTTGGAGGGAGCTTACGCTGAAACATGACTTCACTTCCACCCTCCTCTGAGCCCTTCTCCCTCATGTTCCCTCCTCTTCTTCCCTTTCCTCTCTCACTGATTTCTCCCTCTTTACCTCCCCCGCCATCTCCTCTGCTTTCTTTCCTGACTCTAGCTGGGCGCTGTCTGGCTTTTGGTTCTGACACTGCTCCTTTCTCCTGTTTGGATTCTCCCTCAGCATCCTGCTGCGTGTTCTGCCTTGGCCTCCGCCTGGTTTGCCTTCTGGGTTGCGTGATCTGCAGACCGGGCTCTGCTGCAACAGGCACCGCCCCCAGTGTTACATCCTTTCCAGCCTGTTCCTCCAGAGCATGCAGCTTCTTCAGGATGGGGATCCTCTCCAGCTTTTCAGTGTCCAGCTGAAGACACAAAACTGGTCAGGCACAGCAAGACTGAAAGGGGTGGGGGTGTCACACACAGCTAAAATATAGCCCTGCTCTGAGCCAAAGCACCATACCTATGGATGAGCTCAGTTAATAAAGCGAAAGCTGACAAATGAGTTGGTATTATTCCATCCTGCTCACAGCACACGCTACAGTAATGACTAGCTTTATAGTAGCGGGACATTTCACTTCCCAAGCAGTTAAAAATAAAGACTGCTATCTTGATTTGTTGGGCCTTTAAGTGTCTTGGCAGCCTTTGATGCAGACCAGTCCTGTAAAGGATATACGGGGCTATTGTTTTTACACTGGCCTGTTTGACCCGTCATTCCCCTGCCCCTGCAGAGCCAAGCTGGCTGGGCAGAGGAGCCTTTGATGATCAGACATGGCCTTCCTGCCAGTGAGGTCACTGGGTCCTGTTTACTTACAAGTGTGTCTTAAGGAACCCAGAGGTTACACAAAAACTCTCCACATGTTAAGAATAATGTCCCCATCACATCTAATTAAAGACAAATTATCATGTGGAAAAACACAACATATCTCTCTGCCAGCGTCAGTAAATCAGAAATAGTTTAAAGGTCCAGATACGTGTTGAGATAAGAATAAGAAGAATAAATGCAATTTTTACATTTTTATATAGCTGCTTGTTATAGTATATACTGTGAAACATATACACTGTGTGTATTATTACGGATTAAGAGAAAATAAAAAGCAAGACAAAAAGAGTGACACTGTGACAATTATTACAGCACAGAGCAGTTATTACAGCACTAGACAGAAAAACAAGCAGGAGTCCTAACAAGGTGTGGCGTCATTACACGCCCACTAGAGGGCACTGTCGCTAAGCATGGAGGCCAATCATTTTGTTGGGTGCTCAGCACATTAAGTTTATACAGCATCTGTTCCAATGAAAGAGCTATAAAGACAGCTGTCCAACAACATATACACTTAAACAAAATGATATGTTGTTTGCAACACATTTTATTTTAGTTGGAACAACTTTTGTTTTATTGTTATTTATGTTGAATTTTATACGTACTGCCTGATAGATGAGAGATAACACTTAAATAAAAAAAATAACAAGCTGATTCTGTAAAGATTATCTTATTTTTACATCACCTTTATCTTATCAACTGGTTAAAAAACGCGAACCATCATAGTATGTATGCAAAATGCTGTGGGACAGTCTGTGGTAGACCCCCAGGCCCCCATACTGTTTCTCATTAAATTCACACAATACATAAGACTGATCCATTTTAAGATTTAAACATCACATAAGGAATGAATCACTGATGAGATGTTTTTAATAAAGCTATTATTGAAATTGAAATGTATTAATGTTTCCTATCTTTTCCTCCTTTTTCTTGATGCAAATAGAACCAAAGTTTGCCACACTGTATGACACAGCACAGAAAAGTTATTTTAACTTACCTTAGTCCAGATGATTCCCTGTGGCTTTGGGCGCTGGCAATTTGTTTTTATAACTCTGGTGGGTGTGAGGATGTAGTCCACAGTCAGGTCATGCTTTTCTATTAACTCCTCTGGAATATCCACCACCTGAAAGCACAAATACCCCAATTAGCATCAAAACAACAGGTCCAGATACATTTATGATAATTTTAGGAATTAACAGGAGGAAATTATTTGTTTGAATCATGTTTTCAATTCAAAACCATTACTTCTAAAATATGAGTCTATTCACAATGTAAGCTGAAGACCAGGATTTTAGGGTCAGGTGTTAATTTTGACATTTCACACACTGTACAACAAACTGATAAATTGACAAGCAACATGTGTAATGCTATGGTGTTCATCAGGGTTTTCAGGTCAGATAGCTTTAATTAAATAATATATATAATTTCACATGTGCTAGACAAGCTAAATGAAATAATCAGGTGCCATGACACATTCTCAAAAAAATAAGGTGATGATAGACTAAGTAATCTAACCTGGCAGTCATGCACAATAGTAACCACCACAGTAGAGTCATCCACAGCTCCCATTGAGGCCATCATGCCATACTCCATGTCAGCGTAGCCCTCTCCTTTCCCGATCCGAAAGCCTGCAGTAGAAGACAAAAGACAGAAGAACATTTTTAACAGGAAGGTTTTGCATTATGTGATACAGAGAATAACAGTCCACACTCAGCCTTTGATGTGGCATTTTCTTGCTTGGATTGTATCACAGATCCCAGAAATAACCAGCATCTGTATCACATTCAGCATTTTTAAAAATACTCCAAAAACAGAGGATTTTAATCTGAAAACTGCACTGAATTATAACACACTGAAATACATGTTGAGGGCGGCTGTAGTAACATTTTCAGATCATAAAAATAACTTAATTAAATGTAGGCTGATGGGAACATGGATGAACCCTGTGCAAGAAACGCTTTATGAGAACCATGTGGCGCTGTACACTTAGAGCCATTTGGAAATGTATGCATTATAGTAAACATGTCTGCTTCACCGCAGCGCTGCATCGGTTATCTCAGGCATTTTGAAAATGAGGATCAAAATGCATTGTGAGTGATGAGACAATTTACATGGAGGGTAGAACACAGCAGAACCCACAAGGAGTGAAATGGATCTGATTATGCACATCTGCCCCCATTCTCATGTCTGTTCCTCTTCAGATCTCACTGACAGGGTGTGCTGGTGCCTCAGTGGGCTAGAAATACATGCAACAATCACAACACAATATTTTAATATGACCTTTGTCACATGATGGGTCTTTCCAGTCATTTTCCACAGTGTAATTAACAACCTTTAAAGGATACAATTTCTAAAATTAGTCAGTATCTAATAACAGACTGAGTCAAATAATGCTGTGACATTCATTACACTGCACACTACGTAAGTATAGGATAGATCAACATGCTGATGGTTCTGCTGTTCATAGTCCTAGTAGGTTTGTAAAAGGAAAAAAAAAAAAGTATTTGTAATCAGAAACATCAGGGGCCACACACGGCTTTAATTATTGTTTATTTATGGGTGAGGAATGTGTTTTAATCTGTTTTTTTTTAATTAGATTTGATATATTTTGCTGACTGTACAGTGAAATTGGTCTTGGGCTCACAGTTTACTGTTAATCTACCATATTTTAAAACATCTTTAAGTAAAATGACTAATTAACATGCTGTTAATTAATTGATCATCTGTTTGTGGGGGAAATTTGCAGTATCTTCAGGCCTCCTGTATTTAATTGGATCAGTATGGTGACGTGGAGAATTGTTGCTGGAAATGTCGTTTAACTGTTACCTTTTTCTGACACTGCCACAGAGCCGACCACCACCAGGTCTACCTTCACCTTCGCATCCAGGCCAACGGGCACACTGAAGTCTTTCACACCCTTAAAGAAGAGATTCAGAAGACAGGAAGAGAATAAAAAATAGGAATAGGTGAGATACTGAGGGTTTGTGAATTATAATTCAGTTATGGGTAAAAATATTAATGAGTAAAGTAAAATTAGCCAGTTGAAACCTGAGAGGAGGAACATATGCGCAGCTGTTCTTTGCTGGCCCCCTGCGGAGGAGTAATGTTATTGAAAAGGCCAGTGCGAAGGCGAGGAGTTGGGACCAATAAGGTTTTCCGCGCCTGTGAAAATAACCACAAACATTAGCCACCAAACATTTTCAGTTATTTAACATTATTGCAGATTATTACTGGATTGGATGAAATTCGGTGACGTACAATCTTATGTAGCAAGTTCTGGAGTCTAAAAGAGGATCTGTAACCCTTCTTAAATAATTCTTCTATATTTCTAGTTCAACCCCATACATGTACATCAAATTGACATGGCGACAAAGCAGATAAAACAGAGTACAAATATATTTCTGTAACATAGTCTGAGGCACTCTGGTTCTTGGTGTTTCTTTCCCACAGTGCAGTGCTACCTGTAGCACTGCCAGCCGTGCACCCTCCAGAGGTTTGTCAGGATCCACCTTCACCTCAGCTGTCTGGGTGAACGCCTCCAGCTGAGACACCTTGGCACAGGCTGTGAAAGCACCCTGGTTGAGAGGAAAGGAGGGCATAAGGACCGATGATAGGTTTTTTTTTTTTTTAAACAGGGCAACTTACTTCAAGAGTGACAAAGCGTGCCTGCTGCTGGGGTCTGTCTGGGTTTACTTTGACTGTCTGGCTGGACTTGAAATCCTGCAGGTCTGCAAGCCTGTTGCATGCTTGATTTGCACCCTGGCCGGTGAGTACACAGTAAAACAGATGCAGAGATGCACAGGACAGGACAGGACATCCATTAATCATGCAGAAACGTCAGTCAAGAGCTGCTGTGCAAACCGGATACCCTGGTGTCATTGTAGCAGTGATTTTACTTATATGGTCATTCAACTCCTTAAACAACAGCTATCTATATATTTTATGTGTGTAGGCTGCCACTTCTGTTAGTTAGACTGTCACTTGTTTACTGTGTTGATTTAACATACCATTTAGCAGAAGATTTGTTTGAAAAACTGTATCTGAATTATAAAACCAAGCGCTGTACAACAATATATATTTTGCTTACTGGAAATTATTGTTCTTCAAGTCTATTTTTCTAGTTTGTCTTATTGTAATTAGTCTGCTTTATGATCTTGCTTGCACGACTACTTTCATTGTCTTGTGTACACGTGGCTCCCATGTTAACAGTGTGTGTAGACTACACTGCATCAATAAAACTTGAATGAGTGAAACAGCAGATAGCTGCTCAGAGCCGACACTGTATATTTGAGTTACCAGTTCAATTGCAGGTGTATTTTATATTATTTAGGACATAAATAGCAACACTGTGTTGCCCCTGATCTCCTCCTTCAGCGTTTAACCTGCCTTGAAATTTGGGATCCTGTTGTGAACAGGCCTTGGGAAGTTTGCCAGGTTGTTTTCCTCGATATAGTCCCAAACTTTCTGACGAATGCCCCATTTCGACGCTCCTGGAGAGAAAACAGAAAACAGCGAGACGAAGCAGCGTTAGCCAAACAACTGCTGCACACATCGGCATTCATTTTAAACGACAAAACGAGAGTCACGGATATTTCACCTACCAGGCTTCGTTATTATAACGGGCTCCATTATTATGGTGATAGAAAAAAGTCTCTTCTACAACACACGGTTACACTACACGCAGTAAAGTCTTACACGTGAACTCTGTAACATAATACTGAAGGAACAGCTGCTTGTCAGTGTTTATCATTTCTACGGCGACACAGGAAGGACAAGCTTTACCAAACGAGAAAGCGGAAGCGCCGAAAACACTATTCAAATCTGAAAAATACCTTTATATGATTGTTTAAGTGAGTATTTTTATACTTTACTATTCCTTCTCACTCTAGTATATACATATATACTTCGTTTATCTGTTTAGCATTTGTGTAAAACAGTGTGAAAGATGAAAACAAACAAAATGGCACAAAACAGGATTTAAAAAATTAGAGCTGAAAAGAGCTAAAATGGATGCCTCCTGCCATTGTAAACATTAAAAAATATATCCTACTGGTAAAATATAATTTATTGCTTTAGACCTTCCCAACAGTAGATTTAGCAGAACTTATTGTAACTTATCTTCAGAATGAGTAGACTCGCTTTAGATACTTTGCTGCAAACACAATCATACTTTAAATATAAAATGTTTAATGCCAAACGTTTACTTGCAGCATGTTTGAAATCTACTTAAATAAATTATTTGAATGCTTGTTTGTGGTGGCTCTGCACACTTTGACATCATGGGTTCACATCACTATCTTAAGTTGCATAGAAACTGCAAAAGCACAAAGCTGAATCATATGAGAGTCTCTTGAAGCTGGTCTATAAGTCCTATCTTGTGCTGATCAAACTGGTTAAAAACCACATTAATGTGAAAAGTCTGATCCATTTAGGCAGACCCAGATAGCTAGCTATGACAGAGCATTCTTGAGAAGGCTGATGCAAATACTTGAGAAATCCAACTAAGTGGATTTGCAGGAATCCAGAACAGAGACGGTCAGAAGAGGATGGACAGCGTTCCTGGTGTTGTGGAGTACAAACCAGCAGGATGATGTTGCGGTTGACAGCGCAATGACAGTGATGTCTTACAAGAGGCAAGAAAAGAACTAATCATTATATTTGTAAATGTGTGTGCAGAAAAATCAGGCTATCAAACCTAGAAGGCAATCTGATGTCATGCATTAAAGTGGGGCTGCATGCTTAGTGTGAAGAAGAGAGTATTTGTGGGATGTGATGACAGCAAAGTGATCCAATAGTAAAATGAGGGGAAACAGGCCCAGGCTCTGGGGAGCACCATTGGAGAAGATTCAGGCATTCCTGTAAAGTGTGGTCTGAAAATTTAATGAAGAAGTGCGTGCTGCTCAAAAGCTTTTCACTGTGGACCCCCAACTATTGAAGTCCTTTGTTATTCCTGCACATAGTAATTTAATATTGAGGTATATCACCTCAAGGACACAACCTCAACTACCAGTAAACATATTTATTTATTACCTTAGAAACTGGCCTGTGATGAACTGGTGACTTGTCCAGGATGTATCCACCCTTTTGCCCAATGTCAGCTGGGAACAGCTCCACTCCCCCTGCAACCTTGATAAGGATAAGCTGTTATGGAAAATGGATGGATGGACATTTAGAAACTAGAATTTAAAAATTCCATTACCAGATGTGTTCAGTACCTCGCTTGTGTGGTCCTTTTGTTTAAAGGTGTCAGTTTGACAAATGAAACTGGAGGAGAAAGGAGCACATTGGTTGAAAACATCATAATGCATCTCAAAGGCCAAAACAGCTGCACTGTGCCTCTGTTGAAACACTGTTATTCAAGGGCTGGTTTTGTTTGCTCAGTTTTTATTAGATTTAAGATATTTTCTATTTATCAGGCTCCCTAAGATATATTCTCATTCACACATGTGCCTTTCTCTTCTTTCAACTACATTACACCACCACAGTTTCTTAATTTTTACTGTAACTCAGTTAAACTGGAGCACCACCTGCAGGCATTTAGACGTTGTGTGCTGTTCAGCCCAGTTATTGAACTACACAGAAATATTATAAAAGTATCATGGCCGCCATCTTCTTAGACCTCCATGATCTCCAGCTTCACCTGAAGTTTTCAGGCAGTCTGCAGGTATTTATTATCAATATTTACATCATGACGTGTGTATAATCTGAATACTGCATTCCCAAAGTCCCATCAAAGAAACCAATCTTTACACAGTGTACTTTACCCCCCTGAATTCACCACATTAAACCTCTGCATATGAGACCTCACGGTGCTTGAGTCATGTTTCTCGCAACTGTACTGGTCAGGACTTTTCAGTGAAATTCTAGTGGATGGTTGTGTTTGTGGCGGTTTTGAAGTAGTTGCAGATGGTCTGAAATATCCCAGTGAAGACAGAAGGCTTGGAGAACAAGTACTGTTTGACAGTCTTCTCCTGGTATTGAGAAAATGAAGAGAGTGCTCCTCTGCCGGTGAGCACTCTTCTATACAAGGAGCTATCAGAAGGGAGGATATGAAGGGGAAAAACCATTATACTTGTGAACTTATAAGGATCTTTGTAACAATAACACTTTAATACATAACTGTCACATCTGTATTTAACTGATTAAATTTAACTTATATACACCACACAATCTAGCACTTACAAAAACATATGTCATTATAGCTTTTAGTTAAATTTAAAAAACAAACTTAAGGAAAGTGGTTTGCAGTCTTAATGACATGAAATGGATTTCTACCATCATGTATTTTATTATTTACACTCGTGCTTTTCCTGCTGTGACATGTCTTCTGTAAAAAGGGCTTGTAGAGATCTTCAATCAAATTATAAAATGTATAGGACAGAACATGAGGGACAGGCATTGCTTCTGCATGATATTCTAATGTGACATATGGATAATACTTTACATTACAGTCTGCAAATGTATAATAATATAAATGTAATTAAATGACAGTAAGATATACTGTATATCGTGGTGCAGTACATTTTCTGAAGCCTTAATTGAGAAGAGTCTACCTGACAATGTTAACATTCTGATGTTAAGGAGGTCTAATGTTTACCATGGTCACCATTTTAGTTTGCCGTGTCAGCATGCTAACATTGACAAATTAGCAATAAACACAAAGTATTGCCAACAATGATGGGAATGCCATTAGTTTAGCAGATAGTTGTTAATATGTTAAGCTGGTGGTGTTAATTTAAAAGTTTTGTGATTACACATGGATGTCTTAAATTATGTGCCATTTCATCTAATAGTTATTGAGACATTATAGTTAAAACCAAAAATGTTAACTTAATGGTCACTTTAGACTAGAGGAATAGTCAGAAAATCACATGTCAGCACAATTCATCTTCTGGGCACTATGGGTATTTATGGCAGTACATTGTTGTCAGGACATGCCACAGAAAAAAAAACACAGATGTCGTCATTGTGGAAAAGTTTTTTTCACATGCCACTTCTGTGCAAGAGAGTATAAACAAAAATTTGGTGGCCAAGGAAATTATGCAGCACTCAGGGGTAAACAAGTTCAACTGCTGTGCTCTCTGGAGTGCCTTTCTCAAAGTCTCTGACAGTTTATAGTTGATCACGTAGGTCTGTTACCACACAATGTTCAGTTAAGACAACCATCCGGCTGGTTTGGAGGTACTTAAAAGTCAAACTGAAAATGTAACTGTGGATTATCCCCAATATTATGCGTTTACTATGATCCATACACAGCATTTGTCTGTGTGGGTAAAGGATCTAGAAAAAACACTTTGTCTGTCTTGTTGGGGGGTGCTGGATAATTGGTTCAAAACTTCATTGGGCGTTGCGAGGCCTTCTTGATTTTAAGGGGTTTAAGAAAACTTTCTTAAAATGTGTGTCTACAGTGGGCCTATATCTTAGCATTTCGTTCATATCTGTCAAGAAGATTGAATGAAAAAGTTATTTTTAAGTTTAGGTTATTATTTCCATCCATCCATTATCTGTAACTGCTTATCCTCATCAGGGTCACGGTGGGGCTGGAACCTATCCCAGCTGACTTTGGGCGAGAGTCTAGATTATTATTTAAGATAGAAAAATGGTTTTAAAAAGTTAAAAAATCTTATAGACACAGTAAAGACTTGAACACAAGCTATATTCTCAGAGCTTTCACTCTGCTAAGCAGCCTCGTCCTGCATTAGATAAGTGCAGAGTAAACAACCAAAGCATTAAAAGAACAATGGTCAAGCTCGTGGCCAAAACTCATCTCTGATGTAATATTCACAGGAAATAATTTGCTCAAGATGCATCCACTTGTTTTACACAAACCTAATGCAGTTATACATGTATATACATCAGTTGTTATGTATTGTAGTGCATAAAAATATGTCAATTAATCAATGATAGAAAAGGAATCCCTTAAAGAAAAAGGTTGGGAACCACTCATCTATAGCTTTTATTTTGGGGCCAGTTAATAATGTTTTCTGACTAGAAAGGAGTCTAAATTCTTCTTTGTTTTTTTGCACTGCATCTTGCCATAGACTCTAGGCACAGAGGTGGAGTGAACATGGTCTCTGGAGGTTTTCTGGCACAATATAATCACATGATTGCCTGGAAGAGTAAGATCCCACCAGTAGAGGGAGCGCTCTACCAACAGATCCCCCCTCAGCAGAAAGGCACCCCATTTCCTGCTTTTCAAAAGGTGTGGGATTCAGATTTCCATCATTGCACACTGAAATGTTCTTAAACTGGGTCTGATTGCCTCATTGTCTTTTAATCATCTGCCCTCCCTGAGCTGTGTATTTGACATGAACTGAGCTGTCATCAGGTTTAACTTAAAGTATATTAACTAATTGTTTTGTCACATTCATGCATATACACATGGGGATACTCATTCACACACAAACACACATTTACCCCCTCCAGTGGTCTGTAAACCCCTGTGACACCCCATTCTCTCTCTCTCTCTCTCTCTCTCTCTCTGTCTCTCTCTCTTAGTCTAGGCAGGCTGCCAGCACAACCCTCCCTCCCTTTCTCTCTCACTCTCTCCCTCTTTCAGCCTGGATCCCTCTCTGTGTATTCTGTACATAGCAAGCCAAGCCTCACAATGCTGCGTTTACTAAACTAAGAGGCTTAGAAATTTGCAGTGATGTCGCTGTTCCCAGACCTCCCTCTCTGTGGTGGACTCGTTCTGTGAAGCAGTGCAGCACTCAGACAAACAGCTGTGGTGGCAGAGCGGGGCAGGTGGACTGAACAGGAGGAGAAATCAACATCACCTGTTTGGGAAATCTAGAACAAGGGAGGACAAAAAAAGGAGGAGGAGGAGGAGGAGCAGAGTCTTTTCGGAGAGCTGAGGTCCCGCTCTGCTACCCATCCCGCCCTACTCTCTTTCATATGCATACACACACACGCACACACAGGCACACACACAGACATACCACTCTCCCCTTGTTTCTCCCTTCTTCCCTCCCTGTTTGTCTCCGATGCTGGTGTGAACAGCAGAACACTCTCGGCTGAGCTGCATGGAGGCACAGGGAGGGGCAGGGAGCCCAGGTAAGAGCCATTTTCTGTTCTTTCTTTTGTCTCTGTAAAACATTTACATGAGCGTGGCTGTTGCAGAGTGTCTTTGTCTTTTGAATGACTTGTTCTCCAAATAGTGTCTTTCTTAAAATAGCATGTTCAGTTGTTTGTAATTGTATGGATAAATGGTGGGACTAAAATTGTCAGAATCACTACATTTTTCTGATTGTCCAGTCAAGAGTTAGTCACTGATGGATTTGAATATAGCAGGACACTGGTTCCTCTATCTTTGATCATTTTCCTTACTTCAGATCCAGTTGTGGAGGGTTCATTTCTACATTCCAGCTTCATGTTTAATCTATTGCCTTACAGTACAGGTCTTTTTATATCCACAGTCTGTAGGTCAACCACACAAAAGCTGGTCTGATGAAATACTAATTGCAGTATAATAGTGAATGCATATGGCCTTTGTGTAAAGGCCACACAGAGAAGCCTGTGCTGTGTGGTAGCAGTGCACAATGCCATGAATGCACTGTAACATCTATACAATCAAAGGGCTGATAACTATGTTTATCTACAGTGGAGGCTAAGTAATGTAAGGTATATAAGTCTTAAATGACTGTAGGTTATAACATTAGCTTTGATAAATAAAAAGATATGCAGCTCATAATGTACAAAGTGAGGCAAAGCAGCAGCAGTCTAGTTAATTTGTCAGTATATTACATTCACTGCCTCTGAGCCTACAGCGTGTATTCAGACACTATTAAAATGTTGCTTTGTTACTTTGGCTAAAACAGTGTCTCTGCAGCCATTACAAGTTGCAATTTTAGCAGGTACTCTCAGTAATAGTATATTTATTTAACAGTGGGTGCTTTTTACCTGCCTTGGCTTTGTTCCACTTATAACTGTTTACATATAGTGTCTCAGCAAATGTACACGCTGACAGCCAGAATAACCTGCCCATGACAAATTGGGGTATAATTTGTTCATTATGATGAGACTGAATTACAATGATGTACCACATGACAGGGTCACAAAGTGTGACTACTTAACAGCAGTGTCTGCCACTCTGAATAGAGAAATTAGCAGTAGATTAACACATTGTGAGGATTAGAATTATTATATTATTCACCAAAAACACTATAAACCCATAAACCCATGTGCACAGTAATTTGGCTATTTATTTAGAAATGCTCATTGCAGAGTATATTTTAAAAAAACATTAAAGTACAGAAGATGGAGCAATCAGCAAGAGAAATTACCTGGGTGTTGTGGTGTTAATTCCTCCTGTCTGCGCTACAAACAGTGATTGATTTATTGAACCGAGACACTGAGTATGATTCAACTTTTGGCAACCGTACATTACATCATTCTTATCCTCCCTCTCTCCCTCTCTCTCCATCTGTCTGCCTGTCTGTCTCGGGTGAGCTGATCCACAGACAGTCACGCTTGACAGCTCAAGACGGGGTCAGCCACTGCATGAAAAGACCACATTTCTGATTGCTGGCTTCCTTTCACCAGCAGTAACTTATATTCTTGTTATTTACTCTGGTTTCTTCGCAGCAGGTCCAGCAGGTGGTGGTGAGATGGGGCCATCTGTGTAAACATGTCCTCCTTTACATGCGGATAATACTGTCACTTTCTTGAGAGCTCTTTCCTTGTGTCACAGATTAACATCCTAACAACTAGACTCAAACCAAAATACTAAACATTTAGATGTATATGAAAGCTGAAGACATAGAATACTCTATGTTAGAACAGCAGTAACCAGTGTAGCTAAACAGGTGATCCTAGATTTTGGTTTATTGTCTTTATGTCTTGGACAGAATGAGTATCTAAAACAGGTGTTATTTCTTGACTGCAACCGTGTATAGTCCATATTTCCTTTTAGAACACAAATATCTCTTAACATTACAAATATCTTGTTTTTTTATGAATCCACTGAGCCTCTGTAATGACACTTCCCAGGGGGGAAAAAAGCTGATTTTAGGGTTAATGGATAAAATTAGAGCTTGGATGGATGGATGGATGATAAACTGGCCTAAAGCGATGGCAGAAAGATGGGGGACAGTAATACAGCATGATTTCTGTGTGTTTGCTCAAGAGGGTGATGTAAAAGGAAACCAAATCTGTGTGTGGATAGTCGAAATATTGAACAAACATTTCATTATATCAGTAGAGGTAATGTTATAGTCTTCTACAGTCTAAGCAGCTCCTCGCTGGGAAAATCAATCAATAGCAGAGCAGTGAACGCTCAACTTCGCTGGGTGAAATCAGAATCCGTCATTTTCTGGTTTGGCTTTGGCTGTAATACACTTTTCATCTGAAATGAGAAATTCAACTGTCTAGAAACATACTGTGTGTAGAAATGGCATCAGCAGCCATCTGGTGAGGCCAATCAGGAAGCTGCTGTACTCCCACGCTTTCCATCAACTCTGCATGTTGTCATATAAAAAGGCATACTGATTCATACTCACTTTTACAAAATGTTGCTCCATACACTTATTCTTCTTTCTGTTATAATGTCCATTTTTGTGTGGTGTGGGTGTGTATCCAACATGCTTCATTTGTAGCAACAGAATAACCGAGAATCATATCACTTAGAAGAACTTCAACCTCCTGCAAGAAATTAGGCAGTTTATGTTGCAATTATTCAATTTCTGGAATCTTTCAGTTAAATGTGCATTCACATCTAAACTATTGTCCGTACCTCACTCAGCCTCATCATATACTCCACTTCAGTGTCAAACAGGTGAATAGAGTGTGCACAGTCCGGCATTTGAAGCAATGCTATTTTAAGTACCTTCTATTTTCAGACTTTGTAAATTGCCTGTGTGAACTTGTTTTGTTTGAGAGGTTCTCAGAAGGTATTCTTTAGTGATATTGACTTCTTTCAGTACTTTGGGATCTGATTGGGAAGTGATTTCTTCCCCTTTACTAGCCAAAGATGCATCTTTGTGGATTTTACTGCAAGTTTCTGATGCCTTAAAGTGTTTTGGATTAGAAATAGACCTACAGAGATCTACAGTAAGTCTAGAGGAGCAAATAAGCCTTTCTTATGTAAACATTTCTAATGTAATCTTCTACTACAAATCAACCAATATCTCTGCCTATGTTCTCTTTGCTTCCTCTCACTCTCTGTGTCTATGTGTGCCGATAGACCCCAATAAAGACATCCAGAAGCTGCTGAAGCCTTCCAGCTCAGGTGACCTATCCAAGGAGTTGTTCCATCACCCAGTAGGGGGGGAGGAGGATGAGGAGAGCGGCCTGTCTCTGCACACTGCTAGCCTGCTGCACATCACTGAGAAGAGACGTAAGTACCCCAGAAAAGTGGTGAAGGGAGGGTGATACTGAGAATGTGAAACAGTGATGAATATTCATTGGTGATAAAGAGGAGCTCCAGTCTAATTACAGGTGGAAAATGCCTTCACCAGGGTAACTGATCAATAGCAATTGTCTCCAACAAAGAGGGAGATGAGGAATGTTAAATAAGGAGGGGAAAGGATATGCTGCTTCTGTTAAAGAGTATCTTATCAGCGACCGTCACTACTGGATCGATCTGCAGTAAAATATAGTAACACATAATGATTATCATAGCTTAGCTCTAATGCATTACACATATTTCACACATA
Organism: Sciaenops ocellatus; assembly: GCA_033000465.1. Taxonomy (NCBI): domain Eukaryota; kingdom Metazoa; phylum Chordata; class Actinopteri; family Sciaenidae; genus Sciaenops; species Sciaenops ocellatus. Next base: position 11,308,371 of record CP136888.1, on the reverse strand, counting down.
TAATCCTGGACTATCTACATCCTCCTCCAGTGGAGTGCAGGATGATCATCTCTGATCTTTAAACCCACTAATCACTGTGTATTTTATGTATTCTGGCCTCACATTCTCAAAGTCCACTGCAGCTTATCCTTGGTTGAGAGGACTCATTGTGCATCAGTCCCATACAGGGGCTTCCCTGTAAGTGCCAGACTCAGAGACCGGGGCACAGAGGGCTGCTGGGGCTATATGGGTGACAAGGCAATCTTTATCTCCTTCACAAACTCAACACATTTTTAGAGAGACAGCTCACCCAGGGGCTGATGTCTCTGTGATTTGATGTGACCCACTAACTAGCCGTGCCACCTGGCAGGTCAGCTAATAGTATCTAGCTATGAGGAAAAGGGAAAGAAAGGAAAGATCACTGCTGCATCACAAAAATATTTACAAAATGCTCTTCAAATCTCATTCAGAGAAAACATGTAATCAACTTTGTCATCTCTCTTATTACAGTACATTAATTTTCACCCCTATTATTAAGATATCAGCCGCAGAGCCACATTGCAGCCTCATTTTGAATGACACAGAAAACAAATTCCTTCCTTGTGCTGCAGTTTTATCTCCAAAAATGAGGGGATCACATTTGCTCCTGAGTCATCTACAACATTTATTTTTAGGCCCCGAGCAAACAGCTTGCCTTAAAAAGACAAATATCTTAATATACCAGAAACAAGCAAGTTGTCAGTTGTTTTGTGGCAACTAAAGAACTAAAAAACAACAACATACAGTACAAGTAGATGCACAAATACACACAAACCCACATAAAACTGCAGTGCAGAGAAGTTGTCTGTTGGTATTGTGATTGGGTGAATGTGCACAAATTTAAGATTTAAGAATTTATGGTGACTGCTGAAAGCACTGAAGTGTTTATCCGTTTGTGTTGGTCTTCAATTGCAGAAACTGGGAGGCAAAGGAAAGAACAGAGCAATGCGGGGTTCAAAACAATGAGTATACTTGATCTTACAGCTCAAGTAAAACATGTCATACAGCTCAATTCCAGTAAATTATGCTTTATTCATCAAACATTTTCTGCTAATTTTCCTTCATCAGGTTGGTAAATAAAGTATAATGTACTAGAAAAGAGCTGTGCAACATGTTTTTTTTAATATCGACGGACACTTGAAGCGCTCACTGGTCTGCACTTCTCCAATTTAGAAAACATAACAGGTTATCTACCTGTCAGCTGTTGATTTGCAAACAAAGCAACAGAAAATAACTCGACCCATTCACTGTCAAATCGTGTATGGAAGAGTGCCTGCAGTGCCTGTAAACTCACAATGTAAACATTTGCAACAGAATATATTGTTTAGAGAACATTTTTCGCATTTAATATACTATCTCAATACATTAGCCTTTTCTCAATCAACCTCACTCCATCAGAAGCCAGACATCATTACGAGCTGCTTGATCTGGACTGATGACCTCGGAGCCCTGCTGAGCCAATTGAGAGGGAAAGTGGATTACTCAGATCCAGCATGGAAGATGCATCCCCTTTGCTCACTTATCCCTTCTCCCTCTTACCCATCCTCCCTATTCTGTGTTCATTGAGTTCAGTCTATCTGTGCCATTTTACATGCAGAGAAAGAAAATATGGCGGGTTAAGCGAAACCTTTTTATGGAACAGAAAATTGCCAGCATGCAAACATTTATTTTTCTAAATGAAAGGAAACATCATATTGCTTTTCAGTGAATTGAAAGGACCTTTATTTCACACACATTAACTACAAAGACAGGAATATAAAGTGTGACATATGTCAAGAAGAAGTCAAAGTGGATCAGAAGGCTGTATGCTTGCTGTAAGAAGAGGCAGTGGTCTTTTACATTTTCCATCTGCTTTAGACACAAAGTCCTTGTCTCAGCGTGAATTCTCTATTGTCAGTCTCCCCACTGGCATCTTTGAGCTGATTGGCTTTTGAGATGGAGGCAGTTGTTTCAGTGTGTCTGCCTGGGAGAGAAAACGTACTGATCAATTATTCAAGGAGAAAGGGTGTGGGAGAGGAAAAAACAGATGGGGGAGAGGTGGTTAAAACAAGCACAGCAGAATGGGGGTATCCTTGTAACCAATTGGAAATAATGGGAACAAATAATGCAGGGAATTTGTTTTACATAATGCCTTCCTTGCCTCCTCTTCATCTACTTCTTCACGCTCCCCCCTCTTTCCCTCTTCTTGTTTTACATTTACCTTCTTACCTAGCTTCATCTCTCCCTCTTCTCCTATCATCCTGCCTCTCCCTCTTTTTCGCTTCATCTCCTCCTCCACAATTTCCTGCCTCCCTGTTTCACTGCCTCCAATTTTTCACTCGTCCTGAAAAGGGGGTCAAAAAATACTGATAGCTGTAAGTAGGTACCTTCCAGCCTTAGGGGAAAGTAAAATATATTCACAAACACAGTTAGGAAGCAGTCTAAAGGGATAAAATTATAAATTAATTAAAAACTGGATTTTTATATGTATTCTTCTCAACCTATAATTGCATATTGTGGTGTTTCTCTACTGAATATAACCAACCACTATCAGACAGATTACTAGAAAGCTTTGGATGTGAAATAGTTCTGACTACTGATTGCTGAGCCTTTCCACTGCTGCTGTTTAATTATAAGTGGCCCGGTGGTTAATGGTGTGATAATGGAAACTGGTTAGCTTAACCATTTAATAAAGTGGCATGTAGCTCGAGCCTTCAGAGGGATAATATGCTATTTCATTACACAGGAGTAATGTGACATCAAGCCTCAGGCAATCCAATATGGAAGTTGCATGTATCAGGATGACAGAACAAACTAAGCCCTAATATGAGTCTTAAAGCTGGAGTACAGATTGTCATTTCTGGAGCTATAGGAGAAATAAATAGGATTATTACTGATATGCTTTTAATATGTCCTCAGATACCCACAAGTGTGGGCTTGGGTTTTAATGTGTGATAGAAGTTAATAAGTGTTTGCAGTGATATTTTCTATTTGGAACATGTGGAGGAAAAAATATACACGGGGACTGCAACAGAGCCCTGAGGGATCCCACAGGTCATCACTGTGATATTTTACTGAGATGTAGAATCTGACATCTCTTTTTTATCTTAAAGGTTTCTCCTTTCTTAGTCTTCCCTCATCCTCACTGTCATTATCTGTCCCTACTTCTCTTCTTCTACCTTTTTATAGACATTGCCATTTCTAATATTTTTTCCTGTGCAGTATTTATATGTCACTGGGTTTGTAAATATTTATGCATGTCATATCTACCGAGCATGTGAACCAGGCCTGGTTCTCAGTGTGACAGTAAAACTGGGTACAACATTTTGAGTAGAACAGAAGGCTTGGGGTGAAATAGAGGACAAACAAAACGGGCCTTTGTGTTAAAGAGGATTCACCAGGACTCTCTCATAGTCACTTCTTCCTTATTTTTCATTCTGCGTGTCTCTTGGCATTCCTGACATTTTTAATATTTTTCAAACATGGCACAATGACCAGCCACTCCTCTTTGAATCAATATGTGCTTTATCGGGAGGACAGTGCAGGGAATTAAATGTAGCAGCAGACAAAGAGCAGCAGGACGGTGGGCTCTGCTTTTTCAGCCTGAAGCATTGTTTTAAACAGCCTGGAAAACAGCAGGCAAACGATGTGGGGTAATAACAGCTTTCAACCTGTCGTGTAACCCATCATTTTCTCTACAAAGTCAAGCCCACAGACAACCAGTGAAGTGTCTCATTCAGACTTGATGTTGCGTGGCAGGCAGGCATCCGCTGATTCATAAGGAAATACAAACACACCTCCATCTGTCTCTCACTATAATAGCAGATTAGTTTGGCTCTGTTACACAGAATTGGTTCCTAGCTCAGGTGATGCTGAGACAAGCAGATGTTCTTGGACTTAATGTATGCTTTTTGTGTGTATTACAGAGTCTTGGAGTAAACTTGACTTTATATACATCACATTGAAATTTACTGAAGGAGGCAGCCTGATTGGAATGCTGAGCATGGCACTTCAATACACACCACATGTGACACATTTGACCCTGTCATGTGCAGCAGTAGTGGCTCCTTCCTGCCCGAGGAACTACAGACTTGTGCCGAAATGAACAGGTGCAACAACACACCGAGGAGAAAGATGGAGATGTGTTAAATTCATCTCCACTGACCTTAACTCTTGTTTCACTGACTATAGCAGCAATATGCAGTGTCAAGAAATCTATGTGTGTATCTGTGTCTGATATATTTCTGAAGTAGAGTGCTTAACTTTACAAGCGATGTGCAGGTAAAAGTGGATAAAAGAATAAAAATGTTCTTTGCTGAAATTGATTTTTCAATAGTATTGCAAGTGCCAGGTATTGATCTGATTATGAGTACAATGGAGTTTCAAGAGCAGCATTACAGTACATGATGGGCTGAGCTCTGTGTTCAGAATATATGCTGTTCCACTTCCCCCCACTTCTCTTTAAAGAGTTGCTTTTCATTTTAATCTCTCATCCTCACCTGTTTTTTCTTTCCGCTTCGTAGAACCACTGAGTAGTGTATCTTCTTTGGAGGTGCACTTTGACCTCCTGGATCTGACTGAGCTGACTGACATGTCTGACCAGGAACTGGCTGAAGTTTTTGCTGACTCTGATGAGGAGAACCACAACGAGTCCCCAGCAGGTAAGGCCTGCTAAAAATGTAAATCCATATGTTTTCACAATAACACGAAAAATAAAGGGAAGGAGAACATCTTTTATTGCAAAATCATAACATTCACTCAAGGTTTGTGCCCGAAAACAGTGCATGTAGAATGTAATGATTGTCCTCACAGCACAACCTCACCAACTATAACTCACAAAAATGTAAACAATGTTTACATGCATGCCGTAAGCAATAGACCAATACATGCAACATTTAACATTAAAGGTGCAGACAGATCTGCTGATCCATGGCCCATTTGCCCTGTAGCTTAATTAAAAAAAGTTCAGTGTGTTACACATAAAATTTGATTGTTGAGGGAAGAATTTCCCAAATTAAATTTCCTCCCTGTAGGCCTTTACCTCAGAATATTCACATCTTGTGGAAAGTTTCATATCATTATGTCCCAGCGGGGTCCTAAAACAGCCTGCTGGGCCATAATGATTTCAAATGTCACATGACTCCTTCAGGGACTCATCAAAAACACATTTCACGGTGTCATGGTAAACTGCCCATAACCTGAACTGCCCTTTTTAAAGTCTGTTTGTTTGATTCTTATGAGAAATAATTTTCTGTAATTCATATTTAGTTAGACTCCATAAATTAACAACACAATTAATTAACAACAAACTTTTCATTTTCGTAAAGTAGGAATGAAGGGAAACTATGTTGTGTTGAGCTGGTACTGCATCACACCACTCGCATACGAGCCAAATAAATCAAACGCAGTAGACAGGCCTCATGCACATATGCATATTAAAGAGCAGAGACACTGCATATGTGTCCCAGCAGCAGGTACAGGATAAAGGTTAGCACGTCTGCATAAGAACGCACAAAATCTTTCCCATGTTTTATTTATGACCCGTGAGCCTCATCCTGCATGCGGACAGTGAACTCTCTCCTCCTCCGACTTTCCTACCTCTCAGCATGCACACAGGATTTCATGCCTGCTCAAGATTCAAAGGGCCACTTACACAGTTTAGACAATGTCTCCAGATATTTAACATTCTGTGCATGTTTAAAACATCACATTTTTCTTGATATAAATGTCAAACTCGTGATAATGTTATCAAATATGGGTGTAACCAATTATCGAACTTTGCTTGGCTCAAAACAGATGCTTATCATTCTGGTGACATGGTGACTTAGCAGAGAACATAATGGTGGAGGCTGACCACATGTATATGCCTCTAACTCTGGACTATTTGACTCTGAAACAGAACAGATTTTGTATGGTTAAACATACTTTACACCAATGGAGACACAGTCATCTTAAAACATTATGAATCTGCAATTTCCTCATATTCTTTCCACATGCTGCCATCACTCTTATATTCTCCTGGATTTCTTATTATAACATCTCCTCATTTTTCAGCCACATCATTCTCTCCCTTCCTTCTCTTTCTGTGTATTACTAATGTTCCATATCATGGCACAGCTTGTTAACTGTGAGTTATGGTCCCACTAGGCCATCTGTGCTATAAGCTGCTGTCTGCAACTACACAGCCATTTTTTTTAAACTGAAGATGTTACACAACATTTAGTGCAGAAGCAGACAGAACAATCTTCTTTGTGTTTTTGCAAAACCTTCTGCATTGTTGAGTGTAGAGTACTCTATGCTCTTGTAAAATGCTTCACTAAAAGTTCAAACAATATTCCAGTTTATTATATACCCTGTGAAGGAATACACCCAGTTTATTTCTTACTGCTGTTAGTGCTACATGTAGTGTAAGACAGGTAATCACTATTATGGAGTTAATGTACCAACTAAGCTACAATAGATCATAGCAACAGATTTACTGAACCTGCAATAATAGATATTTTTGGCCACTTGGGGGCAGCGGAGACAAGTTGTCAACACAGCACTGACAAATTATCATCTCAAGTTGATATGGTGAACTCGTTAGCACACACTTGTTAGTTACATTCAGCTGTAACAGAGCAAAATTAGCATTTATATGGCTGAATGTAAGTCCAGTATTTTCACTCTTTTAGCTCCCGAGGGAAATATCTGGTTCTTTAGCTGCTAAATGTGCCATTGTGTTTACCAGTTAGTCACTGTTTCTTTTTGCTGTTTGGTGAAGTAGTGAAAAAAATTAATTTGTGACTGGGCAGCAGTCTGTTCACTTTCGATTTTAATGTCTTAAATAAAACTCTTGCAGGTGCTTGTCTAGAGTCACATGAATTATTATGAGTCTTAATATTAAACACATAAAATTACTACACCCTTTTAAAAAAGTGACATCTCTGGATTTATAACTTTGTTTTATTTATGAACCGATGACGCAAATAATAACAGTAATTTTATTCAAGCTCTTCCAGATTTGATGCATAATTAAATATCACTCTGCTATAATTTGATTCACTTCATTTCACTTTGATTAATGATTGTAGTTCAAAAGGTTTTACAGCTTTCTAAATGCAAATTTGTAAATGTTCTGATTCAACAATAATTAAACACACATGCACCAGTACACTACCACAAATAATTTTTATTACTTTTATTACAAATACTTATTTTCAAGGCAAAATTTAACAACAACAAGAAGTCAGTAAATAATATATGAGCTTTATATTTACCTCCCTACGCATTAGACCTGTGTTCCCACAGATGAGACAAGTTTTAGCTTGTCCATCCTTTTCAGCTGTCCTCTCCAAACACCACCACACCAAGTTCTCTCAGACTGTTAGTCACAGGCCACAGCTGCTTGTCAGTAGACCAGGTGCACAAGATGCAACAGCCAAGAGACCTCCAGTCTAAGGCCTCACATCCGCTACTCTGCTTAATGCAAATCAAGACGAAGTCCTGCTGTCAAGAGATGTACAGCTGTATACTAGTGTTATTATGTGAAATGATTTGACTTACACTGCTTCAGATCTGTGAGATCAATGAATGATGATGTCTGCACACTCAGAATGACATGTTCAGACGAGTGTTCTGTTTTTCTTATTAATTAGTGCAAATGGCAAACTCACAATGGGCAGTGTGTGCCATTTACTCTTATATTTTTACCTCCTTCAGTCATGAATAAAAATAGATCACCCGTCTGCGAACACAGCAAACATTTTTAACCTTTCGACACAAGACGTAGCATTTTGTGCAGTGCCTTTCTTCAACTTGCTTCTCTCATCTCTTGTGCCTGTGAGCTGTTTTTGTCTCACACTCACCACAAACACAATCCTTCTCTCCTTCACCCGCTGTCTCTTAGATTACCTTCATCCTTCATTCCTAATTCTCTCTTCATGTCTGCCTCAGATAACGCTTTCACAGAGGAAGGATAACCGTCCCAGATAGATGCAGATTGCTGTAGAGAGTGTGCAGGCAGATACTGTAGAGCAGGGGTCTTCAACCTTTTTCAGCCCAAGGACCCCTTGGTCGAGAGACAAACAGAACAAGGACCCCCACATGTAATTAAATTTTTTAAAATGTGTCACATTTTAAGCCTGGCCTATAATAACTTTTTACTTTTTAATTTACTTTATTCATCTTTTATTTCACCTTATTAACCTATTTATATACTGGGTTATTAGCCTATATGCGTTTATGATTGATAAAAAGTTCATGCATAATTATTGTTGGTTATTAAATGCCAAGAGCTGTGCGTCTTTGGACATGTCCACTGATTCATCCAATTGGATGAATTGTTTGTAGTTTCTCAATTATCTGCACATTCACTATTATTTTAGTGAAAATGGTCAATTATTATGACAAAAATTGGCGGACCCCCTGCAGTACCTCTGCGGACCCCCTAGGGGTCACGGACCCCTGGTTGAAGACCCCTGCTGTAGAGGAACAGTTTTGCTTATAGGACTAAACAAGATTTGCAGAGAATCATATGATCACAAAAGACATGGAACACAGCTGTTTCTACATAATGATTCCTGGTATTCAAAAATTATTTGAAGTTTTATTTCATGTGTAGCTCAGTAAGTAGAGCTTTGCACCAAGCTGGAGGAAGACACAAATTGATGCTGCACAAACAATGAATCCGTAAAAAAACGTAAAGTAAACTAAAAGTCATCAGCTAATAATGTTGAATCTAAAATGTATTGTGTAGGAGACATATTAGTATGCTAATATTTGATTTGCTCATTTGTTTTCCACCACACAGAGTTGTTGCCTCGTCATGTTTTGTGATTTACAAATTTGGTCATTCTCATAATAAGAATAAATGCTTCTTAATTGTGCAACAGTATTTTAGATAATCTAAACCACACAGACACAGACACCACATTGTTTGTGTGAGTGTGTGGATTGTGGATTGATCCAAACAGCGACTTATTGCACAAATCTCTGCTGTGAGGACCAGCTGTTCTGTTTCATCTGGATTCCCTAAAATCTCCCTCATTACTCAAGTCTTATGCAAGATAGCTAAAGCTATATTGGTAACATATTCCAGACTGAATTGTGACAAAGGTAGTATAAAGAAACTAGGTAGGTTTAATCGTCCATGAAGTCATCAGTGAGCTCAGGGTGGGGGAGAAAGAGACGGACTTGATTTTAATCCATTTGTGTCAAAGTTTGCATTGCAAATGTGGTGGTATTGAGCGGTGCCGTGTAAACGTTAGACACTTTGGGAATGTGCTGAGTGTGTGTGGTGGGCATGTAGGAGTTGAGGGAGAGGTTAAAGGCAGTAGAGTTAGGAGAGGAGAGAAGCAGATGGCTGAGTGAGTTCATGTTAAATGTAGGTTCCTGAATAATTCACTTTTCGCTGCTAGATAGAAACAGACCGTCAAAGCCATTTAAACTATTATCATAATCTGCACATTATTTATACATGCTCACATCTTGTTTGTTTGTTTACTCTGCTGTCTTTCTTTTGTATGTTCCCTTTTGTCCATTCCCATGTTCCCCTCTTTCAATTCCAGCTACTTGGCAGCTTCAAGTCTGATTTATGGACAGTTCGACCAACATGAGTGATCAGTTGTACTTCATAGCTAGACTCCAGAGAGCCGAGAACATACAGTAATTAGTGTTTCATCAAGCGTCTCTTTCTAGAGCAGCTCCAGAGGCACAAAAGAAAAGGCTGACTGTGTCCTGTAGGTTTTCTCTTTGTTTCACACTAAAATGAGCTTGATGAACCATAAAGTTTACCCACATCCCTGAAAAACTACCACATAGATAGCTATGGCCTCCTATTCTTTGTGGTTGGAGCAGTAACAGGGTTTTAACTGATGACAATGCAGACTCGAACCTATTGTGTTCCTGTCTGATTGATTTCTTTTTTTCATGTTGGAGTTATATGCATTTTGTTTTAGAGCGGGTATTTGTTTTTGGATTTCTCTAGTCGATATGAAGGGATGAAGCGATGCAGAAAATGGAGAACAGAAACAAAGAGTCATTGTTCTATCAAAGTTTGTTTACTACACTGCATATCATATCCTCTCATGATATTGTTTGACATCGTTTCCCAAGAGAGTGCCATCTCTGACAGTTTATGTTTGGTGTTTGCAGAAGAGGATAGATCTCGCTGGAACCACAACTTTACAAGACACAAGCCAAAGTGCAGGCTACACCCTACTCAGTGATTAGAGTGTAGCTCGTTGTGTTTTTGTTTCCAATCTGTTGTCACCTACAGTGATGTATCTTTGGGATGTAGCCAGAAGTGGAGCATGTTATAAGGTTTTAGCCAATAGAGAGGCTGTGCAGCAGCAGCTCTCTTTCATTCAGGGATGATTTATCCTTTAGGAGCACAAGACCAGGTTTTATTGACCCCCTATAGAGGCTCCTTTGAATGTAAAAGGTCAGACTCCACTTCAACTCACTGCCCTTGGGGTCGCTCCAGGCTTTTAAAGACATTACAGATTATCTTTTTTATTATTTAAATACCTGCCCCAGTTCACAAAGACTGATTGTGCTGTGCTAGGATCAGCATGCACAAAGAAAAAGAGTGTTGTTTTTGCTCAAATGGGTTGAGATTGTCCCAAACTCTACACAAGCACATATAAACATGAATTTTGGTTTTCCACAACAGTTGTTTTCACTGTGCTGCCGCAGGTTTTCTGTAGGAGTCTAGTGTTTCAGAAACATAGAGTGCAGCAACATGTTGACTGAAGAATCTAATGGCTGCTGGCCAGCAGCACAGAAGGAAAACAGTACATTACCCCATAGCTCAGGGTACTCTGGGACTGTGACAGCAAGAGAGCACAAAAGAGAGAAAGGGGGAGAAAGAAAAAAGGGAAAATCTATGTATGTGTGAGGAGGTATGTAATTAACTCTCAGGTGTGCAAACATTTCTCACTGTGTGTGCTTCAGTTATTTTCCTTTCACTCTTTTAATTAGATGTCAGGGCAAAACAGGTCAACGGAAATCTGATTAATGCACACAAGAAAGGGAAAAATGGCATGCCTCACATAAACATACACGTATTATACAGTGTATATCGCAGACCACACATTTATATAACTACATAAACACAACGCGCAGTCCTCAGCAGGAGTTTGTGACGCTTGCCGCAGCAGACTCCTTCATGCTGCCGAGGAGGTTGTTGTCCCTCTCATTAAAATCTAATGGAAACGCCATCAATCTTCTCAGATCAATATGTCTTTTCCACCTCCCCCTTCCTCTCTCTCTTGGTCTCTCAGTCTTTAATGTGTGTGAGGATATGGATGTGGCCTTAGGGAGATATGTATAAGCCAGGTACTCAGTATGACCTTCACTTAAGAGACCTAACATTGGACTGATATGGGCAGTGAAAGGCAGAGCGAGTTGTCAGCTCTCCATCAGTCAATCCCACTGTTGCTTTGTTGTCCTTCTGGTAGGTTGGACGTCTCCACCATGTGGTGTAAAGCAGTAACTGTAAAAAAAAAAAAAAAAAAAAAAAAAAAAATCCAGTATTAAGAGTGCAACAAAAGAAACAGTTGGTATAAGATAGCCAAGTTGTGAATTACAGCAGAGAGATTATTTATGGTATTTATATATTTACTGTGAGAAATAATCAAGTGGATCATTTAGATGCTTCAATGAATGAATGAATGAACAGTCTGTGTCCTGTCTAAAAATTATTTTTTATTATTTTCAAGCTCAAGCTGTTTGAGACATGACAGTAGCTATACCTGCCAAGGCTTTAGATCCCTGATGGTAACAAGTAATGTGTCTGGTCCCCAGGTTCCCACCAGCCTGTGCTGCCCAGAGGTGGGTACATGCGCTCCCCCTCGTGGACACGCTGCAGCAAAGTTGAGCCCCCCCGAGAGCGGAAGCACCACAGTGACTCGGACACCCCGGAGCCCTTAATGAAGCTGGAGAGACCGAAGCAGCCGTGACGTCTGATGTGAAGAAGCTGGACCACAGAGAGAGAGAAAAAACCCAGAGGCAGATGGACACAGCCAGAGCGGGAACACAACACGGACCAAGAGGCCCCCCATTTGCCACTGTGCACTCACATAACGTTTCATGGTGCTGAACAAACGAGTTCAGGTTGAACTCTGGACAACATGCTCTGTGCTTTAAAGATGTTGAGATGTGCAATACACACACTCTCCCTCTCCTCTCTTTCCCTCTCTCTCTCTCTCTTTCTCCCTCACACACACACACACATATACACAAACACAAACACAATCATTGTGTTTTTCGTGCAAGGGGTGCTTAATGCACTCTGGCTGCCAGACGATTTTAAGCTTTGTTTTTGAATGACAGACAGGGTATGAGGTTAACAAAGTAATAACAGCCCCTCCACCCTTACATCCTCTCAGGGTGGGGAATAGCCTGGACAGTGAGATTGGTTCCTAAATTGTGCCCACAGCGTGTCGCCAGACCTTCCACGAGAAGTTGATGCTGGGATTCACATTGAATTGCCAGGATTTGATTTGAAACATAAATCAGTTCATAAAGCCGTTTAAAATAAAATATCACGCTGAGGCTATTACTTAATGTGTTGGCTTGAAAATGTGACAGGGTTTTTTTTGTTTTGTTTTTTGTTGCCTGTAATTAAGGTGACTTGATCAGTGGAAGTGGATGTAAATGAGGCCACACTCTTTATATCCATCACACCTTCTCCATCTTAATGAAGAATGTGTGTTGTTATTATGATTGCCTAAATACATTTTGCACTTCTCTCACTGAATTGTATTTACAGTGCCCCCAGAGTTATTGGCATTTGGTGCAGATGACATCAAAGATAAACAGACCAAGTAGCAAGCTACACACTTTTCCATTCTCAAGTACTTTTTTTTTTTTCAAAATGTCTTTAGATTAGTTTACCGGTGATCATTTAAAAAAAAATGATGGCTGCCAGAATTGCTGTTGCTAAGGTAGTTAGCGTTGGTCCATTAACTTGATGGGGAATACTTGAAGCAGTTAGAAATGAAGGGAGAATTGCACCGTAGTCAAGTGGACTTCAATAAGCTTTTGCATGAATGCCAAAAATACCAAAAAAGTGCCAATAATTTTGTAATCATCTTTTAAAGGATGAATTCAACTCTTGATGCAATATTTCACATCTTTGTACGCAAAAGTTATAGCTGATTACTTGATTTATTTATCTCACATTTGGCTTGTCTATACCAGGAGTGCCAATAATTCTGAATGCTGTGACTCGTTGTATCAAAAGTGACACTGGGATGATTGAAGAATAAAGAAAAGTCTAGAAAAAGTATTAGTAAGTGTTTTATTGTGTCATTTATTAACTACACTTTAGAAAAGTAGCCCTTTTGTCTACTGTATGGGGAGAACAGACGTTTCTAGTGTTGTGGTATTCATCTACACTACTTTATACAAATCTGTGGCAGTACCCAAAAATCTAGTGTTTTCATGTCAGTATCAATGAAGACAAAGCCTAAAAAAAGGAACATTGCAAAAGAGAAATCACACTGGTTGCTCAACTTCAGAGTAGCGTGTGTAATGCCTTTATATTTGTGATGTAGCTATGGCTTTATTACATGACGGTTCTACATACTTTTGCAAATCCCATTTAATTAATTTATTTATTTAACTTGATATAAATTAAAAGATTTTTATGAATATAATTACTAAGATCTCAAACAAAATACTTTGCATAATGTTTCTTAATCATTAAAATCAATTGTCCAAATCATCAAAATTTTTTGAAATTATATGAGAAACTGAGCCAAATGAAAAATACTTGAAATAAAGACAGACCAGTGTGGCATAAAATTTGTTTAATATTATTATGAGCCACAACAGCGTCACATTTCAAATGTTTCATCTGTGATTGACATTTCACTATAAAATCAATAATCCTCACTGACATGTAAAAGAAATATTCATCAAGCAAAAGCAAGAACAGTGCCTTGTCAAACAGGCACAACACACACAATTTCTTTGTACACAACCAGATGTTCTTTGAAATCTGGATTTCAATACTGGAGACAGAAATGTACCAGTGTCACATTGGTCAGGGTCCTTTCACCATCCATAAGAAACCCTGACTAAAATCTTAAAAATGACCCCACACAGTACATTTTTATACTGAACTGGTTTACTCAGCTCAGGAGCTACTGGCTTAAACATTAGGACACTGTTAACATTATGAAAACAGCGTGTAGCCAACCCTTCTGTTGGTGATTCTCAAATAGATAAAATGAGAATGCTACATGTATAGTTATATAGCTTAGCTTGCTTGGCTCAAAGTTGGGGAAAACATTCAAACACAAGCCACAATTGACTGAAAGGACGATTTCCTGAATTACAGCAATTTGTTAGCAAAAAGGACATTTCAAGGTATTAACATGAAGAGGAACACCTAACCCTCACTACTTTGACTTTGAGCCTTCACTCAGTTGCGTTATCCACATGAACTACAGAAAGGATCAGCCTGGAAGTAATTTCATATGATCAACAACAAATAAGGACAAAACAACTAGCTTAACCACTGTAGTGTGAGTATTGTGACCAATGAATTGTTCAGCGGATAATGTTATTTTATTAGGCAGTTAAGAATACAGACTGTGAGGTAGTGTGTGTGTGTGTTTGTGGGAGAGTTAAAATCTGTTTTAGAGCAGACATTTCACCAATATTTGTTAGCTTATATTTGATTCTTACTCACTCAGTAGTTCAATTATCATTCTACAGTAATAGATGTCAACATCACTGTTGACTGGTATTACTATGGGACACTGAGGAGAAGAAAACCTACAGTACATGTGATCCAATATCAGTTATATGTGCATGGAGAAAATGTTCTAACAGCTGCCTTTACTGACATATTAATGAAAACCTGGTTGAGGAAAGATTTAAAAAAGTCAAAAGTACAGTAAAAAATACCTTTGAAATCTTAAACATCTGTGAAAAAGGAGAAGGAAAGCTCATTTGCCAGTCATATTTTGCTATCAACATAATGACATGTGGTGTGGTGGCTGACACTAAAAGCATTCTTATTAGATTTATGGAAATCTTGGCCACAGACTAAACAAGGCTGTATCTGGGCAAAGAGCCTCAGAATGAAATCTAACTCATATGATACCATCACATGATACCAGCACTGTTGTAAATACACACCACAATTAATGTCACATGATGTCAACTAATTATACATTTTAAAAGCATGAATACTTTTGTAACTTGAGCTCAATAACTTTCCTGACCATGACTGTAGATTTTTATGTAGGACTGTGGGACTCCAGAGTGTAGGAGGAGGAGGAGGAGTGAAGAAGGCACCTCCAGTGAAATGTAAGCCACAGGCTGTCCTTTTCACAGAATCCTTAAGCTTATTGACTGTAAATTGCTTTAACATTCAAATGATGAGTCTTTTTTTTTTTTTTTTGGAATTCCTGCTGAAATATTAAAAACTACAATAAAAAGGCAAATTGCATAATCTAGGCCAGTGAACACATCTGCAACTGTCTGTCGGATTTCTTTTTTTAGAGCCCTGACAGGATGCACTCTGGACCAGATGCTACTGTGCATAAAAAAAACCCCACCTAAATCCAGTGAAACATTTGCCCCAGAGGCTGCATGTCCACCTACAGATAAAGGGCTGATTTGTTTTGCCTATTTTGCCGGTGTTTTTCACCCCCTTTGTTCTTGTTCCAGTCTTTTAGCCCTTCAGGTAAAGAGGTGTCCTCATCAAATTCCCCCAGCCCTTCAACAAACTCCTCGTATGTTGACTTCTCTTGAAAGGGACGAGTTCCTAGCAGCTCCACCATGTCAGCCTTGTCCAGAATCTCCTTTTCTAGAAGATGTTTTGCCACCTGCAACACGTGAACAGTAACAGTACA
The DNA here is from genome assembly GCA_033000465.1 of Sciaenops ocellatus. Lineage (NCBI taxonomy): Eukaryota > Metazoa > Chordata > Actinopteri > Sciaenidae > Sciaenops > Sciaenops ocellatus. The sequence continues at coordinate 11,292,520 of CP136888.1, read as the reverse complement.
CAACACGCATTTTACTGACAATAATAACTTCATCATCCCAAGCTGTCCAACTCTTCTTACTAATGTTTCTTTAAACAGTGATGATAGTTCTTACCTTCTCCACCATTTCTTTCTTTTCTGTGACGAGCCGGAGTGTTCGCTGAAAGGCAGCATCGATAAGCAAGCGCACCTCCTGGTCTATAAGCTGGGCTGTTGGTTCACTGAAGGGTTTCTCAGTAACTATGTCACCCTGCTGAGGGAGGTCAAAGGACACCTGACCCACTGCCTTGTTCATTCCAAACTGTACAACCTAAATTAGAAATGAGAACTGTAAGTCCAATGACAAACAGTGTTTCTTCAACTCAAACCCATCTCCTCTTCCTACTTTCTCTAAATGACTTCTAAATGTGCTGATTACCTGTGCATAAGCAGACTGCGTGACTTTCCTGAGGTCATCATGTGCCCCGGTGGTGATTCGATGAAAGAAAACCTGCTCAGCCACTCGACCCCCCAGCATCATGCACATTCTGTCGAATAGCTGCTGCTGAGTGAACAGATACTGCTCCTTAGGGAGATACTGCGCATAACCCAAACCTTTACCTCTGGGAACAATGGACACCTGAGGAAGTAATTTGACCAATTAAATTATCAATAGAATCATTTTGTGATGGCTGAAGAAGAAGAAGAATGGAGATGGAGGTAGGAAATGATCTGAATACCTTAAGTAGGGGGTCTGCATGTTCTAAGAACCAGCCTGTCACGGCATGTCCAGCCTCATGATAGGCCACAGTAGTCTTCTCTGGAAGCTGTAGTACCTGAGTCTTTTTCTCCAGACCTGAGAGAAGGAGGATGTCTTACCAAACTGCACTGTATCCGTTTTTTATAAACAAGAAGTTATCAGTCGCAAGTATACAGTAGATGCAGCTGATGTCTTTGGTTTGATTGACTCTATCATCACTCTATAACTCATATCCAACTGTCATTCTATGAATATTGTCATGAATACAAGTGCATGAATGTAGCTGCTAACTTACCTCCAATAACTCTCTCGACTGCCTGCTCAAAGTGCTTTGTGCTGATATGTTGGTTAAGGTGACGTGCAGCTATTAGGGCAGCTTCATTACACACATTAGCAATATCAGCCCCTAAAACACAGAAGGAAGTTACACTTAGGTGTGATAAAAAAAAATATATACAGCAACAGCTTCAGAAGACAGACTGTATGATCCTTTTAGATCAATCCGAAGATGGAGCTGTGCGCACACATGCGAAAATAGGCACATAGCTCTTGTTCTTACCAGTAAAACCTGGGGTTAGTGCAGCTAGCTTCCTGGCCAAAGCCTCTACTTCTATACAGGAGTCCAACTTCAGAGGTCTTAAATGCACCTTAAAGATGGACGCCCTGCCTTTAATATCTGGTGGGCCTGTAGAAAAAAAAGAAAATAAACATAACATGAATTTTATGTTTCTTAAGATTTATGTTGCTTTTTATAATTTTAAAACTAAATGAAAATAATGAGCAAAATAAGATTAAATAAAAAATACATCAGTGTGTTGATTCTCAACCTCGTGAGGATGTCACAATCACAAACCCCACAGAAGCTCATTCAGTTAAGGATGTCAGCTACAGAAAATCATATTAGAAATGTGCCTGCCAACAGCTGTAATGATTTTTGAAATTGATCTTGAAGAGCTGTGCAGTTAAGTGCAACATTAAAAAACAAATCGTGTGACAGCAATAGATCACCATGGAGCTCCCTGCACAGCAGCATTAGCTCTTGCAAGGGGAGAACTGTTTTCATGGGAAAGCAAAGTCATGAGGTCATCATTAAGTCAGCCTCTCAAAATTAATAATATTCTGGAGCTTTTATCTGGATGTCAAAGACTGAATGACTGAAGAATGGCTGAGAGTGACACAAAGGGAGTCGAGAGTGTGTGAAGGAGCATTTGAAGGACACTTCAGATCTCTAAGAGTCTTTAACCAATTATTACATTTGTACTGTAACACAATAAGGCAAACCCCATATAACTTATTTTTGTTTAAAAATGAGGCATAACAGTGTAACAAGTCATGAAATGAGACTTACTGCTGAAACATTAATTAGAATAGCGACTGTACAACTTTATCTGACCAATACTGTTTTCATGTAACATCAGAAATACTTAAAAGAAAAGAAAACAGAGAAAGTCAACAACACAGAGAGGAGTGGTATGTCCCATCCCTCACACTGGCCTCCAGTTATTTAATCCTTCATTTATACAAAGCCAGCTCCCTCATTTTGACCCAGTTTCTTTTGTCAGAGAGAAAACTGGCCTGCCCACCATTGTCCAGCACTGCTGGTGTGAAGCAAATTAGATCTTAGCTAGCCGAAAAAGATCAACCATTTTAACCACAAAGATAAAAGCGCAACAGACGATTTTAATGACATGACGACAAGTAAACAGGTGACCAAAAAAAGACCAGAAGTAAATGTAATAGACTTGAAGCCAATTTATATGGAAAGCAAACAGTAAGAACAAGATAAGAGTGTCACTGATGTCAAATTTAGCGCCTCATTTGCAGCAGGTGAAAAACAAAACTAACAAAGTTAAATTTGTGTCTGCATGCCCATTAGTGCCACTGAATTGCATTTGTTGCATGGTAACACACACACACATCAACAAGAAATTATATAACACCAGAAGGGGAGAACAGGAGAAAAAAAAATAATAAAACTGCAGGATTTCTTCTAAATCCAGAGGAAATTGAAAAGTTCAGAGGGAAAAAAATGCATCACAGAAAAAGGAAATTAGTGTTTTGGATGATTTCAGGAACAAGATGTAAGTCAAAATCTGCAGATCTCTTTTCATCTGCAGTTAGTGGTGAGACACAAGTGATCTAATGCTGGGACAAGAGGGTAAAGAGGTCACTTACCTAAGTATATGTGCCGATCGAAGCGCCCAGGCCTCATCAAAGCTGGATCCAGTATATCAACTCGATTGGTTCCAGCTAAAACAACCACGTTAGTGCTACTGTTGAATCCTGCAATGACAAAAAACAAACAGCACTGACAGATCTTGTAAAATATTGCAACAGACTGAAATCCTGAAAGAAATTACATAAATACATACCATCCATTTCCACAAGCAACTGATTGAGGGTGTTTTCCTGCTCACTATGGTGACCAAAGTTCCCTCTGCCTCTCTTTCTGCCCACTGCGTCAATCTCATCGATAAAAAGGATGCAGGGGGCATTTTTTCGAGCTGTGGCAAACATATCCCTAATCTAACACAGGGCACAGGACAGGCAAATCATAATTTAGCATAGTTTCCTATATTATTATCATTCAAATTCAGAGAGAAAAGCAAAGGTAGATTGTCCTTTCTATCTGTATCTTCTGCACAACAATCCAAAGAATTATTGTGTTTACAGATAAGCATGAACTGCATTTGACCCATCACTCAGTCTCCAGATTCCTTGGCAAATTCAAGAGGCATGTAGCCCAGTACTAACCCTTGCTGGGCCCACGCCAACAAACATTTCCTGGAACTCTGAGCCGTTGACAGTGATGAAGGGGACGTTTGCCTCTCCCGCAGTAGCTTTTGCGAGCAATGTCTTGCCAGTACCAGGTGGACCTGATAGCACTGCACCCTGAAAACAAAGTTGTTACTTGAAAATCAATACCAATGACCCAAAAATACTTCACCAGGTGGAGAAAATTCTCACTTGTAAAGCTTAAATTTTAGCTCATGCTATTCCTTAGAGGAAAAGTCCCTTTAATTGATTCTTGATTCTTCATCTACAGTATGGCACACCTTTGGGATTTTGGCTCCTAGGTTCTGGTACTGCCGCGGGTTCTTCAGGAAGTTGACAAACTCCAAAATCTCCAATTTGGCCTCCTCACAGCCTGCAACGTCCTTGAATCGAATGCTGATATTGTCTCTTATTATCTTGGCTTTGGATTCGCTCATGCTAAAGGGGTTTCCTCTCCCCGTACTTCCACGACCTCCTGCCATTGGTCCGTGCCGCGTGGCAAAAAGTAAAAACCCGACCAGCATTAAGGTTGGGAGAATGCTGAAAAGGAGTGTCCTGTGGGGAAAGAGAAAGATGAGCATCATCCAATATGTATAAAAAGTCACTTGAATATGAAAGTTTCAAGTGCTTATCTGATGATATTCTCACCCATCACTTTCACTAGTGTAGAATACAGGTACTCTCTGTGTGGAGTCCAGACCCTTTTCTTGCTGAGCCATCTCCAGCTTATGCTCAAATGAGTCAACACTGCCAATGTTGAACCACAAATAGTTCTGAAACATTAAGAAAACATGTAGCGTCGCACCATCGCTCATTTCAGCGAATTGAGATGTTTTGCTGCTACAGCTTTACTTGGTCGGGTTGGACCAGTAGCTTATGGTGGCTAATATTAGCACTTTTTTTAAGCTCTTGAGCTTGAAGTTTCAGTTTTTGACACTGGAATTTGTTTGACGAAACTATCTTAACCTAAAATCAACTTAGCACAGGATTTGGATGGATGTTGCTCAATTGTCATTGAAAGTTCAGAAGGAGCCTAGTAAAAACCTGAGGTAAGATTATTTTGACAAGTCATGAACACAAGCCTCATTTACATAACAGTATTTACATGTAACTAACCACTTCTGATGAGTTCACTCCGGGGGCAGGAATAACTTTGACATATTGTTTATTGACAACCTCCAGGTGATTCACCTGTGTAGAGAGCAAAATAATCAATTGGTTTACATTGTTGCAAAAAAGAAAAAAATGCATTCAGAGGCTACCAAACCTAAAACACGCTCTGTCTCTTACCAAGTCCCTGCTCAAGTAGTAGTGCACAAAGTCCTTCCAGGAGATTTGGACGCCGGTCTCTCGGAAGTATAAGTATAAAAAAGCTGAGGTCATGCCTGCTGCACAGATTGCAATGTTCCAAACCGCTCTTTCATTCCAGGGAAAATCAGCCTGATACATTAAAAGAAATGTAAGCGAGAGGACACCAGTAGAGCCAACATCAGCATGCCACTGACAAACAAGCCACTCTTCTGCTACATCCCGAGCATACTGCCCCTCAGAACAACTATGAACATCCTTTTAGAACATATAGCACTGTACCTATTTCAAAAATTGAAAGCCTGTATTAATTTTGAAAGAATAGTATTATAAGAGTATTATAGAGCTGAATAGTCATTTATGTGACAAAAGATGAACTATGGAGAATGCAACTTTAACTTGCACTAATGACTAAAAGTAGTAAAATCAGGCTTAGGTTTTACTCTTAGAGATCTCAGACGGCAGCGTTTAAATGAATATGTCACATTTTTAGTGTTTGTGTCTACTTTGTTTTAATAAGATGCATTAACAACCTGAGTAAAAGACAGTTATTGGTGAAAGTCTGGCCATGATTTGCACCTGAAAACGTGTCCACCAGTGTGACTCCTCCTTTTTTCTTCCTCTTTGTCTTTCGTCCTCATCATCATTCGGGTCCCGCCCTTCCCTTACAAGAGATTCCTGTTCTTTGGGACTTTCATCTAAAATAGCAACACAAAAATCAGGCATACACTGCAGATGAACTGAGAACAAAGGATGAACAAATGCTGCTCGTAATGATGACTCAAACCTTCCTCACCTTCAGATGACTTGTTGACACCGGTGTTTTCTTCACTCTCTGGGAAAAACTTTTCAAAACCTAAACCAATTCAACAGCAAACAGCACAGAACAAAAGTATTGAGTGCAAATGGCTCGCACTGACCCTAAGGTCACTGTGTGTGCTCATTTAGCTACTTTACATAATGTAACAGCATTAGGAGGTAAATTACCTTTTGGTGGTTTGTTTGAGCTAAGTAACCGAGCAAGTGGGAAACTGTGTAATCCTCCACATCTCCTTTGGATTAGTGACGTCTTCTGAAAGAAGATAATGCATGATGAATATCAGAGTCTTTTAGTAGTGAAATGACATGGACAAACCTGTGGAAAACAAATATACAGCAGAGAGGCTTTAATTCAACATGTTGTTGTTACACCTAGCCACCATGATAATCCAGTCCAATGCTATCTGTGGCTGTTGATGAATGAGTCATGCAGACTAGCTTTCATGTTAATATGAGAAATCTGTCCACTGCATGTTTTTGTCCAAACAACATAATTTACAGGATTACTGAAATCTCATTAGGACTTGTGCATACTGGACTGTGTCCCACTTAATCTAATTTCATTAGGTCATGACAACACTGGTGCAGATAACCCACTTATACTTTACACTAAACAGCTGCTATAAAGCTCACATGTTGTTTACTTACATATCTGTCAACTGTGTGTAACACAGATTCACTTATTCTTAAAGGTTACAAACACTTAAATATGTTTCTTTTTTAGGCCAATGTTATTACTGACACTTGAAAACCACATAAGTAAATAATACACTGTGTTTTTTTCCATTTTGAGATATTCTGAAATATTAGCTACATCTAGTATGTGATGGTTCTCAGTCATCCAGATCATCTTTCTCTGAGAAGAGTTACAATCTTGGCAACTGAATTTGGTTGTAAGTCCAGTTGCCCCAGATTTAACTGGGGCAACTGTTAAAAAAATACAAAAAATACAGCAGATCTAAATTAAACTTGCACAGAGAAAACTTAACTCAAATAAGCATATGCTGGCCATAAAACATGCACTGCTGCAGTTCTCTGTGATAATAGATCTGTAATGACACAATATGAGCCTGCTAATATATCAGTCAGGCTCTATTTACCATGCAAAGTTCACAGAAAAGCGTTCAAAAAAAAAAATGAACCCCCACCCCAATGGAAAATATTCCTCCAACAACAATATATTGTATTTCAGATACATTCTCATTCAAAAAACATGTATGAACACAAACATCAGTGGAGCTCAGTATCTGAAGCAAGTCAACACAGTGTCAGACACATTAAGAGAGTAAATGTATCTAGTAAATGAGTAAACGGGCGGCAGTAGTTCAGTCTGTAGAGACTTGGCTTGGGAACCGGAGGGTGGCCGGTTCAAGTCCATAATATGGGAGGTGGACTGGTAGCTGGAGTGGTGCCAGTTCACCTCCTGGGCACTGCCGAGGTGCCCTTGAGCAAGGCACCGAACCCCCCAATTGCTCGCAGGGCGCTCCTCTTGGGGCTGCCCATCACTGCACCATCTCTCTCCACATTGCATGTCTATGAGCCCTTTGTGTGTGTGTGTGGTTGTGTTTCGGGGTTAAAATGCATGTAAAAAAAAAATGAGTGAAAAAAAAGAATTTCCCCTTGAGGGATTAATAAAGTATCTCTTCTTCTTCTTCTTCTTCTTCTTCTTCTTCTATCTTAATGAAGCCACCAAAGTAACCGAGACACGCCCCCTACCAAACAAAACATTATGAAACTGAGGAAACTGACTTATAAACTAAACATTATCAAAACGGACATCTCGTGAGAGTGCAAACAACAGAGCAGTGATACATAAACAGCGGTGCAGTTTGTTTGTTCAGAGGTTTTGGGGGGGTCTGCTGGATGCACTGTGGAGGAACACTGTGTTCTTTCCCACGACAGACCTCAAACATAAGTCACACGGAGCTCCAGCTCCTGAAACACACCGTTACCCAACACGTGCAGCAGTGGAAGGTGTTGCAAAAGGAACACGTTTGCATCCATGTATGTTTTAAAAGGACTGTAGAGAGTTTGAGAACAACAAAAACAATATCACCGTACCGACGCGCGTGCGCAGCTGTTGCGTAAAGTAGCTGAAATAGTGGATAAATCTCGGCTCCACGTCCGGACCGACCGAACCCGGTTCCGAAATGACCCGACACTCACGCACAGGAGTCCCATCGTGTCTGTATGCGTCTCTCGGCTTCACGGGACTGATTAACGCGTTGTCAAGAAGTACCGTGCACCCGATCTCAGCAACAGTCCCACACCTCGCGAGATTTCACTCACAAAGAAGTGTGAGATTTCAGATGTGTTTAACTTCTCTCACAATTTGACTCAAGTCACAAAATAAAAGCTAAATAATTTAACATGGTGTCGTACAAATTATATTTTGCTTTTGTTTTCAAGAGACAACTCACCCAATATCACTGATGGGTTCATTTTATACCTAACTTTATTTTCAGCTGCGTATTATCCAGGCTATATGTTCTGTACAACAATGTAGCATGAGGCTTGTAATAAAATAAACACGCTGTTGTAAGGAGTTTTATTTCATCATAGAATTAATAATAATTAAACAAAACTTTTTATCTGCTGGTTCCACTAAAGGTAAGTACATTTAATCAACTTCTGCACATTTTGAGGTACTTGAGTATTTCTATATTCTGCTGCTTTATGCTTTATACTTGCACAAGAAATATTTATTGCTGCAACAATTTCACAAGTGACAAACAGAAAATGAATATGAAACAATTTTGAAAACGCAATTTTCGAAGATAAAACGCCAAAAGTATCTGTCTCCAGCTCCTCAAATGGGATTATTTGATGGTTTCTACGATTGAAAATTGAATCAGACAAAACAAACATTTGAAGATGCCACCTTGGACTCAGGGAAAGTGGGACATACAATTTTCAGGCCATCGAATAAGCGATTAATCAACCGTTAGAATAATCGATAACTAAAATAATCGTTAATTACAGCCCAAGTAATATCGGAACATGGAGATTTTATATTTTACACATAAACATATAATCAACAAAATATGATGTAAAACTCGCCATGTTTAAACACACACACACACACACACACACACACACACACACACACACACACACTCACTCACGTATATATGCTGGTACTGTAAACCGGACATATATATACAGTACACATACAGATAGGGAAAATCAACATAAAGCGTCTTAGTATGGACTCAGGTCACCATGAGACCCCCTTTCTTTAGAAATCTATGGGAGGGATGAACATCATTCCTCCACAAGATATTCCCTCATTTATATACAACTTTTACTTAATCTGATGATCTCATTGAGATCAAGATCTCTTTTGCATGACAGACCTGAGTATAGCAGAGAGAATGATAAACAAACAGCCAGACAAAACAAAAAGACATAAAGCATCAGAGGCAGACACAGACATCACTAAACACATTTGTAGGTAATGGAGATGGTGGAGGAGAGTATTGTCCTACACATTGGTTCAAAGCCTTTCATAGGTGTTCAGCTGTTTTGTGCTGTACTGATCAGATGTTTATTTCTATTACAATTTTGTTGCTGATAAAAAGGCAGAGATTTAGGAATCTGTGCCAGTGGAGCCCAATATGACACAATTCATCCATAAATTAGTGAAATCTGAATTTGACTTGAACACGACACTGCAGCTTTAATGTATTTCATTAGTTTATTCATGCACTACTCCAACATGACTTCCAACGGGACATGGCTTCTACCAACACCATGTATGTCCATTAGTTTGAAAAAATACAGTACATCATGCTGAAAGATAACACAGCCATAAATCATTATTTTAAAACAAATACTTTAGGTCAACATTTACACATTACCAAAGGTATCACTTAACATCTTTGTCATCCCTGGACAAAATGTGCTGTAAGTACTTTAAGACTGAAACCATTAACATGATGGTAAGTGTTTTAAGACGTTTGGATAACAGCTGTATGTAACCTGACAATCTTAGGCACACAATGTTCGTAAGTATTCACAACTATTTGCTACACACTGCACTGGACTGAACTGGATTAAACACAGATCAAACTGTCTACAAAGAGTTCACAGTTTTGATGAAAAGGACAGCTCATTTATCTCCCATGTTTCTTTTCTTTTTCAGGTTCTCCTTACAACAAAATGTACTGGTAATGCATGCTTTGATTACATTTCTGCAAATATATGTATTTATATTTCAAATTAAGGTTTTAATGATTGTATATACACAACCTTTCTTGTCAAACAATTGCAAGCCATATAATTTTTCCGGTATCCAAGGTGGCCTATTACAATTAAACTCAAAGAAGGCCTATAATCTGAGATAAGCTGTAAATGGAAAACTGACAAGAAATATTGCATTAAGGCTGGCAAATATTTTTAAGATTTTCTGAAATGTTAAACAGTTCAACAGATTATGACTCTAAAAGGAAAACAGGCATGTATCATAAGTGGAGGCTGAGTATAGATGACTTTAGGGACAATATATGTGAGATAAACTGATGACGTAATATGTTTAAAAATGGGAAAAAGGGAAGTTACAGTGATGTTAAGATCACATAGTCTAAGAGATTTGATTAATGTCTTGTTGTAAAATTGATTCAACACTATGCACCTAACTTAGATAATGTAATAAACTCATGATGGGAAATGCCAGCTTAACCTTTGAGCATGGGTCTCGATATTTTTAAAATAAAAACATACAGCTGCAAGCTGAAAGGCAAATTTCTGGTTCATATCATTAATGTGATTTAATCTATGAAAGTTGGAGTTACAATCCTTAAAACTCAAAACCATTTCTTTTTTTCTTTTTTTTTTGTATATGGCAACCTTAAAGTTTAGTATTCAGCAAAGTTGGCAGTATAGGTTAATGCAGTTGAGGCTTGTAACAGTTAATATACAACTCCTGCATGCATAATCGCCTACTGATGAGTTGGCTTTTCTCTATAGGGCATTTTTTGTACATTTATACAAGGAGACACACACACTAATACACTCACACAAACACACATACACAGTGTTCAGTACATCCAATTTCAATATGGATTAAAAAGTTGGATAAAAATATATGTATGTATATATATTAATTTCCAGATGGGTTTCTAAGTACCCTGCTTCAGTTAAGTAGTGCACAGGAAGATAAAGACACTACAATATAAACAAATGCACAAATTGAACCAAGGACAAAGACAAGAAGCTAGTCTTCTCTCAGACTTTCTTGATCAAGTAGTGCGCAACATGAGGCAAAGTGCAACATCCAGTAACATCAGGTGGTCCTTTTCCAGAGTTATGCGTCTTTCACATCGTCGTCCTGCTTGCGTTCAGTCATTCGGGCACATCTTGGACAAGTTGTGGAGTTGTCATAGTAACAATCTCTAAAGAAACACATAACAAACACCAATTTCATAAAATGTCATATTAATGGTGTCCATTTGGGTCATGTGTTGTTTTTCCTTTTAAAGGGAGTTGTACTATTTTGCTGTCTGCAGTATGTTGAGCAGGACAAACTCATTAATGCCTTTCTTATTTCTCTATATGCAGTTTAAAGGTATGCTAACTGGGGAATTTAGACTAGATTAGCCCAATAACTGCATGTCTTTGGGATTACTAGTAGCTCTACTCAAAAGTAGGATAAGCACCATATCAATGCTGAAGCTGTAATGTTTTGTACCTGTTACCGCAAAGCTATACTTTTTTCTTCAAGTACATTTTAAACTCTAACAATCACATCGTTGGCTGTATTTTCCAGTCTGACTGCTTGATGGTGACTAACCTGTGGAAGACTGCAGAGCACTCGTGGCAGACTGAGGTGTGACTGTCAAAAGGGAACAGGATGTCTCCTTCCTTACAGAGCTCACACACAAATCCTTTGGCCTGACAACGCTACACACACACAAAATGGGACAGAAAGTTTAATGGAGATAATACGTTTTCTACTCCTTTAATAAGCAACACAATTGTAAAAGATTGTAAATTATGTGTGATGCATAAACAGGCAACAAGATTACTGACATAGAGAAGTCACTGAAATGGTTATTTGCGCTTCACGTATGAGCTCACCTCACAGTCTAGTTTGATGTGCTTAGCAAATGTGGTGTGGATCTCTGTGAGGGAACAGCTGAGTCTGCCACTGGAGATGTCAATCAAATCCTGTAGTGAGTACATGTCATCGTTCTCCACAAAGTGCTGCCGGTCTTGTAGCTGGGGATCACAAATACAAAAAATATACAAAAAATATACAAAAACATGTAAATACCACAAGATACAGGCTAGCCGAGGACAAAGATACTGAATAATTAATAGTGTTTAATCAATAAAACACTTTTACATTAATAAATATGGACTAAAATAGTTTCTTCAAAATGTTTTTCAACATATAGTAAACATATTTTTTGTCTGTTGGAAAGCCTTTTTTAAAATTTCACAAATATATATGCACACCAAATACCACATTCTGAAATAGTAAAAAGAAAAATAATAAAAAGGTATTACTACTATGATACTGGACTGTACCAAGAATATACAAATGTACAGTATTTTTTATATACATAATAAACACACAAAGTGTCTCAATGTTACATCCTGAACCCTTCCCAGTGCAGCTCCAACTCTCCACTTCCACCATATGGTGGTGCTGTTGTAACATATTACTTATTGGTCACATATTGTCACATGTATGTGACATTTAAAATGCAATATTGAAAAGTTAGTTTAGTGGCGAATAGATATCGTAAACTAATGCTGACCTGTAGTAATAGCCGAGCCTCCATGGCCTCCTTACAGGTAATAAAATAGGGTTTCATCAACAGAATGTCTTGACGGAGTTTCTGCAAAGGAAAACACACACACACACACACACACACACACACACACACACACACACACACACACACACACACACACACACACACACACACACACACACTTTTGTCAGTCTCTCTTGATGCACAGAGCTGCAGTTGATTTTCCATCCCAGTGCATGTACTTACAGTACTCCATAAAAATGTTGTTTGATTTTCAGAATAATAGCACCTGACACAAAACATAGTGACGATATAATGCATGGATGCTTTGGGTGACCAAACTGTGACAGTAACTGTAAAGAAAGTGTCATGGTTAAATTATTTGAGAAGGCATTTCAGGCTAAAGCTGAGGACACAGCTGTCAATGTACCCCAGATTCCACAATTTCTTGCAGGATCTTTACCCATGCCGTTAAAATAAAGTGAAGCTACCCACCCTGATCTCGACCAGTTCCTCCACAAAGTTGAATAGCAGCGGGTTGATCTCTTTCAGCTTCAGCACAGGTCGTGAGATCATCAGGGCCAGATAGCGCATTGAGGAGCGACAAACCTGAAAAAGAGACGCACAGTCAGAAAAAAAAAGACTGAATATGCCCACATGCACTAACTCATGCAATACCCTTTTTCACAGTGGCATGGTTTAATGCACATCATCTGACCTAGATTCACAATCATCATCCTGACCTGGGTTGAACTTGAAAAGGTTCAGATGCTGACTGGCTTTCATAAGCAGGCATCTCTTGCAGAGATGGGAATGTAATTTAATGTTACTGATGTTTAAACAACATTAAGCTGACTCCCCTGGAGAAATTTTCCTAGACTCGAAAAAGCTCCTCTAGAGTCACATAGTAATGAAGTTTTCTTAGGCTGTGTAGCACTCCTCATGACTACTAAACTGACTTTGACATGTAAAACTGGGGCCCGCTTAAGTTCATTTTATGCTTCTATAATATAATTCTGTCCAAATCTGATGTTTAGCAGTAACATTTAAGAGTACAGTTGAAGATTTTAGTCTCTTTCAACTTTTAACCTACAATATGAAAGCAGTCTCATCAAACGTGTTAAGTAAACCCACATCATACACTCATATTTTTTGTTTACACCTTGACAAGTAGTCTCGTAGATTGATATATGAGAGATGAAGGGATATTTTTACATGTTGAGCATATTTTGTTATGCTTGTTAAATGTACCTTGCGTGGTTCAAACTCCCAGTTATGGATGACACGAGCTGGGACGATGGCCGTGTCATTCCAGTGGCATGTCATACAGTAATATTGGCCTGTGTAGTCGCACTGTCTGGCTTCACTCGGCACGCCCCCTACGAGAAAAATGTGGCACAGGACAGCCAAACTAAATACATTAGATACACAAGAGAAAATAAATATTTCCTGTAAATAATGTTCAATGCCAAATATGTGCAGTAATTTATAAGTATCTGTTAAGTAACCCTACTCACAACTGTATGCACTCACATATCAAGCAGTTTGATTAGTTCAAATCAGCCTGCATATTGCTTTTAAATCTTCCGTTTCTCTATTTCTTGTCAAGCATAAACCAACATATCAAATTTAAGCTCACTCAGTGAAATAGGTGTGCGACACTCTGCACATCGGTAGTCCTGACGGTCAAGTCCGATCTCAGGGCAGATGCTGAGCTCATACTCCGACTGGTGGCTCACCTTTGATCTGACACAGGGCTTGGTGATCATGTTCATACACTTACTATGGCAACGATAATAGCAACCTGGACCAAGAAAGAAACAAGTATGAATGGCTGGTTAATGGATTGTACGTGCTGTTGAAAGATGCTCCTAACTGAATCAGAGGAAACTAAATAGAAAAATTCAAATCTAAAAATATTTAATGAAACTGAACAGTCTCAGAATTTCTGTTCTATAGTTGTAACTAGCAATCTGACTATGATTAAGACAGTCACCTTTCCTATTTCTGACTGGCTCAGATAGAAGCACATTTTGACACAACTGTATGCATGTGGAGAGAAGAAGTGAAAGTGTGACTGCAAATCTTTAAAGACGTACCATATCATGAGCCTGTGCATGAAGCTTCGAGAGATAGACTTAGTATGATCTTGCATGGACAAGCTGTGTGCCCTCCTATTTCATGCACAATAAGATGTTTTACAGTTTTGTACTAAAACATGTCCACACTTCTGTACCAGACAATCTAGTGTGTCTCACCTGTGCAGGTATACCAAGTCTGGATAAGGCCCCAGATGATTGTGCTACATTTGTCACAGGTCTGTTTCACACTCTTGCTCTTTTCCTTGGAAAAGCGGTGCTCCAGTAGGATTCTCAGATTAGGTTCATCCTCCTCAGGGTCCTTTTAAGGGACAAAGTGCAAAGACAAAATTCACTAATACACCCAACTTAACGAAACACCTTCACACTACCTCCTAGAATTCTATGATGGGTCATGTGTATTTTGCATAAACATTGTGATCTGAAACAAGAAATCTGAATAGATCTGAAATAATAAAATACATTATTATAATAATAACAATTATTATATCTGTCAATGTATGTTCTCCCTCTACAAAAGGGGATGTGGATTCTAAGACATGAAGACAAGTGAATGAATATTTGACCTAATCCATGGTTAGTGACATCGTGAAAAAGTTCCTTTTGAGCATCTCCCACATTACCACGACTTATGCAGTAACGTTTGGGTTAGTTCACAGAAGTCAGCCTGAAACATTTCCAGCATGCCATGCCATGCCTAGAAAGTTTTATCAGTGATGACAGAGGTTTTGTAAAGGTGGAGAAATCGCTGAGTCAATAAGACATTGGGAGGTGCCCATAAATACAAACCTCAAAAATACAGAGGCTTGGCCTGGCTGGTGGAAATAAATCAATATACAAAAAACCACAGCTCCCAAATGACTCAGATAATCACTAACATTCACTTTTCCACAAAATGCATTCAAAATGCATGCAAAAAATGGGGGGTGGGTTTTCAGTAGAAATTAGACTGTAGGTGATACTGTACTGAAACTGTGCTGTTTGAAACATGAGAAGCTTTTGCAGGAAGTTGCTGATCGCCACAAACTTGTTTGTTACATTATCAGTCTCAAAGAATGTCTGCAATGCTTGCTATCTTTTATCTTGTGCAGGGCGATGGCTAAAATGCCTAGTCATCAATGAAAGCTGAAGAAAGCCTTTATTTGAAATGTCTTGTAACTTAGCACACGATAGGTCCAAGAGGATATCTCTTACGATACCTCTCTGACACTGAGCCCAATACGCATAATTTCTCAGTTTTAGACCAATTACAATACAGTTTCAATTACCCTCCAAAACTATTGCAACGATTAGGTTATCCTAACCCCTAAATTCTAGATTTTCCATAAGCATTTGAATGCAGCGTTGAGTTTAAAGAAATGCAAAGAAAGGAACAGAAGATTACAGCAAATATCTGTGTACAGTTGTGTACAAAATCAAAAACATGCAAGTCAAATGAGTCAGTTATGAATTTCTTTGAATTGTGACTGATCAACCCACCGAGTCATCACCAACAACTGCCAACAACTATGATGTTATGTTATGCACTTTTCCTTTCACTCCTCAGTTCCAACCTTTAGCTCCTGCAGTTTGAGACGAAGGTGGATAAGTTTCACCACGGTGTCCTTCTGTCGCTCTGAGTGTTCTGGCAGCTCCAAGATCAGCTTTTTACATTCCTCTATAGCCAATTTCAGCTGTTCAATGTCAGATGCCACAAACGAACCCTGTAAAAGGTAAACAAGAACAAAAGCAAGTTTCAACGTACAGTAAATAGAATAGGAAGTACTGCTTGCAAACACTCTCAGTTTTACAATATAAAACTTTTTGCATGGAAAAATTATTTGGAATTGGGGTGGACAGCAGGAATGACACTTTACTTACCATAGGTCTTGAGAAGTGGTCCTCAGCTAGGCCAAGGTCCATGGTCCGATCTAAGCTGTGGGTTCTGGTCCCAGAGAAGAGCTCAGGCCTCGCTTCTAAAAAAGAGGGCAACGTGGCATAAAGCACTGTTTTGCTTGTAAGCATACACACTGGTCTGGCAAGTCCATTCAGTCATGCATGCTAATTTCACACACATGACTGTGGGCACTGAAAACAGTTGCTACACTGTGAGGCCCCCTTAAGAAGTCTAGAAGAAGAACAAAAGCTCAAAATGGACAACCGAAGGACTCACAGATAATTGTCTTATCAGTTCTGGTAATGTGTAACCAAGCAGCTGACAAGACAGACTCCTACTGTGTCATTAAAACTGCTGCTCACAAAGACGAATGAACTTTGCTGATCACTTTTACCTTTACATGTTTACAAACAATCTATAATCATTCACATAGTAAACTTAAAAAATAAATAAATCACAGTGCTAACATTTTCTTCTTTATAAGGACATCTACTGCTTCTCCAACTATAATTGTTTCATCTGCAGTACATGTGTATGAGTATGACTGCATGTCCATGTTATGTGCATTGACGAATATGAAATGACTCTGATCCTTATTAATCACATGACTTAATCCATTGACCTATCAATCATCATCACATAGGTCAATGATCTATGGGAGACACTGCAATTTTAGGAGATGCATAGAGTGGTTACTACATGGGGGGAGGCTTGTGCTTGGGGGCAGTGGAACAAGCTGAAACACAACATCTGATTTATCACCTTATAAAGTTGTTATAACAAACTCATTATCTATAAATATACAGCAGACACGGAGCAACATATTCATTGTCTTAGCTCTGTTTTGGTCTCCTGAGAGATACACCTGGCTTTTAGCCACTAAATACTTCACTGTGTTTAGCAACTAGTTGCTAACTTTGTCTATCTGGCATTTGGTGCTGGATAGGACACATGGATGTATCATCCATAAAATACTGATGAGTGCAACTTAAACAGAATGTGGGACCAGAGGCTTAAACTAGAATGAATATACAGCAAGATAACACACAACTTGGAGTAACTAAGGAATATTGAATTATGTGTATTATATTAAGAGGACATCATTTGTGCAGCTTAATGTAATCCAATAAAATATCTTTGTAATAAATAGTACCTTAATACAATGTACTGTTCTTGTTAAATCTGTGTAGTATCAATAATTTCATTTAAGTACATTTTTTGAGGTTTTGTTTGTTTATATGAAAAATATGGGAGAAAGGAGACAACAAAATAAAAAACTGCAACAAAATGTACAGTACATGGTCAACCAATGTCTACATATCAGATATAAACTGTGCCAGATTAACATTTAGTGGGCACACACACTCATCATACCTACTAGATGTCAACATGGTAAACCATAATTATTATGTATGATGACTGATATTTGATTGATGGCTCATTTTTAAAAATAAAATCTTGCAAAATGACTCTGAGGTAACTAAAAATGAGTGAGGAAATTAAACAAACATGAAAAGATAAACATTCCTTACATTAATAGTCTTTCAAATGACACATGGTAACAAACTTACTCGCCAGCTTACTGAAAAATGCAGACAAATGTGATTATTACCTGCATACACGTCAGAACAAAACATGTTGAGTGAATTTATCTTCTCAGTGCCCGACAGAGACAAGGACAATGAAGCAGAAAAACAGAGATGACACCAGTGACTTCAGCTCAGCTTACAGTGTGTGTCTCAAAACACTCCCACTCTCCTAAAATCCTAAAATACAGGAAGTGTTAAAAAAGTACTGCTTACACTTATGCTTTTCATTTCCCCTGGTTCAACCCCAGTTTCCAACTTCCTTTTCCATACGAGCTACTGACAACAGTGCAGTGTGCCTGTTCTTTAAGCATACAGATCTGTTCTAGACGAGATGAAAAAGGTTCAACCCAAATCTAAATATCTGAGGGAAATAAGTACACCCATACAGTGAGTGAGCCATAGCAACGTGATCTAAGCACCAAGGTGCCTTGGTGTATTCGGCACTGCAGCAAGTTATGTCTGCAAGTAAATGACATTTTCAAAAGAAGGAACCGTGATCTCAAAAAGCACCTCCCACAGCAGCATCGATCTGTTTAGTGAGGGTAATGTCAAGAAAACAACAGATAACTAAAATATTTAAAAATAAATAAATAATATTTTTAACTAATATTTTTTGCAAGGACTGAGCCTTTGTACATGATGGCTTATTTTTTCTTATCTTAATGATCCTACTGCAAACAACCCAAGAAGAGCTGTGTATTTTATCCTCCATGTAACAGACCACAGGCAGTTAATAAAGTAATAAAATAAATAAAATCCTAACCAGACATCTTTTCAGAGCAAAACAGAACACTGAAATAATGACAGGATATCTGTCAGAGTAGGCTAGACACACTTCCTAGCCAAAGTGAAAATATGCATCATTAAGAAAGGAGATGAAAGGCCTTAATTCCTCATCTTGACAAATTTTATCGATGCACATGATCCCAGCAATAAATTTATGGGATGTTCCATAAAACGACAAGAGTGTTTCGGCAGTTTGATACAGTGAAATGTAGCATATGACATATCAGTAATAATGCTTTTAGTCAGCTTTTTCTTCACAAGGTCTTTGTGACCGCTAGAGAAAATAAATAATACCAGTAAGGAGTTGTGAAGCCCGGTACGAGCTGCTGGCAGTCAGTAAACTTAGTTTTGATTTTACCCTGTGGGTCAGTGTATTGCTGATGACTCAGGCTGTCCACACCAAAACTGTCCAATGACTTCATGTTTACCTCCTTGTCAGTGATGATGTAGAGTGCGACAGTACCCGTAAAGTGAAGTCATATTCTACATTGCGTCATGATGGCTGCATCATGATCTGCTTGTAAGACCTTTGTCAAACTTTACCATGCTGTGGGGGAGTCTTGCCACCTTGGGGACCATCTTCTTCTTCACCACGATCAAAGGGATTCAGGCGGGTTTGGCGGAAAAGCGCAAGTCTCTCATCATACTCCATTTCACCGGCTACATCTAAAAGGAAGACAAAATACATTAGTCACCCACGTTAATTTCTCTTCTCTTTCTCTAATGTTTATGAATTGTGGCAGGAATAGAGGACCACAGTCATTGCTTAATGGAGGTCAGGTAGCTAATGTGTCTGCACAATTGTTTCTTGGTTCAATGGCGCTGTTGTAAACACATATTTTCATCCTGGTTATAATATACAGAGTCTCCCATCATCAGGATTATTTTCCCAGATTTTACAAGGCTACTCCAGAGCGACAATAGATAGATAGATAGATAGATAGATAGATAGATAGATAGATCTTGTGTTGCAGCTGCAGTTACAAGTATTACAAACGCAACAATACAGGCATACAGTATGTACGAAAAGACATAAGGGAGATGAAATAAAGTGAATTATCACAGACTAAATGGAATTCAAGTTTAAGAACATATTGTTCTATCCATGTGAGAAATATACAAAGAATATAACTACTTTCACAGGCTGACTAGTGTCCCTTTGACTAGTAAAATGACTTTGACACCTCTTATTTGCAAATGCAAAGTATGGAGACGGCTAGTTTCACAGCTCTTTCAAAAAACAAAAATAGCATGACTAAAACTATGTGATTTACATTAGCACTAGTGTTTTGAGGAGTTGAATAGAAATGGCACAGAAATGAAAGCCACAGCCCTCCTATCAAAGTCAATGTGCTCAATATCAACACTGTCACTTGGCAGCAACGCGGGTTAACAGGAAGTCAATGATAGGGACATTTAATTCACCATTTGTGAAATAGTTTCCCCAAGATTTGTTTCACTGAGCTCAGCACAAAGACAGAAAACAACACTGCAGCCTGGGAGACGATATGAACACCAACCTCACCTCACCGACTGTAACCAATCAGGTCTGCTGTTGACAGTCCTCCTCTACAAAGCGGTAACCTTGATCAGCTGTTAAGCTTCGATTAAACACGTCGGATACTGAACATAATTACAGCCTCGGCACCAATATGAAAACACACATCAACATCAGTACCCAGATGTCAACAGCCTGCTAACGTTAGCTCGCTAACTAGCTTTAAAAACACTGCCTTTGACGCTAATGTTAGCTCAGTTAACGGCTCGGTCCGGTCGTTAGCTCACCCCGTTGTTGTCCTCACGTGTCATCAAAAGGTGTCTGCAGTTGTAAAATATATTTTATGGTTGAAGGTTGTTGTTAATGAAACAGATCTCCCAGTGTTGTTTTGTCTCTGTCATCAGCAACATCACAAGCCAAAAAGCGTCAAGTCATCCATTGTTTAAATGGTCTATTTCCGGTTAGGATTTTCAAAATAAATCATTCCACAACAACAATGCAGTAGGATTGTGTGATTAATATGAGGAAAATAACAACGCTTTTGATAACTTATCTGTACTTAATGAACATTTAGACATAATTATTTTGCCTTTAAATAGCTATAATATTAGTTTAATATTAAACTACATTAAGTATAATAGTAATATTTGATGCTTTTACTTTGAAAATAAACTTACCTTATGTTCTGTCTCTGTTCCCATTCAATAAAATATGAACTTCCTCAGAGATGTAAAAATATAACCTATAAAGTGTTGGCTCCATGTCATGGGAGGACTTTTCTTTCCTTTAATGCTTTACAGTTACTTTCCAGAACATCTAATAATAGCGGTTTATTGAATTAGAGATTGCACTGATGATAACAATCATCTACAATTAGAGTATGAGTTGTTCAGACATAGTGTATCAAGAAAATCAATAAAGGAGCAGATCATTTCCTGAACCTTTTGTCTAATAAACAGAATGAATAGAGCTGTCTTACTGGCTGGCTAGTGAAAATAATCTTCTCATGAATTACAATAAAGTGTTTCTGTGTCTACAAATACCCATAGTGTCACAGTTATGTAAGCAGCCTTTTGACTGCAAGATAAGGAAGCATTGGTTTCCTCTGCAAGTAATTCCATGTCAAACTGGATGTTTAGAGCTGTGACGTTTCCTTAGCTTAAGCAGGGATGAAAGGGTTTTAACACTGCTTCTTCAATATCAAAACGTGGCCACATACTAGGTATATTGGCTACTATTTTAAGGCACTTTAAGCACTACAAATCATACGTTCTGCTCCTCTCATTCTCCGAGACTATATTTAACGTGATTCAATTGGTGATGTCACTGGCCTAAACTGTTTGTAAGACAAAATATCAACTCATTACAGCAAATATAGTACGTATGGTTTACGGTACGTTCATAAAATCACACCAGTTTGTCATATTGTCTGTCTGTGTCTTCAACACAGTGCAATTAAACTTGAAATACATTGAAAATGGACAATTCAGAGCATTTATTTATATTAGTTCTGGCATATATCTATGATTTATGGAGCAGTGAGTACAGAGCTACAACAAACAGGGACTGGACAGTTTTATCTTGGAGCTTTGTTAATGAAAATGCTTTAAAAACTCAGCAATATCTCAACAAAATATGAGCAAATAACTAAAATAACATAAGTGTTGAATTTACAGGGATTTCCTGCATGTTAAGTTTATGCATAAATATGCATTAATAATAATATTCTTTTGAGAACATAATTCATATCACTGTTGTTAATCATTTGTGGTTTTTCACATCAGTGCTTATATAACAAACATATTGACAATCATGTCTGGCTGTGTCTGAAAGTCATGTGGGGTCACGAAGAAGACATTACATTCAAAATCAATGTAAAGCTCAATGGTTCAATGTAAAGCCAAGCAACTCAACCTGTGAGACAAAGTGTCAAATTGTACACAGATGCACCAAATTATTATAAAAGCAACATACAGTCAGTGTAGAAAAGTCAAGTGAGGACATTTTGTATGATGACAGCAGCCTTATCAGAATCAGCATGATAAAAACTACTCTTGGGGTCTTACATTTTTTCCGTTTCAGTATTTTCAGGCTGCATTTATCTTTATATCTAGGAAGTAAATCTTAATTTATTTAAATATATTTTATTTGTGTGCACCCCTGAAGGTGAGAGCCTTGGTTTCTGGTCATATGGATAACTCTGGGTCATTATAGCTTGAGTGTGTTTGTTGTTTGGACTTCAGCTGTGGAGATTTGAACAGAGCTGCATTGTGCAGCTAAATGAAGGAAGAAGTCATAACCTTAACTGTAAACATGCTGCTCCCTGGAAATAATGCAGTCACACTTTGGTCATATTTTCAGCTAATCAACGATAATTACAGTCAAGTGGCATCCCTGCCATGTCTTGTCTGTGTCTGCTTCCTTATTTATTATTTTATTTACTTCACTGACAGTGATGGAATGCTTTTAAGAACACACAACATTTTGTGTCTCTCTGTTCTCTGATAATCATCCAGGATGTAATGTCAATCAATTAGTCTCTATTCCACATATGGAGGACCAACACTGACTTATTAGGATTTTATTTTTGTGAAATAATTAAATAAAAATATAATAATAGTAATATAATCATAGAAATAAAATATATATTCAGTAATTTAAAACATTTATTCATAAAACATGTATACATTAATTTCTAATTTTGTTTGGTATATGATTTATGTATTAATTTAATTAAAATGTATTTGTAAATTTATTTCATTTTAGAATATTCAGGTAAGGTCTCGTCCTTCATGGTCCCAAACATATCAGCTCTCAAATACATGGACTGCATCATTTTTAAATAAAATATTTATCACAAAATATGTTTTTCAGTGTATGTGAGGAAGCTATTATTAATACAAACAACTGCTCTTATCAAGTGGTTATTGTTATTCATTATATCATTATCCCCTTTTAAAATATTCTTAAATACATGCACATAATTAATCAATTAAACATATCACATACTGTTGGTATCTGATGATGAGTTGCACCCATACTGGATATATATATATATATATATATATATATATATATATATATATATATATATATATATATATATATATATATATATATATATATATATATATATATAATCTATACAAAATGGCATATGCACGTGGATGAACTATAATAGTGATACTAAATGTATGAATTTCTCTCTTGAATCCAGGATGAGGATTTATATTTGTTCTCGTTGGAAATCCCCTTCCCCTCAATGATGTTATTTAAAGCACAGTAACTGAACTTGATCATGAGTTTAAAACCGAGCATTTCAAAAACGTCTCTGTTGTGTTATATATCAATGGACCCTCTGTCTGCTGAGAGCAAATGTTGTATTGCACATTGTTTTCTATGAAATAAAAAAAGAAGTGTTCATGTTGCATGTAAATGAGTCCAAAGACGTGATTAAATTTGTGCCCTCTGTCTCGAGTTATTATCTGCCAATATCGCAGAGATTCTTGTAAAGGTGTTGTGAATTGAGACTTTTACATATGAATCCACGATCAGAAGCCATAATTTGACAAAGGTGGTACTTGCTCAGCCATTTCCTAGAAAAAATGTAAACTCTTATCTTGTTAGCATTCATGTGAATGAAGCCTTTGGTTTGAATATTTGGCCTTCAAAGAACTAAAACAACCTGCTAACTAAGCATAATCATATTGGAGGAGTGAACAATAGTAATGCTTCTGTTCATCATTAATTTACCACAAGCTCTCTTTATTATGATCTCTTTATTTGGGACAAATAGATAACATGTAAACAATTCCAGGGATTACATATAACATACATTCCTTCTATGGTCAAATTTAATTTACATAGCCCAAAATCACAATTTGCCTTAGGCGGATTTACAATCTCTACAGCTTGCAACACCCTATGTCCTTTGACCCCAGTTTCAGGTAAGGAAAACCTCCCCGCAAAATACCTTTTTAACAGGGCAAAATGGAAGACACATCAAGAAGTGCCACAGAGAAGGAATCTTTTGCCCAGGACAGACATGCAATAGATGTAAAATAACTGTAAATAGTTCTGTTTCAGTTTCAGTGCATGCTGCTGTTGTTTTTTTTGTTTGTTTTTTTATACCTACAGCATTTACAATATGTGTTGTTTAACCAGGTTTACTTTAGAGGATATAGGCCTACCAAAGTACTGTGTGCAACAGTCTCATTACTTTTTTTTTTTTTTTTTTTAATATTTTTACTGTACATTCACAACTCCAACACCAAAAAGAAGAAAATACAGATAGACAGAAAGTTATGTGACAAAAATGCAATTACAAATAAATAAAAGAAAAATACAGTAGGCTAGAATTTTAAATCAATAGAAAATATCACTGTATTCAGTGATAACAGTGGGGACTTACTCAGCAGCAAATACTCTGGCAGGAATTATTCAAGTACAACAGTGTACAATAGTCTACATTAATGTCAGTATTAACATGTATATTTCACATTACATGGTAGCCATCATCTAACCAGTGCAGTTTGATTATTTTTTCATGGAATCTGTGAGAGAAAAAGAATATACATTTCTGAATTACAGACATATAGCTGTATTTCAGTTTTTCTATAAGAGTCTAAAATATAATATGTAACATATATATTACAACAAATCCTTAGGATCAATTAAGAGGATATTATAGGATACATGAAATAGAATGTTTAAAAATAGTAAGCTTATATTCAGAGCCACAGGTTGTATCTTGAAGTACATTTCAGGACAATTTAATCAAATAAAATTGTTATAATATATATATTTGCTGGACTTGTCTGCACCAGGCATAAAAGTATGAATTGGTCTAGCATGTTTTACAAAAACCTCCTCACCTGACATTAATATCTCGCTTGGAGCAGAAATCAGGCTCATCCAAACCTTTTTAAGAAACAGACCCCGTTTGCACATTTCTGAGAACCACACCAAACTTCCTGAAATATAACTTCGACATGCCTTCTTTCATAAACCATCGTATGCCCTGGGCATCAGGCCTATCAAACGAGGCCGTTCATGTGATTTAGCTTTTTTCTTCAGTCATCCGGATATTTATTTTTGGGTGAGTTGTCTAATTCACACACAACCTCACAGAAACAGACTGCAACATGGGTTTATATAATTTCTCTTATTTCATATATTTCCTGCTCTTTTGCACCACGCTTGAACAAATTATCCCGACCAATTTGATGCTAAATGAAACAAAATGTCTGATTCAGCTCAAATAAATTGACATTATTAGATGTTAATTAATTAACTAATTTTTTTTTTTTTTTTTTTTTTTTTTGGGGGGGGGGGGGGGGGGGGGGGGGGTTGATGCGATGCGGAAATATTTTGATTATGTTACAACAGTAGGAAAGGAAAAAAATGGACGGTATTCAAATGAATTAATGCAAGGGAGGAAGTCACAGGGCCTGGACATAAAAATCATCTAATACAAGACCTCACGTGGTAATTACACGTCACAATATATTTAAAGCGTCGCACGCCAAAGATTATTTAGTTAAGCCTTAAAAAAGATCCAACTTCTGGCAAAATGCAGAAACA
This sequence comes from Sciaenops ocellatus, assembly GCA_033000465.1. Classification (NCBI taxonomy): domain Eukaryota; kingdom Metazoa; phylum Chordata; class Actinopteri; family Sciaenidae; genus Sciaenops; species Sciaenops ocellatus. Next base: position 11,266,708 of record CP136888.1, on the reverse strand, counting down.
TTTGTTCAGGGCTATTTCAAAGGAGAATGTCCTATAAATAATGGGGAGGCTCATCAAGACGAAATGATGTGTGTCCAATAGGATAAAAAAAAAAACCTACACTGCAACATTCAGTTCTTATTTAATAAAAGAAGAAATTCAGATCATAGATATATTTGAACATATTTCCAGTGCAGATTTTCACTTTCTTTGCTTCATTACATAAAACTATTTTTTAATTAATTTTTCACATATTTGGACCAACAAAAAGAGACACTTTATATACAAGAAAATCTAAGCTGATTTACAGAAGAGATAACGTTTGGTTTGTTTAACAAGAGCAAAATGATTGTCAGTACTACAGTTTAGTCCAGTCTTAGTTAAGAAAGTCAATATTGGATTAAATGTTCCAGATATTTCGCAGTGCATGAACAGAGTAGCGTAACGCAACAATAAATAAACCTAAATAAAAGTGAAGCCCATGTGTGGAAAGAGTCATCAAATCCACACTGATATGTTTAAAAGTCTTTATCAGAGATGCGATTTTTTGTTATGTGCATTGTCGCGCACAATCATCTTGTGCCATTTCAAGCACGCATCAGTCCCGGCTTACTTCAGCTTCTGACACAATGTCCACTCAGGAAAAAGAGGTAGCCGATATTATTGATATCCTGATGCTCTTGTTTTCATCCTAAATGCACCTGGTGTCACACGCCGAAGCACCAAGAACACAGGACCAGCTCCTGTAAGGTTTTACGCAGCTCCTGACTGCGGTACGCGTAGATGAGCGGATCGATGAGTGAGTTACAGATGATGAGGATGAGGAAAAGGTTAAAATTTCGGAAGAAACAATTGCAGAAGGGGCTGGTTGGGCAGGTGAGAATGAGAATAAGGTGGAGGAAGAAGGGACCCCAGCATAAAATGAAGACTCCGAGCAGGATGGTGAGGGTAATCGCTCCCTTCATGTTTGTCGATTGGCGCCTGCTTTTGTGGAAGGCCATGATGCGCCGGGAGTGCACGTGCGCCAGGATGAACATGTGCAGGTACAAAACGGCGTTAAACACCAGGGTGGTGCAGAAGAAGGTCACGAGGCACACGATGACGGCATTGTCCGTGTGGTACACGATGAAGAGGATGCTGGAGGTGATGCTGGCCAGCCACACCACCACGATAATGGTGACGGCGCGCTGGGTTGTCATGATGCTGTGATAGCGCAGCGCGTAAAAGATGGTGATGTAGCGATCCGCGGCGATGGTGCACAGAAAGGAGAGCGAAGAGACCACGGAGCTACAGATCATCACGTCGATGACGTTGTCCAGGTGGCGCAGCATGCCAGGGTGTACCTCCATCAAGCCGTGGTCGTTGAGAAGCATGAATATGGTCTCCACTACGTTGCTGACACTGACCAGCATGTCGGACACGGCCAGGCAGCAGATGAAGTAGTACATGGGCGAGTGCAGGTTGCGATTCCTGAAGATGGCCAGAACAACCAGGATGTTCTCCACCAGGCTGATGAGCCCCAGAGCCAGGAAGAGCTCCTGGGGGATACGGATCTGCACGCAGCCCAACGAGTTTCGCTCTCCCGTGGTGAGGTTCGTTTCATTTTCCTCCATAAAGTCATGAAGCGGGCTGAAGTCCACGTGAAGGATGGAGGGGTTATGCAGGGACCTGTTGGTCATTTCCATGTCTGACCTCTATATGATGACTGACTGGTTTACAGGCTGTCCTGTGATGTAAAAAAAGATCAAGCGACTCGTCCGTGCAGTTGTTCAGTTGCTGAACCCATCAACGTTTCCAAAGAGCCAAATATCTAAAGCACACCCTTTAACAACAGTTTAATGAACTGTCAATACTGTTTATTTCAGCCATTAATAAGCAGGATACTTCTCTGCTGCTGGGGAAACAGTCAAAGCACCAGCAGTCTGGAGAGTTGGCGCGTCTGTCCTTGTAAATAGTGTGTCTCCTCGGCGCAAATCGTTTTCTTTACCATGGGCGCAAATTGTCCAGCATCGAGATCCATAAAATGTCCATCCCCGTCAAAACATTCATGGCTCACTTCATTCTCAGAAGGCTCCCGACACGCATATGCGCTGATCTCCCTGTTATCAGTTCAGACCGTTTCAAAGTGTCTTTGGTACCTCAGGGATCAAAGACTGTGACTTGCTTGAACATTTCTCAAAGTGATGCTGCATTCTGAAGCTCTTCAGGCGACTCCTCCTCTAACGCAAACGTCAGCTGGGCTGCGGCCCTCTGTCAGTAATATGTGACACGCGCGTAATTATGGGGCAAAAAGGAGAGGAAATTAGGGCGGTGATTGTGATTCAACCTTGTTCAGCACAGTTTTTCGTCTTTTACCTCTCTAGAAGTTTGTTTAAATAAATACTATAACATTTTCATGGTAATACTTCACAATGAGAATACAAATCACATACAAGTATAACTTAACTAATACATGACATGATGCAATCATTAACGCAGTATGTGTTATGAACCCCTGTTGATCACCACTAATGTGTTTAGTTCATACATAATAGATCATCAGTTAAGGTATGTTAACTCAGTTAATTCATACATATAAACTGAAATAAACTGTTATATGTTTAAATTAACTGTTACATAAAAGTTCTGAAAGTTCTCAGAAATATGAAACTTTGATTGTAATTCAACTGGTCGTCAGATACAAACAGTTACATAATACACATAGTTACATAAACTTTTATGTAACTGAAATCCAGCCAACTTGGTCCCTATCAATTTTGTAACTGTGAACTGTGAATGAACATTCCGAGCTAATGATCTATTTACATTCATTAACTAATGAGCCAATCATATAAAGCTTGAATAGCAACTTTTGATATTCTGTAGAAATCACCATGGACACAGAGTATACAAAGCCAGTTGTTATAAAAATTAGGTTTATACTGTGTTCCAGGTGTCTTAATCCTACAATGTGTATGTGAGTTCCTGTTTTCTTACGTGCCTCGTTGGCACTTCTTTGTTGCTAAGGCTGGCAGGGTTAGATAAGGTTCAACTTCATAAATAGAGGAAGTTCAGAATAACGAGAGTCAGAGACAGGTCAAGAAGGTGTTAGACACCTTCTGCTGACTACAGTTTAGAAAACTGAGAAAGACGTTATGAAGGTTGTCCAGGGAGACGTCAGAGATAGCCATCATAGAATGTATAAAGACTTACTGTAAAGGCTCCACAATGAGCCTTTTTCTCTGTAACCCCTTCTGCGTGTTGCACTGTTAAACGCTCCTTCTTGTACAAGAATAATAAATTCAACTCAAACTTTGATACTTCGAATCCAGTCTTCTTTATTGAAGGGTCACTCTGAAAAATTCTTTTAACACCAGTCTACTAAGACATGCATGTTAATTACAATCAACCCACATTCGAGATTAAGAAATTCCTGAAAGAAAAGTAAAAAGTATAAACTCCACAAAGAACCCCAAAGCCAAACATGTCTATGGACTGGACACAATGTTCCTGAAAAGGTTTAATGGACATTTGTCTGGTCCAATATGCTAACAATATATCCATTAATGAAGGGGTCTTTCCAACAGCATGCTATAACAACAGCTATAATAAGACCTCATTAGAAAACAGTTACAAGGTCTATTAGCTTAGTAACTATCATGTCAAAGGTAACTGAAAGATATGTAGCAGATCATCTTACAGGTCACCCTAGCAACAGCCCTTATACTGTATCCTGCAGTTTGATTTTAGATCTAACCACTCAATGGAAACTACTAACTGCTTTCTCCTGGAAAATATGAAATCTAAACTAGATAAGTGATAGTTGGAACCATTCTTAGATCTGAAGAAAGCCTTGTCTATGGTTCATTTTGTTCTTCTTGCCAAGTTTTCAATGGTCAACTTCTTCCATAATGTTATTGAAACGATGCAGTCCTATTTGGAAGGCAGAGCACAGAGAGCAATGATAAATAGTGACTGACATCAGCCCTTTGTTGTGTCGGGGAACCACAGGGATCAGTTCTGGGGTTACTGTTACAATGACTATGAGTTTCAAATGCAGATAGATGCTAATGTCATCTACATACATGCAATGACCAAACACTGAGCCACATGTAAGCTCATGGCAGTGATAGCCTATATCACACAGTGACTTAATAACCACTATTCACATAAACATAGGTAAAACAGTTTGTATGTTCTTCATTAAGAGGTCAACAGATATTGTCACACCCAATGTTTATGTTGCAGGGGGAAAGCTGAAACTTGTATCTGATTACAAATGTCCTGGTGTAAAAACAGATTCTAACCTTACATTCAACATGTCAAATTTCTGCCATAAACTGGCACATTTAAAGAAATGTATGAACTGTCCCTGCAACTTTAAACTGTATAAATACAAAGTCAATTGGGTCAAACTCTGTAGTATATATTGTTGTGCCTCAGTCACGCAGACATTAATGGCATTAACAACAAACTCGTGTTTGTGACTTGAAGGAAAAAATCTTCAGTTGAACAAAGGACAGCAAACATACATCTGTGTGACATTTGTGGTTTTACTGACCCACAGCGGACCCACAAAAATTATGTGGAAAGATCCATAAGGTTGCTTGCAAAAGGCACATTTTACTTACCATAGATATAAATATATTAGTGTAAATACTGTATAAAGACTATTTGGTATACATTCCAGCGTCTTCAGACATCACAGCTTAATTTGAGCAGTCTAATAGATGTTTTTTGCAGCTAAAAGATGTCAAAGTTTCTAGTATAAAACCTGGCTAGACAACTTGTTCGTCATACTTTAAAATAATTTTAATGGCTACTACCTGCTGAACGAGATAGTTACTTTGATGCCTTGATAACAATGGTAGTATGTAACACTGAACAAGTTTAGCAGACTTACTGCAGAATTTCACTTTAGGCTTGAGAGGAAAGAACGAAATCCTACGTAATATGCTGGATTTATTGAGATAGTTTAATGTTCTGCATAATTACTTTCCTAATTAAATTTATTGCTTAGAATTTATTCATGGGCGTAGTTTAGTGTGTGTTGTCATTAAAACTGTAGGCCATAGTTTTTAATCTGAAATCATGTAAATCAAACTGCACTATGGGACGGAGTTATACTGCCGTTGTGCTTCTCAAAGGAGGTTTATATGTGTAGTCATGTAACGTCCACGCAAGCTAAGCTCAATGTGGTGATCTGACATGACTGTACAGTGGTAAATCATGTAAATCATGGTTTTCAGAAACCATTGATCAATTGCAATTACAATACAAGACAGACAATTAATCTGCAACTATTTTGATAACTGATTAATCGTTTCAGTATTCTTATCTAGCAAAACTTCCAAACAATCTCTCAAACAATCTCAAATGTGAAGATTTGCTGCTTTGCTCGCTCAGGACTTTTTTCACCAGGTTGATCAAAAGATTAATAAATGAATCAAGAAAATAATCTAGATAATTAAAATCATCATTAGCTGCAGCCCTACACACATTTGCACTTCTTTGACTTCAAATCCTTTTATCACAGCACATTTAAGAAAGGTAGAAATACATTTTTGATCTTTTAGGAGCAGTGATGTTAATTAAGTTACTGTACTTTTCTTCACTTGTACAAGAATGGCTTATTTCCTGTGCAGCAGTGGTGGAAACAGTTGAGTCACATCAGACAGCTGCTGAGCCTCATACACAGCTTCTTTCTATACTGCAGATGGATCACATGAAAAGTTCTAACAGCCTCAACCATAGCTTCAGGTGAACTAGGAACAATGACATCATTTGACCATTAAGCACAGTCACACTGTGTTATCATGCGGTTATCACCAAGTAACAGGGTTAGTGTATAGAAAGCTGCAGTATGTACCGAGGGTGATTTGTTCAGTGTCTCCACAGTTCATGTCCTCTTTCCACCAACATGGAAATACCTCAGTTCCAGTTCACACAGCTAATATTGAGTCATTTGGAGCATTTTGACAAAAGAAATTTATCTTTTGTCAAAAATTGGAACACAGCCTACCAAAAGCAGCTTATTTTTGGCCTGACGCAAACCAAAGTGGTTATGTTATATTCTACAGCTCCCTGTACGTTGTGCCACGTTGTGTGTTGATGACACTTCCGTGATTACAATGGTTCCCCTCAAAACTGGTGAAAAAGTGAGCTGGTTTGCTCGATAGAGGTATAGATAGAGGTTACCATTCAGCCATTCAGTGGAAAAGGGCCTCTCTGCTTGAATAGTTATGAAAAGCAAACAGAGGCATAAAAGAGATTCATAAAACTAAGAGCTCCAACTGGTGTGCTTATGTCACGTCTTTTTGCGTGAGAGGTTTGTCAGGAACACTAAATAAGCACATCGTGACAGATTCTTCCTTCTGCCAGATGAAAACCATGTAAGGGCTTCGCAGACTGTCAGTCTGAGACATCTCCACATCTAATTATGACAACAACAAAAAAAAAGCAACACAAGAGTGAAACACTGGTAAAATGGTGATGAAAATGTTGTCGACTTGCTGCCAGAAGTAAAGTTACAGCCTCAGGTTTTACGTACAGTAAATCAGAATCATTGACTGAGGTCATGAGTATGTGACTGAGTGCAAAGGAAATATTTAAGTCACAAATATGGATAAGACCAAAGAACAGATTTCCAGCATTGTTATAGGTTTGTACTTCTGATTCAGTAAATGATGAAATTAGTCGAGACAAGATTAAACAAATTAATTAATGCATCTACAACAGGTCACATAAGCAACAAGATATCAGTCTCAACAGGATTTGTAGTTGATTATTTTTTCCTAAAGACTGAATTTGCAATTCAGTGAATGTGTAGTTGTAGCATTGTTTTTAGTACTCAAATAATTTATGTTGTGTGTTTGTTTCCACATTTCTTGGGAGTCTGTTGCCATATTTGGGCATATCTAAGCAAACAATTTGACAGGAAAACACAGCTGTTATATTGACTTTTTAATTGATGCTTTTACTAAACATATATATTTTTTAAATTTAAAGTAAACTCTGTGCAAGATGATAATGGTGACAGGATCTTTTTAGAAATGCTTCTCTGAAATATTGAACGTAATTTCTGTTAAACTGGTGGGGATCTCAGTAGCGGGTCAAAATTTTTCTACAACTCTGTTACAAGTCTACAAATCTACATGTCATGAAAGTCATATGACTTGTTGATTATTCCAAACACAAAAATCAAAATTAAAAGAGATTAATATTCCATTTGCAAAAATGGATTTAACAGATAAAAAAAAAAGCTTGTCCGGCTCATAATTTAACCATTAAGTGTTCCCACATACAAATGAAGTACTTTTCACCTCTGCAATTGGACTTCAGTGTGTCTAGCTTTCGAAGTTATGTGTTTTTATGCAAGTGATGAGCTTTTGGTGCAAGTCATTGAGAATAAAAATCTTTCCGATGTGACACTGTGTGTTAAAGTGCTGTCAAGCTTTTTGCATTTGTGATACAAAATGTCCATGCAACATAAAAGGTGTTTGTTCTTCTAATTTGTTCTTATTTCATACAACAGTCCACTGTTCAGTTTATGAACATGAAAACCTTGTAGAGAAACGTAGAACCAAGAGTGGAGATCTTGGAACTGCAAAATGACAAATGAAAAATACAATTCAGTTGTCCCACTCCATCTCTTTTTAATTATTATAAACACCATTAAATATTTGAATTTCTCTGACTGTCATTACATTTGTTTCGTCTGATCTTCACACTGAAAATTCCACCTATGTCTCCCTCCTCTCTCAATCCCATTCCTCCTCATCTCTGTAGGGGTTGTCCTCTCTTGGTGGCTCTTGAAACCTGATGTTTGCCAGCATGTCCCTCATTGCCACCATTAGACGATTCACTTCTTGGTTCAGCTCCTGACCAGCTCGAGCCACTTCCATGTCATCTTCCTGCCTCAGTCCACCCTTAAGAAAAGAGAGGTCACTTAATATACAATTTTCGTGTATCTGATCTGATAATTTTATTAAATATTTTAATTTCTTCAGTGTATTTTAGGAACATCTGCAATGGTTGCCACTAGTTCAACAGTCTTGCCTCACTGGAAGCACTCGATTTGTCCTACTTTTATTTATAGTTATTAGTTATTAAGCCCAAGGCTTGCAGAATCAGTGACATCTTTCAAAGCATTTCTCAAAAACAGCTCTTTATTAATTAATAAAACACTGTATCTCTTTCATCATTCAAATAATAAACACAAAGCACCCTCAACCAGAGTAATCTAGGGTTGTGTTATAAAACACTACATTCTGTTAATTTCAGATACATAACTCTATTTTAACAGTAAAATAAGAACTTGGCAGCATGTCTTACTTAGTCATAACCAAATTTCTTTATCCATATCATATCTCTTCCTCTGTATAAGTGGATAACACGATCAGGATGGATGAAACTGTCCTGATGGAAACATGCCTTGGGCCCATCTGTTAACATTAAGCATGTATAGTTGACCCACAAGATGTTCAATGTGTACCCGATATATGTATCTTAAAATGGCAGCAGTTGGTTTGTGCTGTGCACGCTGGCAGTGGACTAAAATACCAAAACTGAGATGGACAAAACTCTGTAACTTCAAATATTAAAGTGTCTGCATACACAAATAGAAGAATGTGCATGCACAGTCTTTGCATAACCTTTATGATCACCTCGGTACACATTGTTCCATGTGGCGGACTTTAGTCATCGTAAAATTGTCAGCTGCCTTGTTTAACTTTGTTAGGACACAAACCAGACTCATTCTGTGCTTGGTCTGGCACCAGCAACATCCTTCAACAGCACCTTTGAGTCTTTGCATTATTTACTATCATAATATAGATCATCACATAAGGAATAAGACATTTTTGAATACTACACACAATGCCTTTTGTGGTACACATTAAAAAAAATGCCATGCAGAGAAGTTCTGTTTCCATTCAGAGTTACTCAGCTTAAGTCATCATCTTAAAATATTAGCAGATCAGAATTTTAAATAAAACACACAAATTCTGCATTATTTACGTCCATGTTTACTAACTTCTTCTTTCCTGTCTTTGCTGGTACCTGCAGATCAGTGGAAAACGGGGACCCACAAATAAAAACCATGCTCCATGGTGCAACTAGTGATCAAAACTACACAGGAGACCTTTAAAATTCCTGAGCCACTATAAATGATTTCTCCATACGACTGTAACATTCAGGTTAAAATACAGATTGTATAAACCTATTAACTGACATTACAATATTAATATATGACTATATACACGTAATAATGCAATACTGAGACTGATAATGTTAAAGGATTAAGTATCCACATAAAATACCACCCTCACCTGTTTTTTCTCTGAAACAAAAGCTTCTGTGTCAAGAGTGGTGCACTCTTTCTACGTTTATATTTACAACGTTTTGAAAGAACAAATGCTGAAATCACTAGCTGTTAGAAGACTGCAGATTCACAATGCCATTCAGTTATCAACCCCTTAAACAGTGATGATCAATTAAGGGTTGGCAGCACTATTTTACATGCCAAATGCCACGTGTTTGGATGTCTCATAAGTCCTCATAACTAAATAGCAACATTGTTTATACTCTGTTAAGGCTAAAGAAAGATCACTTTCATAGTTCAAAGAAAACAACATTAACTGTTGGTATGAGATAGGACAGAGACTAAAGTCAACAGTTCTGAAGTCTCATACTTTGTACAACACAGTGGTCACCAACAACAACCACTCCCTGTCTGCTGTGGTGGACTCCTGTCCCTTACATCCCTTTAATGTAATAGAATGCTGTTTCAGATAACGGTTTACACAGTATATCTAATAAAATCTAATTCTAGCAATACTATTGCAGTGCTGTCAATACTCAGCTGAGAAGCTCTGAGTAGAGCCATGTTTACATTAAAACGTGTGTTAACGTGTGTGGGGCTTAATGTTCTGCACATTGTAAAAACCAAGAAATGTTTACTGCCTATAATTAATTAATTTCTTAAATGAACACAGGGTCCCATTAGACTGAAAATGATTCTACATCACCCTGCTCTGATCGATGTGTTAACATATGGTCTTTCTATCACTGTATACTCTTTAACACATTCTCTGTAAAGTCCATTCAGAGGTTACAAGAGGTGAGCAAATAATGTGGAGCAAATGAGTGGAAAGAGCAAACACTCATTTGTTGCCGAGGTCACCATGAACTAAGGATGAGTGTTAACTATAACAAGGTCATATGCTTTTTTTTAAATTCTTCAGTTGTCATCCCCTCAGGGTAACTATAAGTCTTAGGTGGAAATATTTCATCGGTCAATGGTCTGTTTAGATGGTTACCCAGATGTTTTAACAGTTCAGAAGGGTCTGGCTACTAAATAGGTGCATCTGTGTTAAGTCATCTTTAAATAGAAACACAATTTACTTTGTGCTCCTTAAAAGATTTTACACAGTCAACTCTACAAAAACAGACGACTCTCACAACATCTCGCAAGAAATCAGAGCATAAAGATATTTTATGATTTTATCAGTAGTAGGCCAGTTAATACTTCATTATTTACAGACTCTATGAGTTCACACTTTTTCTTACAGACGTGTAATCTCATACAGATTATTTTTTGATCTGAATATAGGGCTGTTAATCACATGATTTCTGGACATCCACATCATGGGCTCTACGTGAAGCCATCCATAATCAGACCAAATGAGGTGTTGTGGAGATTAGCTGTAGTGTTGTGGGTGTGTTCATTTGCTCTGAACGTAATAAACTGTGTGAAGCTGTCTCAAACAAACAGACACAAACAGAAGGAACCTTCTTGGTGTCGGTATTTTGCAGCATAGATCGCAAGACAGACACAGATGTCAAAGCAGGGTACATGAAATAACCCAAGTGCGGATGCAACTGGGAGCGTAGCATAAATTAGTCCATGAACTCTGCCTGGATAGTGTCCGGTTTCAGTGATGGTTTTTAGGCTGACTTTGAAACAGATTGTGCCATTGGATCTTAATAATCACAGTGAGTCAGGACCTCAGTTTATCTCATCCGATGGACAGCACAGCACACCCGTCACTGCACTGGGGTGTTGGAATTTTTCATTATTAGGACCAGGGAAGACTGCCCCCTACTGGCCCACCAACACCACTTACAGCAGCAACTTACTTTTCCAGGAGGTCTCCCATCCAGGTACTAGCCAAGCCCAAAGCTGAAGCTGACATTTACATTTACATTTAGTCATTTAACTGACACTTTTATCCAAAGCGACTTTCAGAGAAGGGAACAATCAAGGTATAGTGCGATAAGAAAACGTTAGTGCAGCAGTAAGTGCTGTGACAATTCTTAAAGGGGTAGATTTAGCATGTCTAGTTGTTGGTAGTGCTAGGAGAGAAGGTACTTTCTGAAGAGCTGGGTCTTCAGGAGGGACGCCCCTGCTCTGTTAGGAACTGGTAGTGCATTCCAGCAACGGGGAACAACAGATGAGAAGAGTCTGGATTGCCTTGAACGCACAGTAGGGAGAGTCAGGCATCGTTCATTGGGGGAGCGCAACGCTGAAGTAGTCATTCAGCAGAAACATGAAACGTGTTGGTATGACTGCTGGAAAATTGATAGTTTTTTTGCCACATGCTTGAGGTGGACAAGGAGGGAAACATACTTGTCATCAAATAATTATTCCAGACATATTTCCTAGCAGACCTATCTTACCTAATCCATGCAACTCACCTGAAGGTTGAAGTTTGGCAGCAAAGACCGGAAGAACAGTGACAATGTACTCTCATTGGATGCACCAACATGCTGCCTATATTCAGACAAAAACACATACACACGTACTTAAAGTGTAAAATCAAACTGATGACATAAAGCCTGTTGGTTTATAAATATATATATAAATATTTTGACTGTATAATGAATTTTTATGTGCAATGGGTCCTCTGTTACCTCTCTGGTCGCGTATACGATATTACTGACTCCAGTGGAGGCAGAGGGTCAAAGCCCATCACAGGCTGACTGGTCACCTCCTGAGAGCATCAAACAAATAAGCAAGATTAGAGTCAGTTCCTGGGTATGGCACAGATTATATGATTGTCTGAAGGTCTGTGAATCCATTGGTTGTATGTTGGTAGTACATTACACTTCTTTTTGATGCTGCTTTTAGTGTTTTGCCTTATGTAACCATAATTAGGGTTCAGAGACAAAAATTCCCTGTGACTAACCTGCTGCCACCGCTTTTAGTTTGTGGTCAAACCATTTGCAGATTGATGGATGAACTGGTCACAAGCTCATCTCCCACAAGTTAATTACATTATAAGAAATGTCTGGCCTCACTCCTCAATGGTAAAAACGTGAGGTTGAGCAAAAAAAGTTTTTTTTCTAATTGAAGTTTTCACAGTAGAAGTCTTTAAATTATATAATAATAGACGATTATTTGTTAAAGGGTCCATACACAAAACTTTCCACTATATTTCATAACTGTAAACAAGTCAAGTAGCTTTTTTCATAACTGATGTGACTGTTTGATCCATGGACTGGTTGTGTTTTTGGTATAAATACATATGCAAAAGACTAGACAAAAAGCCACATGTGGTTACACTTATGAAAGACTAATAAATTAATTAAAAAAGAATTCTGAATGGAGAAGTGGGAAAACCTCTGACATCAACTCCCAGTCCATTTTTTTGAAAAGAAACAGAAGAAAAAAAGAAAAAAGAATATTTCATGGGATGTCCTAATTTCTTCACAAAACTGAACACTGTATCAAGAGAATCTCAGACTGGGACCTCAGGGAGTGAGAGGCCACATGTTTATTGTAGTGTGATTATTATTATTATTGTTCACTTAACTCTTGTGGGTTGTGAGAGTATTTGGAAAACCTTAGAGTGCTGAGAACATTTACAAGAATTTGATCCTATACCTCTCATGTCTGTAGTGAGTGGATTGAGGACATTGTAGATACAGTGAATTGTGTTAAAGTGTGGTTGCTGATGGTTTCTCACTAGAGGCAGACATGAGGTGGCTTCTTTGATCTCAGAGAGGAGGACGTGACGATGGATGTTCCTTGGTGCACTCTGGTACCTCTGTTTTCTCCTAAAACACAGTGATGAAGGTATTCTAATACATGGCGCATAATTTCAAAGAAAAGCGGGCAGCAGAGAAACTCATTGGCACCTTACTTGTTTTGGCAGTCCTCAACCAGAGGGTCTTTGGCATCAACTCGACGCAGCACCTCTTTCACAGATTCTTCCAACCACAGCATTACTGCTGCCTCCCTCCACAGGCTACAAGTCCTCCCCACATAGAGTGCAGTCAGTTCTGCCAAGGCTGGGGGTTGCCTACAGACAGAAAGTAGGATGAGAAGAGTTTGGGGGGGGGCAGACAAGCCTTAATGTTGAACCTGCAATAATATCATTTATTTATTTATGATTGCTATACAGAATTATGTGGTAAATGTTATATTGATATAATAAAATAAATTTTCATGGCTCTAATTACTGGATTTGCAATACTCTAGAAAACAAAGGGAGTATACATTACCCTATCTGACTCTTTGGGCCGAAGAAGGCATGTGCTGTGACTGTGGCATCTGGCTGCACAGTACAAAGATCCAGCAAAGGCATCAAGACTGCAAAAAGCGGCATAAGTGGGAAATTGTGCACATTTACAACTTCTATGATATATGCTACTATAATTATGTCACAAACAATGTGAAGTAGTGACTCAGAAGAAATCATTTCCAAATACTAAGATACCAGTGGTTTATTTCTAACCTCCAGGGAACATGATGAGCGCATTCTGCAACATCTGGTCAGCTTTGTGTCTTTGTTTGTCACTTTCTTCGGGATCCAAATCTTCCTGCTGACTGAGATGGAAATGGCAAAGTGCGGTGGAGAATGCAAAGTTTGGCAGCTGGGACAGATTTCTATGCTCCTGAAATGTAAACACAAACCATTTCTGCATCAGACTGAAAAGTTAACACTGGTTGGCTAACGTACACACATTTGCACACACGCACTCATTCACACATGAAGGTAAACTTTACCTCCCAGTCCTGATATAACTGGAGGAGAGACTGGTACTCTCTGGAACGCAGCGTCAGGAAATCAATGAGTAGGAGCATGCAGAGTGGGTCAGAGTCTGGGTCCAAACTGATAAAAGAGTGGCATACAAGACCACAAGCAAATGATTACTACATCCAAATTCAATTAAAAGTCTCATCGCACACTGGAAGAAATGCTCAGCATGTGTTAAACACCGCTCTGTCCATAAAACACAAATGGTTATGGCTTGTCGTTTCCACAAAAACACCACTGTCTTTGCTCCAAGTTGTCAGTCTGCTGTGCAAAAATGGCGAATAAAAATGAAATAAGTTTTAAAAAAAAGATAATTAAAAATAATTAATAAAATAACATAATTTTTCTGTTTTCCCTCAACGCCCACCAAAATGCATTTGACACTAACTCAAGATACCAAAGACAGTTTGTGTTCAAAAAACAGCAACAAGGCAATAAAAATATCCTGGAAAAAAAACAGTGGGTTGACAATGTGTGTGAGTTCAGAGAGTGCTTTTTAAGAATATGTTATCAATCACGTTGGCATTTTAAGCTAACAGTGATTTAATCACTGCTGGTTGGAGGAGGACAGCCGTCAGCTTTTATTCCCACACTGCTGCTTCACAAAAGGACCAGAACATAGCTGTCATGAAGTCAGGAAGCCAGAGTTTGATGACAATCATAGATAGGAACTGACAATTATATGGGCTGGCTGTAAAGCTCAAGCTATGGCAGACTGATGGCAACCATGCATAGAAACAGCCCTGTTGCATAAAGCCTCACCTGAGTGCTCTCCAGCATTTATGTTATGTAATGAGGTTTAGAGCCTTACACTGATTATTATAACTGGTCATTTTATCATGGGTTGTTTAAACACATTATCTTACATTAGCCTGTGCTAATGTACATTGCCACTGTTATACAGTTTAATAAATGGGGGGAAAGAATTCAAATATATTTGAAAAAAACACCTCATAATGAATATAATCACATATATTGGGCATTTAGAAGACCTTGCCTGAAACACATGTTCAGTTGTTTTCTACCATATAAATAGCTTTGAGGGGTACATCATTAATCTGCATGAGATAAAAGATGATATAACCATGTCACACAACAGACAAAATGTTACTTTTTTTCCCACTACCCCCCAGTCCCAGAACAGGATTACCACTGGCAGAGTACAAACCTAATAGTGGAGTTAACATTCTTTGAAGAATAAAGTCTGATGACTGCTGTTCGTGGTTACTTTATTCATGGGGAATAAGAGTTCTTTTTGTTTAGTTAGCAAGCCATGTGATCATATGTAACACTTTTCAATGGGATGTGAAATAAAGAACAGTGTCTAAACTGCCACCTTCCTTCTGTCTGTAGAAACAGTGTGGGTGTAATGGGAAGAGATGAGATAAGTTAGTCATAAAGAGACCAGGACCTTAATGACTGTAACGGAGTTAAAAGCTATGTTACTGGTTGACCTTTAAATGGAGTAATAAGCGTGTGTCTCTAAATATCTCTATATACATTCTACTGTTTCTATAGCTCGTCCTTCCCAGTGCTCATCGTACCTCAGAATCAGTTTACAGTACTCCAAAGCTGTCCGAGGGCATCCTCGCTTCTCCAGGAACATCATGTGCTTGTAAAGAGCCAGATAAAATGCTCTGCAAATAGAGATTACTGAGTCAATGAGCCCTTCAAACACAATATAATACAATTGCAAATGATTTCTAACAGAAACAAAAAAGGAGAGAAAAGAAACAACCAACCTGTTTTCTGGTCTCAGATAATCAAGCCTGCTGGTACCTGAGGTCAGACTGAATAAAGGGTGGAAAGCACACTCAAAGCTGTACAAGGCCCTCTCTGAAAAGAAAGAAAGAAAGAAAGAAATGATAATGCTAATAATAATGCTAATACTAATACTACTAATAATAATTACAATAATAATCACAATAAAGAGGAAGCAGCATCAAACACAGCTATAAAACATTGCACATAATTGGCTGTCAATTATATTGTTTAGGGTTTTGTATCAAAAAGACCAGAACCAAAACCACTGTCTTACTTCTCTGTCTTATGTTAAAGTTCAACTGATGGCATGTTATTAAATTACCCAGGGAATAAGACAAATGCCATTTGTCTGGTGCTGGTCTTTTACTGTACCATTTTGGCTATCCAGTCAAGGAGGCGGCCTGTGATAATAAACCTAGTATTGTGTTTAGCATAGAACATAAACTTTTTTTAAACAATGGCTATTTTATTGATTTAAAATTTACAGAATCACACCTGACGCTCACCACTAAATAACCACAATTATTTATATTGAACACATTTTGCATCTTACATCAATGTCTTGAGTCACACTGACAGAACTAACATGCTAAAATGCCCACAGAACCCAAATCACGTTTAATGTTTTGGATGCGCATGGTCATGGTATGTAATGATGCAGTGACCGCTACGGATGTCCAGATGAATTGGCTGCCGATTGGTTTTGATCAAAATTAAATAAAAAATATTAGATTGTGAGATCAGGACTAATGCTTTCAAGTCGCAGAATGTGAAGACTGCATTCAGCTGAAATGGGGATCTTAAACGTTTTATGGATTAGTTTTGACCAAACTGTGGGCTACAACAGACTAGGCAAGCTTTGTTTTTAGTCTAGCAGTTGTTGTGGCCCCTGGTTGTGCTGACTCTGTTACAACATGGTTCAGGGTTAAAATTTTCAGGGCAATTTCAGAGAATGATTTTTTAAGAGATAATTAATATTAGCAAATGTACAGTACGTGCCTGGTCCTTGTACACATGATGAAAAACAGACTTGGCCTAAAAAGGCTTAATAATGTTATTTTATATCTATGCCAGAATCTATAAAAGCATAAAATTGGAATAGAAAGAGCTCCTTTTGAACCGGGAAAAACTTTGCATTCAGCTAAGTCTGGTAACTTTTGGATTTAATATTCGATAATAGCTTTAAAATATAGAAATCATATTTATACACTTTATACAAAAATAGTGTTGGTTTGCATTTGAGCTACATTAATTGTTGAACTTAAACTGATTCTGATAATACATACTAAATCACTAAATTCATAGAAAGAGATGCTGATCCTCACCGATAAGGTCCCTGGCCATCTCCTGATCCTCTTGGATGCGGCAGACATCAGAGAGCTGCAGCAAGGAATCAATGTGGTAGGGGTTAAGCTGTAGCAGGGCCTGGAGAGAAAAGAGATGGACAATGGAAAATGATTTAAACAGAAGAAGTTAAATTACAATACCAGACATGTGTCAAAATGTAATAAAAATGCATCCACACTGATCATGTGGTTACACTATCTCAAGATTTGTCAGTATGCTTAGATGCAAACTGGCATTGACGTGGGTCTTAATTGTGAAATAATACATATACTGTACATGCATCAAAATGCATTCAGAAAACACAGGATAATTCAATGACGTTGGTAAAACAATCCACTAAGCGTAGTCACAAGAGTATGTTATGGCCACTTGGTCTAAACATTTTCTATGTTTTTCAAACTCACTTATTTTCTGTTATGTTGTCAAGACAGAGTTTAAGTACAGCAAATCAGAATTCTTCATTGTTCTATTCAGTAACTAACCACTGCACCGTAACGGATGGATTCATACTGCTGAACATTTAAAAAGACCTACAAAGCTCAACATCTAACTTCACCACACTAAAGATGCAGCAAGTGGATGCTTTTTATTTTTAAGTGTGGACTAAATTGTCTTAAAGTTTTAGGTGCACAGTCTTGTATGACTTTGAACGAGATTATTTGATTTGATTTTTTGCAGTAGTAGATTGTTTATATTGAGGATGATTCAACATGATCATTTCATGGCCATTCAAGAGTTGAAAGGACAAACACATAGTCTGTGCAATGTTAAGTGACCATTCTTGCCATCCCATATAATTGGTAATTTCACCCATCCCTGGCAACATCAATACTGATGATCCCTGTTTTGAAATTTGACATTATTATCAAACTTATTGAAACCAAAGTGCAGACGTGAACTTTTTGATTTTTTTTTACCACAATGTTGTTGGGATCCATGGACTCGACAGCGTCCAGGAACTTGAACTGTACTTGTTGGTAGTCTCGACTGTGTTCAAAGGTGAAGTGCTGAATGCCGTCCTTTGACTGCAGTAAGGTCATGGAGATTCCTTTGGAGATGTTGAGCAAAGTTAAGAACAACACATGACTGTGTGAAGATAATGTATATTTAATTCACGTGGATAGGTTTGAACAGGCAGGAGGAAACATAGTATCACTGTGTAAAAAGGTCCCAAAAAAGGTTCCAATTACAAAACTAATCGTTCCAGTTGTAACTTGCATGTTTGTCAACTAAACAATAAATCACACAGAGCAAGACATCCCAGATTTTCAGAGTGGTGACGTCAATGTAACATAATAACTGTTATCAGCTGTTTATGAAGGAACAGTCAGAATGAAAATGTCTGAACGATGAACTATGTGTATTGATAATGGGTGTATCATTTTAATAGCTACCTAAGTTGACATTTGTGGAAAATCAAATCCAACCCATGGCATGAACAACTCACAGAAAGATTACACAATACATGAATAGTGACTTTCAGTGTGAACACAATGAGGCAGTCTTTCTGATGACGTCAGTGCAATAAAAGCAACACTGAGACTATTTAATGCTGGGAAAATATAAGAATATACTGTAAATTGCTTCTAAGGTGGTTCAAGGCTCTCACCAATGATAAATAGTTATTTATGCTTCTGACTACAAGGTGCAGAAACATCTAGAAGTGCTGAGGGCTGTTTGTGAGCTTGTCAGTTTGAATCATGTATAATAAAAACTGATCAAATAAAGACCTATGAATTGCTTATTTTCTGTATGAAAGGATAACTCTAATATAATAACCCAATATTACTTGATATGCCCATAAAAAAAAATCAACATAGTTAGTTGGAAAGTGGACTGTAAAGAGATACAAAAGAAATTGGCATGACTACACTAACTGTGTGAGTTCATTTTTAAACAACATGTCAAGTGCGGTCAAAGTAATTCATATTTGATTTTTAATTATATTATTCTACAATTTTGTGCGACAGGTCATAATGTCAACAATGGTCAGTCATTAAAACCGGTAAAACGTTACAACAAGCAACAATTTAGATGACTGTGAGGAAAGGTGTACCTGGGCGGCTAAAGCGAGGCCAGCTGTCCTTAGGACTGGTCATCCAGGTGCTACGGTGAAACTGTCTGTTTCTCTGACGAGGTCTGTCAAAAATAATAAAAGTAAAAAATGAGCAGAAGAATATTATTTATAACCAAGAACACAAGCCATTTAAATCCAAGCAACCTCACAAACATTTTCCTTTTCTTTTTACCTTTGATCCCCTTGAACAGCTCGAGCCCCGAAATATCTTTTCAGCTCCGTCTCTGGGTTGAGATTCCTGATGAATTGACACAGAAAATGACATTCAGCTCTTGACAGGATACATGACAATGTGGGCCAGCTGAGGAAATACTTTAAAAAAAAGGAAACACAAGCACTGTTTGATTTAGATATTCAAGATGTGTCACTGTATGTCTGTTCTACACTACAAACAAATGCAATAAAATCAAGGCAGAATTCTGATATTATTTTTCTATGATTTTAAAGAGGCAACGTTGACACCCAATCCAAGCCTCATACTTTGTGACAGAACTAAAATAAAACATAAATGTGAATGTAATCTCTATGATGTGTTGCCTGTTTTGAAGTTAGCAAAGTCAACTTTTTGCTTTTCTTGTGTGAGCCAAGCGCCACCACATGGTGGGAATTAAGAATCACGGAAATGTATATTACAGTAAGTGCGGCTATTCACTTATTATGCTCAGCCATTGACAAAGTCATGTCAGCTGTTATTACTTAAATAAATGTATTTAGGTATAATTAAATGTATCTAACACAATAACTACTCGAATGATACAGTACACTAGAAACAAGAGTGTTGTGTGCATGTAGGTATACAGATTAATACTTCTGTCACCACCCAAGTGAAGTCTGAGTGGTAAAAAAAAAAAAAGAACAAAAAGGGATAAATGAATAGGCTCTTAAATGAATCTGCAAGATGTTTGTGTCCTCACCTGTGCTCCACATGTAGCACAGATCTTCTGTCAGAGCCTCCACAATCCTCATTTTGCAAACTCACTCCATTGGACTGCTCCAGATTCTCCAGCAACAAATCAATGTTATCGTCTGGTACAGCCTCCAGAAAGTCATAAAAAACAAAACAAAACGTTTTAATGGTTTGCTTGCTAAAAGGAGCTACAGTTTTGTAAGTTGTGTGTAAATATGTAAATAAACCACAAAAATCACTTCTTAACACATTTACCTGTCCATCTTGCGATGTTACTTTTGTTTTCTTCTTTTTCTTCTTCTTTTTAACTTTGTCCCCAGACTGTTAAAGAAATGAGAGATGACAGTTTATTACATACAAAGATGTACATTTAGATCAGCAGAATATCTAGGGTCAAATCAGAGGAAAACCATCCTTCTCACATTGCTTTATAGTTACCTTTGTAGACGCTTCCTCTCGCTTCTGATCTGGTTTCTCAACGTTTCCGTTATCATTCTTTTCCTCTTCATCAGGTGAGATTTTCTCTTCCTCGTTGTCTGCATCACCTATCTACAAACAGTGTAAAATTGTCAAGAAACTGTATTTTTTTTTTTTTTTTTTTTTTTTTTACATGTGAGTAAAAAAATAAAACATAACTAGATGGAACATTGCAAAAAAATGTCACCCACGGTAACAATAATTCAATACCAATCATAAGATATAATCATAGCTTTGCAGCCCGAGTGTAGATAAATCTGAAGCTTCATTTTCACTTAAAAATAACAAATAATATAACCTAAGATTTTGATGGCTGGCTACACAAATCAAAAGAATCATGCGTTCATTCAGTCGGGCATTATTTTAACAGAGGATTTCTGCTTCCCTACAAGTCATAAAGTTTTAGCTTGATATAACAATGAGATGATCTCTCGATTGCTTGATTTACAGTGAACTTACAGACATGACTATTCATGCACTTGTTTTCTCTAGACTTGACTACTGTAACTCCCTCCTGTCCGGCATCAACCAAAAGTCACTCTCTCGCCTCCAACTAATTCAAAATGCAGCAGCTCAGCGTTTTACTGATTTTAACAGATGACATCACATCACCCTGCTCCTGGCTTCTTTCCACTGGTATACTGTTGCATGTCTGGGTCTGGCTCCAGGTTACATAGCAGACATGTTGACCCTATCCTCAGGTGGGGCCCTCCTTGCTGTTCCAAAGTAAAGACTTAAAACTAAAGGTGAGCCTGCTTTTGCCATCAGGGGTTCTCGACTTTTTTGTTTATCTACTTGCCTTTATGGCCATTACTTTATAGTACTTTATTTTTGATATACCTCACTGGTTATACTGTTCATTCTGTGTATACTGCTGAATCTCCCATATTTGCCATATTTATATTTATCCTGTTCATTCCGTTAATACTGCTATATTTACCATATTTATACTGTCCATTCTGTTTACACTGCTATATTGTCATATCATACTGTTTATATCTTAGATTGCCATATTTTCTTTAGATATCTTTTTAACTTGTATATATTTTTTTATATTTTATATTTCATGTTTATTGCTGTTCTGTGTATGTCCTGTACATATAGCAGCACTGACAATAAAGTTGACTTGACTTGACTTGACTTGACTGTCTTTTTACTGTCTTCTTGCCATTACCATCTTCTTCTTGTTTTTATTTGGCCTCAGTGACTCTGAGTATCTTGTTTGTGCTTCTCTGTCAAAGTAGTTAAATAAATAAAGTCCACAATAAACTTGACTGCGGTCACATCGGTCCAAAGTTTGATCAATAATGCTTAGATCATGTACGCTACATGTCTCCATGCCGTGTCACTTGCAGAATTGATTATTGATTAAAGGCTAGTAAACACGCCTGGGGTATAGTTATTACATTTCCCAATGACTTTCTAATGTGACAGACAGTTAGCTAAAAAATATCATATGAGTTTAAGAACCTGAGAGATGAGCTAGCGCTACACGGCTAGCCTGTGTTAGCAATGTTTACCATCAGGGAGCTTGCCGTGCAGCTCATACTAACGTTATGTTTAAATTAGCATGCCAGTTGTGGACTTACACCGTCACCTTACCAATTCATAAATGTTGCTGAAGTCCTTCTGAGCCTTGTTTTTCTTCGCCTTTCGGCTGCTGCCTTTCCTGTTGGACGGGGGAGAAACATTAGCCGTGTCCAGCTGCTCCTCTTCACCCGCAGCCTGCTCCTCCGGGCTGTCACCTAAAGTTAGATCCCCGAGATCCAAGGCCTCCTGACCCCGCTGCTTCCCTCTGAGCCTTCGCAGAGACCGGGTAGACATTGTCCGCTGCTAGTGGGACACATACACTTCAATATTCGCGATTAAAACAGCTTTTAGGTGGCTGACAGGCAAAACAAACCAATGCAATGAGGGTCAATTCAATTGGTTTCTTTTTCTTCTTCTTCGAAGTGTTTCGACGCTTCTAGGTGTTTTACTGCCCCCTACAGCATTAATGAAGATTTGCACTATTAGTTCCATATAGGGGACATACTTTATTTTTATAGGGTCCATTCACATTGATCAGCAACACCTTAAATATTTGAGAATTTGTTTTCTAAATATTCTTTTATAACAATAAAACAGACAATGCACAGAATGAGAACAGGAGACAAGACAAGTGACATATAAAGCAGCAAAGCAGAGTATTAGAGGGTGAAGAGTTGACATTCAATATGCAGAGTAGGAAATACACAATCAAAGCTACATAAAAAGACAATACATTGTAAATGACTGGTGTAAGCAGGCTAAAACATGCCATAAGAAAATAATAACAGGAGGTATAGGCTAAAAAGGTTTTAGGGCTATCACAACTGCATATACGTAGGCCAGTTGGTTGACCTTGTACAGTCTGCAAACCTTGTGTACCAGACTTGTTCATTTAACCATATTCCTCTGACTAAACATATCCTTTACTTCTTAATTTTGTGTCTACATATTCTGCCAAGCTACAATATACAATGCAGTACAATATCCATAATTCTGAGAATGTTATAATGTCCTTTTACATTACTATTATATACAGTATGTATATTTATATGTTTCTACATAATTTAGCTTATGTTTTAAAGTCATTTCAAACAGACTATTTATTTGATACATTTTGATATTGTATCTCATGGAAATTTGTGCTGGACTATATTGTTTTGCATTTATTTTAAAGTGAAATTTTGTAGTTTAGTTTGTAGCTTTGTCAAAGTATGAATTGTGTGTTGTATAAACTTGTTTTGCCTCACTTTGCCTAAAACTCTAATGCAACACATCCTGCTCCATATCAATGCAGTCCATTTGTACTTCTCTCATGCAGCAGGAGGTGGCAGCATGATAACATTTAGTTTGAGTTCAGCACTATAGCCTAGAAAAAACACTCACCTATAATTATTTAATGATAAACTACACCTTAGTGTGTTATTCTTAAACAAACAAAGACAAACATGTTTTTGAGACACTAAGGGAATAACTCTAATAACCCTAACATTAACTTAGAAGTATTCATAAGAGACATTGTATGTAATAATAATAGTGTTGTCGATCCATTACTAAGTACTGTAGAATGCTGGTGCGTTTAAGCCCTGAAAACTAAAATGAGGAAGTGCCATTGTACCTCTGTGGTTTCCACACAGACTGCAGATGCTTAACAGGTCAGCCGTGGCCAACAAAAATAGAACCTTAAGACATGATAAAAGAAATGAGAGCACCTTGCAGAACTTGTTTTACAACCAGCAATTGCATCAGGCATATTAATGTTACATTTTTTCCATCTTAGGTGAACAAAGGTTGGCAATGTGACATAGAAAAAAGGGAAATTCTCATGTATTGAAATTCAGTACGTTTTGTGAAAGAAGGAAGTTCCAAATGTCATTTCTTAAAATATGTTATCATAAGACAGATCATGATTCAGGAGGCACACAGGATTTATTTACAACAAAGTACAGAACAAAAAGGCTAATATCAGTCACATACACATGTGCCAATGTCAATTTAATCCTAGCAAACAATGCTATGTAGTCCCACATTATTTTGATCTGTCGACTTCAAGAAATACTCAAATACACAGGGGATAAGAACAGAGTAAGTAAATAATACGATGTATTGTAAAATTTTGCATGGCAACACAACTCAGTGGATGCAACACAGTTTAAAATATATGGTGGTTGGAGTAGAAGACAGGTATTGGTTTACACTTTAACAGCATTAAAATACCAACATCGCCTACAGTCTTTTGTGTCTGTATCTGGTTGCCACTTAGCAGCTATAGCATGTACATTTATTTCATGCAGAATTTTTTGTTCATAAGTAAAATATGACAATTACTTTATCCATCTTCTTTGTAATCTCAGTTCATGCTAAGAAACAGCTTTCAAGACATTTCTCTGCTGGCTGAGGTATGAAAGTGTGGATCCAACATGTAGTCCAATCACTAGCTTCACTAAACTTCTATACTATTCATTTGTCCAGAAAAACAAATCTGGTGACGTCTGACTATGACTGGTTTTAATAGGTTTGTAGATCTCAAGATCTCAGGCAGACAGGAGGAGGGACACAGAGGATTGGGCACTGGACTGGTTACTCGTCAGTGACAGAGATGGGGTTGTCATAGGCTGCACCCTCCAGGTCATCTACCCGTTTCCTACGCATCTCTGCAGGAGGTCTTGGTGGTGGATTCTGAGGAGGATTTTTAATGCTCTCTGTAACTGGCTTCCGGACCTCCTTCCTTGGAAGAATGGGCTCCCAGTGTTCACCTCGGATAGCTGCCTAGAAAGCAAGAAGATGTCAAGGAATACAAGTCAGTAATGGTTAGCACACGTAAGACCAGTTCAAGCCACACCCCTGACTGGACAGATTTCTTAACTGCAGGGCCATGTCGCAACACAGGTACCAGTAATGAAACAATCTCTTCCTTGTTGTTATTTCCTTGTTTCCATCAACTGGCCACTTCCTGCTTCATCTAACAACTTTATCAAAGTTGACATTATTTAATCTGCTATACTGGTAGTTTAATGTGATAAAAGCTACTGACTTACCACAAGGTAGATGAGGCTGGCAATGCCGAGGCAGACACATCCAAGGACAGTAGCAAGCATAAAACCCCCAGGTACACAGATTCTAAGAGAGATAGAGAAGTATTTTGAGGACAAAAGACTAAAATGACAAGTATTTTGTTAGAGGGACTGGCTGTGAATGAGAGGAATGCTGTCTAGCAAAGGAGAGTGGATGATATAACAAACTCACGCCGCATGTAAAAATGCTCTGACATAGTAGTTCCTTGTCAGTGGCCCGAATGCTTTTACGCACACAGTGAAACAGTACTGGCCCCTGATGGAAAACAAGAGACAGGAGTGAGCTTCGGACATGATCACAGAACATGTCCATTAAAATACAACCAACATGTTGCAAAAAAGAAAAAAAAAAAAAGATATGAAAATTACTTTACTTACGTTCTCTCTACACTCGTGCCCTTGGATCTCTTGCTTCTGGGATACTCAAGTAGACACACAAACACCCCAGCAGCACTGGTTATCTGTTAAGGCTGTTTGATCTTAAAAGCCTCACTAAGTGACATAATAACTATGAGAGGACATTCAAAGCTAATTTAAATGAACATCTGTGATCCTGAGCTGCAAGAAAATGATGGATGGACTGATTGTTTCTGATATAAAAGGAAAATATATGCAGAATACGATAAGAATACACAGATAGAATAATAATAATAATAATAGATAAAAAATATTTCCAACATGTAGCAAAGGATACACTGCATAAGCTGCAAATTGCCATCCTCTGAACTGTCCAGCCACTCCTACAATACCTCCAGTGAGGAGAACTGAAACAAGGAAACAAGATTAAATTAAAACTTAAAATAACCAAAATGCTTTCCGTGACTCCAGTCAAGCAGAAAACCCCAGAAAAACTCTACATCCACCTGATACTGAAATTGAGTTTCTTACTTGTTTATTATTCATGGTTTATTTATTATCAAAGCAGGCTTGAATAGAAGGATGATGAGTTGATTGCAATGATTAAATGTTTGCTTTAATAAAAATCAATTAGTAGAATTTACTCGAGCAACAGACTGGTGGAGCCTGCTAAAAATGAAACCGCACATGAAAACATTAATTTCTATGAAAATTTTAACTATTTTTAATCTTTAGAAAAACTTTTTATACTCACTGAGTCCCGAAGCCAGAGCCTGCTCATTGGCCCACATCGCCCACTCTATTTTCCCCATCGCTTTCACCGAAACAAACCCTTGGCAAACGGCTGTGACTCTCCGAGTACGACTCACTACTTTACATTAACTGTTTCTACAAGGAAGCAAACGTATTTACAAGGTGAGGTGTGTAGACGTGCAGGCTCGGAGGTAGGGCTTACTCAGTCGTAATTTCCGGTAAGTGTAGAGGACTACAATAGGAGGGGAGGGACTAACCAATCAAACTCACCAGACAGGTAACATAAAGAAAAAGCAGGCAGATGTAGTCCATTAACTCCATATGCATAGCTTGCTAATTGTCCGTAAAGAAAACAGCTTGACGAGATTGGACCGGAAATGAGTTTGATTACAGGAAAAGACAGTCAGAGTCTACTTCGGCAAGATGTTTCAGATCTTTTTATCAGTCTGTTGCTGTATTTTCATTTTTATTTAATTTTCCTTGCTGCAATGTTCTGGCACAGTGATCCAGTGACCAAAACAAACTCATTTGAAAGACATGCTACCTGCCATTTGCCTGAACGATCAGTTGGGAGGTGACACCTCAGGCAAATAACACTCTCAGCTTGGACTCATTCACCTTTCAATTATCTAATTCATAACTGCACAACTTCACAGTGTACTTGCATTTAATTTTGCACAAAAGAAATACTCAAATGTGACACTTATATTGACTAAAATATATTTTATTTAATGTCACAGAACACAATTGACATACATTAGGTATGTACTGTAGGTCTGAAATTATATTTTCATAAGATGACAATGAAAACACAATTAAATTGACCAACTTATAATGCCTTTCTTAAACACATGAATACTTGCATAAATTCAAAACCAAGCTCAGATGGGCCAGCTGCAGTGAACTGTATTCATGGTTCAGTGCATTGCTCAAGGACATACTAGCAGTACCCTTACTAGCTGCTAGTCAAATTCCTCTAAAACAGTATCTACCCGTAGATACAGAGAAATACAAAGAGCTATACAAGAACAGAGAGTGACAAAGAGATGAAAGACACACCAGAACAGTTTGATAATTAAAGGAAGAGATATTAGCAACCACAGCAGTGCCTCAAGTCACCGTCATTTGTAAAAACCTTCATATTACTAATGTAAAAGATCTCTTGTTGAATTGGCTTTATTATTTCTCAGTGGAGCTTTGTCTGTCTAAGGCTGCAGGGTATCACACAGTGTTCTTCGGCAACCCATTAGATCCAAGTAGATGCAGAGTGGGATCCTCCACAACACAAGGGCCCGGTCCAGCCTTGAACACAAACAAGAAAAGATCACGGACTGACTTTTACAAGAAAAAAAATATGTAAGTGCAAAGCTTGTTCTAATCTAAATATGTAAATGTAAAAGCCGTGTTAGGTTTGTTAAACACTCAAAAGTCAAATAGTGGATTAACTCTCTAGTGCTAAATCAGTAAAGCAGAGGAACTACTGTATATCACAATATATGCCACAAATTTCAACTGCAGTAGTGCAACAGCATGTTGTGTAAGAGCATGTTAAAAGGAAATGTGGACAAACAAAACTCACAGTCAGACAATTGATATGTCACATATTTTTTAACTCCTGTAGCCTTAAGATAAATGCACCAACAAATATAAATCATAAACAGAAACATATTTGTGTACCTTGGTACTAATAACGTAGCTTATTCCTTTTGGCATGGGCTCTAGACCAATAACCTGTTTAAGTTCCTCAGAGAGAGCAGCATGGTTCACTGGAAGACCTTTAATGAACCTGCAGAGAAGGAAGAAACTTTCAATGACTCAGCGCAAACAGAACACACACCTTCAACAACTATATAAACAGCTCATTTGGAGCCAAAATACACCCATCTATCATTGTGTATTTATGTATATAAATGATATTTTTAGATAAATGAATTAGTTTACTGTCAACTCACTGCTCTCCGTTGGTCTCTGGGGGAAAGAAATGTTGAACCACCTGAACAAACTCAGGAACATGCTGCTGTAAAGTGAAGATTACAGCGTTGGGTCCTGCATCAAATGTGTAGGCCACCTAAAAGGGAAGCAAACAGATGTGACAGTCATATTAAGAGACAGAGTTTTTCTGTTTGAAAACCACTCCACAAGTTTCACATCTTCATTACACCATTTCAGCTGCATGAAATAAGGCAGATGTCTAACACAAGAAAAATGACAATGCTTAAGTTATCCTAATCCATTCTCTAACAGAGTTACTATTGTTGTGTCATAATCCACTTACAAATATTTTATTTAAAAAAGTAAATACATATCTGAATTAACAGAACACTGTGTTAACACACTATACCAAGACGGTGGCTAAATATTTATTTCTCTGCTCTTCCTCAGAAACAGAAGTGTAAAGTTCCTCACCCTCGTCTCCCCGTAGTGTCTGTTATACCGATGCACCAAACTGATAACCTGTTGAGACACACTATTGAGGTAAAAGATGGGAGGGTATGTGTCAAGGCAGGTGGCATGGAATTGGTTACTGTCCTTCATGGTTAGTTCAGCGAATGCAGCAAAGTCCTTTCTTCGCACTGCTTCAATCATCTCTACCATCCGGCCTGGAACAACAGACTCAGCCCGATGCTACACACACAAACACAAGAGAGACATAGACCCTCCTTTGAGTAAATATAACTTAGCTTTAAATGCAGTGTAAATGTACATAATCTACACTTGTAACAGTATTGACATAAATGTTAGTACATAAATTAATGAAAGTTTGAAGTACCTTTAAGAGAGAGCTTGTTTGTACACTGGTTTGCATCCCAGAGGTGCTCCCCACTGGCTTCCTCTCAGCACTGGCCTGTCACACAAAGTGCATTATTAATGTGTGATATAACTTTTTACTATTTTCAATTAAAGTGTGCATTTTATATCACACTTAATTGAAAATAAATGATGCACCCTGTGCATGCAATACAAGAAATTGTCATTAATAGACAATTAAGATAATTAAGTACATGACTCTAACAATAGAGTACAGATATGCCAAGACATTAAAGAACTGCATTATTTTTTCACTATCATTTTGTCACTTTCGGTCTCTCAAACACACACAAACTGACTTACCACTAGTACAAGGATTCTGAGCTCAGGCCAGTGAGTCTCTGGCTCCACCTGTTGGGCCAGACTGTCTTTGCCATCATCTTTCTTTCCCATTATCCACTGAACAAACCCTCCATACATGCTCCGGCATGCGCTGCCTGAGCCCTGCCGAGCAATCCCAGACAACTCCCCTTCTACGCCAAACACCCAGGCCAGAGTGTAGACTGTAACACAGGGATGTGAGTGGGAGTAAGATTAGAGTGGGTGTCAAAGTGTCAGATATGAGATGGATGTGGCATAGTAAGAAATGGGCACACACAAGCAACATAATATAGTTTAAACTAAAAAGCAATACATTTGTGTCGTTAGCGTCATCTGGCTATGCACTCAAACAGAGCATACACACCTAGACAAGCGAATCCAGCAGCTGAGGAGGCAAGGCCAGCAGCAGTGGGGAAGTTGTTAACGGAGCAGATGTGGACTTTGTGAGACAGACCAGTTGAATCCACACTGGGGTCCCCATCACCACGTCTCTTCCTTGCTAGGCGTCGAACTGAAAACAGAAAAACAGAGAAATGTCATCGTGTCCTGCACTCCCAGTTATTGTCCTCATTGTGCTTATGATGATGGGACAAATAAAACAGACAGGACTCACTCTCTCTCAGACAGGACTGTAGTCTTGGATGGGTTATGTCCTCCTCTTTGCCATTGAGCCATATTCGATCTTCCTGAAATGATTTGCTGGTTGCAACTGTCGTGGTTGTTTTCAGCTTAACAAGAAGGAAGACAAAGCAGATATATATATATATATATATCAAACCGAAGCTAGCTGTATCATTGCTAGCTGTATCAATGTCAAATCTTAAAACTTTAGCCACATCATATTCAAACATTTATGTTACCCAACATGCAGGCACAATTCAACAGCATGGTTGATTGGAATCATGAATTTGCACTATAAGAAACCTGTTACAGCAACCATGGCACACAGATGTTCACACTGTATATCTAATGTCACTTGTGCCAATTTACAATGCATGAAAATAACACAAGTGTACATACACATTTGAAGGCTGAGCACTACCAGTAAACAAACATGCTATGACATGCAAATCTAAATCAGTTTCTCTCCACACTTTTATTCATGTTGCCTTTTATATGATGGCAGGAAAACACAGCTTTAGCTCCCTGTAGCAGCTCTGGACAGAAGCAACAACACATAAGGAAAGCAGACACACGATTCACAGTCTGACTGATGGAAATGCTGTTTAATACCTGGTCTTGATGCAATGTGACGCTCAAAGACGAGTTAATGGGTAAAATTAACTCTTCATCTCTCTTCCCCCCTGAAAAGTAATACATAGTGAGCTATCATCACTTTAATACAGCGGAACAGTATGAACATGCTCGACACAGTATTCAGAGAGACATGAAACACAAAGACACACACGTACTGACGATTCGACAGGATTTCGCTTTCTTTGAGTCCTAAAGCTACAGACCTAACGTTACTTCAAGAGGCTAAACATACCTTTAAGTAATACTTACAGTATTTTATGACAGCTATATTCACAGGGGCGGTGCATGTCACTATGTGCGGCTTGTCCATACTGTCCTCACACTTTGTTAAACTGTCCCTGAGTGGTCCAAAACACAACGTACACGCTCCTGTCGCGTTTAGCACTTACAGTTTGGCTAACTGTAGTCAACCTTACTATAGCGTTTCCTCGAGGTCTCTCTCCATTGGCTGGGGTTGAACATGTGGCTAACGCCACCGCCAATCAGAGCCAAGATGTTTGGATTAAGCGGTCGGAATAGCCAATGAGAGATCATCTGACCACGGTCGTGCGAAATGGGGCAAGGACATGGACCATCCCACATCATAGTCTATAGGAAATTTAGATGGATTATAATATCTGTATAAAAACACAGGGAAACTAATGTGACAGTGAAACGACTGTCAATAATTATTATACAATAATATACAATATATTGAAAGCTGCAGTAACATCTGTACAAGTAAATTCAGTGTGATACACAGTGCAAGTAATGTACTGAAGTATAACTCAGGGGCATTTATACTTCAGTATATCCATTCTATACTACTCACTACTACCAGTTCAGAGCCAAATATTGTTTTCTGCTCCACTATTAATTATTAGTTATTTAAAACCCATATGATGACCATATATGCATTGATACACATAAAACCACCAAGCAGTATATACCATAGTACAATTATCTTGACCAAATAGTAGTTGAGTAATAGTAGTAATAATCCAATAATTTAATAATGACAGGAGGCATTCTGCCTGCATGAGTCTACTTTTGATACTAAGTATGTTTTGGGTAATACCTTGGTACTTTTACTTTACTTAATTTTTACACTTTGGTACTGTTTGTTTAAAAAAAAAATCTCCATCCATAAATGGTGATAAGGTAACTGTTACCAGCTAAGATAAGGTTACTGTTGTGCCAGCTACTCCTTTTCTTGTAGAATTAATGTCTCTCCTCTTCCACTTGGTAATGCAGGAACACAAAAGTGCAAAGCAATGAGAAAGTTAGATTATAACTGTTAATGGAAGTATGACTAAACTGTAGTATTTGTTACTGTATGATGACTGAAGAAACACATTATTAGCAAGGGTGCTATTAGACTTTCTTAGAAATAAAATCACGTTCCACCTTCACGCTTTTTATTTCAAAAGTAGTTGGATACATTTGGGAATCTGGCAACTCTTGTTTCGAACAAAATCCAAAGTATGAGATCGTTGATTCAAAAAAAGAAAAAAATCATCCATTAAGAAACAAAGTAATCAAACTTTTTATAAATGGTTATGAGGATACTGTGTGATGATGCTGCAACGTTTCGTGTTCTTGTGTTGAGCACACTCACAGCTGTAATATTTGTGTGCCACGACTCAAGAGAACACAATATGTGTAAAAACCCAAAATGGAAACATTTTCAAAAGGTTTACACACATATTCATATAACTGATCATTTTAGAAATGTTTCGCTAGAAAAACAAACATTTGAATTTAAGGCTTTTTTATGTAAACCATGGAGATACATGTGAACAAAAAAAAAATATCCAAGTGCAACATCAGCTAATGGGAGGCCAACCCTGTAAAGAGAACAATGCAATGTATTCACAGAACAGTCTAGATAAAATGTACCAGCAGCAGCAGCAGCAGCACATTTTTGCATTTTATCTAGCTTCTTGTGATTAAAGGAAAGAAGTCAACCATGGTGAAAATAATGAAAAAAGAGTAACTACTGAGAGGGAGTAGAGGAGTCAAACAGTGCCATGAGCTATCAGGGATACAACACAAGCAGTGCACATTTGGAGTAACTTGAATGTAAAATAACACCTTATTTGACACTGTGTGTATTCTACTCCCCACCACTTATGCCACAATGTCAGCTCCATTTTGTTGTTCTTCCCTCTTGGTACATACTTTCCAGAGACACACAGAAGGTAGTGTGGCATCCCAGGATTCAGCTAGTCAAAGATGCTATTAGAGTCCCAGTAAAGCAGATCCTCTCCCGATTTCTTGGCTCATCCTAGGGCTCCGGGTTAGAGTTAGTAATCATCCTCATCATCTGAGTCCATCACCCTCCGCCTGTTAAACTGAGAAGTACAGAGCACAATTAATGTAAGATGGACAAATGACTGATGATGAATCAAACATAGGTGACATTTAAGCAGAACTTACTTTGACAGTTGTCTTCTTGTCCGTTTGCTGACTGACTTTCTCGAGAATTTCGATCAAGCCTGACTCTGAAATCTGACAGAGAAAATCCACTCATTGCACTGCTGGAATGCAGAAGAATATCAACAATATTCATGCTCCCGACGTAAAATGTCTTACCTTTCCTGCTAACTTTCCAAAACGAGCCATTTGAATGAGATAGTTTTCAACTGCATTGGCCTTATCCGGCTTCACCAGAGCAAGATTGCTCACTGAAAAGAGAAAATTATTTTACCACTATGTGTTCGCATGTGAGTGGTATACATGTGTAGCTATATCACAAACTGTTCATTACACAATATAGTTGTTATAGGTAAATAATGTAGTTACGTTTTTTTCAAACCTCAGAGAGGGGAGCCTGGTGATTCCCTTCAACAGGCTAAAAATCGAATACAAGTGCAAACTTACATCTGGCTCTGGCAGACTGGTCGAGAACTTGAGCCAATATAGAGTTCCTCATTTCTGTTTCTCTGTAAATAAAAACAAATAAAACAATATTACTAGTGTTTGGATCCAAGACTGAGAACAGTAAAAAGAAAATACATTTATTAAACTATCAAACCATCAGAACAATAACTTGGTCTCACAGCTCCACTGAGAGATTTAATATTATAAATAGTGTTCATAACTTTACTTTCAATTATATTGTGACTGTGTAATATGAATTATCTCACAATAATTTAGGGATAAATCAGTGCATAGACTTTCTTTCATTTAAAGTCCATTTATTTGAAAAACAGAGTAACTGCACTGTATATAAGTAATAATGTAATCACTATACTTGCATGCTTTTAAAAGAGTTATCACATCTTACCTTTGTTTGGCCTCCTCTCCTTGCTGATTGTTTGAACCATCCTGAAAGAATATGTGAGAGACATCACATATATGTTTTTGCATTCAACTAAATGGAAAATGTATAACCTAAAAAGGATTTTATACCAGCCAATACTCCCTTAACTTTTGTAGTGGCTTCAGACAGTTTAATAGCTGTCAAAACAAGTTTCCCTATACTTCTCTTGGTAAAAAATCAGTTTGATTTAAATCACGTTTCAAACTAAAATGTTCGGCGAAAGATCTTTTGAGCAGACTCTACGGTACACCAGCAACAGACAAAGGTGCACATGTGAGACACTAATCATGAGGACCAGGTCTAACGGGTTCAAGACATGAACACCGTTGGAGCAAAGTAATATCTCTATACGCATGTATTAGTATATTTTATTTAAAAAATAATAATAATAATATGACCAACATTAACCCACTTCACATCTGCAAGTTCATTAGATTTATCAATCCCTGGAGTGCAAACTATGACACAGTTTCCAGATGACCTCAATTATATATTTGGACTTAATATATGCAGTGTCTTGTTCACTGT
Organism: Sciaenops ocellatus; assembly: GCA_033000465.1. Taxonomy (NCBI): domain Eukaryota; kingdom Metazoa; phylum Chordata; class Actinopteri; family Sciaenidae; genus Sciaenops; species Sciaenops ocellatus. Next base: position 11,232,207 of record CP136888.1, on the reverse strand, counting down.
GTGCAAACAGACATCTCTGTACTAGTTTAAGATGATCAGCCATTATTATCAGCCAAAACACCAGCTCACATAATCGACCAGGCTCTGCTGAGCATGCTGCTGACAGCAGTGATTTGAAACCTATTTCAGGAAACACTGATTTCTTTTCAACATTTTATTACATATTTTATATATATTACTGTATTATTACTGCCATATAACAAAGTAGTAACAGTTTACTGTTGTAGTAAAGACACTGTCCTCCTCACAAGAACAAAAATAAGAGAAAGATTTAGGGAATATTCAACTAGAACTAAGCTCACCAGTGTGCTGTCTATTTGTGATTTTGTACATTTTTATGACTCGTTGTTCAGTTTTGCTACCGTTGTCATGATCAAAGGGGCGTGCGCTGTCTAATCGACACAAAGCTAACGGAGCAGTAAGACGGCGTTAGTAATTACTGTGATTCATCTCGCTAACTACTGCTGTTAATTACAGTTGATTTACATTAAACACAGCTCTCACAGTTGAGCTATGTGTGTCCCCTGAGTGACAGTGCAGTGAAGTAGTGGTGGTGACTGGTTTAGCTTGACTAGCTAACTCAGTGTCTCCTTATAAGGTAGCCGCAAACACGTTTCCGAGCTCATGTTTGGTCCTTACCCCGTGCTTTGCCTGGAGCTCCGCCATTCTTTGCCGCCTGATTGCCTCCAATTCGTCGTCCGCCATCGTTCACGAAAGCAAAATTAACTACAAGACTGAAAAAGGGATGAGGACAAGTAACAGAAAGCACTAAACTCGCATCAGAGCAAAGGCCCTACCTAGCACAGGGGAGTGTAATCAACACCGAAATAACCGATCTGACTCTCAGGGTAAGCAATCGAGCACAGAGCGAGGTTAGGAGAGGTTGTGAGTGTACTCTCACTGCCTATGTGTGTGAAGGTGTGGGAATAATGTAAAATAAATGCTTTTTATATTTCATCTATATAGTTTGCTTAATATTATGACCAATAAGTAACGCTGTTTTAGATCAGAGCCTCAGGTGGTGTCACAGAAGCATGGTTTTGTGTAATACAATTTATTTCATGGCATTTATAGAAAATGTTTCTGTTTCTTTATGTTTATAGAAATACGATTCTCATACACGTTTACAAAATAAAACATTTGACAGTAAACACCTTATTTAACCAGGCAATGTTTATTTGCACAGAAGTTGTAAATTTATAACATCATTATTCAAATGGAAGAAACATCTCTTTAGTTTAGTTTTAGTTCTTAGTGAAGATGCCTCTAAACTTTTGATGTGATAGACAGTTGATAGATGAAGGCATCCTCAGGAGGTTCATCACTTGATCTCTAACTCCCTCTGTAGGTACTATAAGAGAAACGACTCAGAAGCAGAGGGATATGGTACTTTTGGCCAGGGTCATCAATAGTAAAGGTAATCTGCAATGAAACAACAAATATAAGTGAGATCAACACTGGTAGTCAAGATTTTTTTCAGCATCATGATAAGTTAAATGAAGATGCAAATTCACTACTGGTCGCAAAAATATGGTAACCCCACAAGCAGCAGTAAACTTGAGTATGGCAGCTCAGGATCCCAACAACACATAATGTTTCCTTACCTCAACATATGGGTAAAAACAGGCCTCTCCCATACTCTCCCAGTACTGAGCTGTTTCAAACCGAATTTTATAAACACCAGATATAAACATTTGTCTTGTGATGAGTCCTGGACAACGTCCATCATCATTAGTGCTCCTGTTGAGACAGAGATATACATTGCCCTGTAGTAATATTTGAGATTTTCCTGTGATCATACTTTGTGGCTATGTGTGTGGTATATTGCTGTTGTCCTCAGGTTTTTACCCAGTGGTAATCAAACTCCAGGCATTAGTGCAGGGGTCTTGTCGGTAGAGACTGAGGGCCAAGTTCGAGCCAGGGACTCCCATTGCAGTGTTCAGCACATGGGTGGTCAGAGGACTGGGTGAGCTTGCCATTGCGGTGATCTACAAAACAAGGAAGTAAGACTATACATTGATAATGTGATTCTGAACAACCAAAATATATATTAGCTCATACAAAAATTTCCATACTGACTAACAGGTATATTCATACATTCCTAATTTTCCAAAAGCTTTGTTGTTTATCTATGGCAGTTCATTAAAAACAGTTTATTTAAAACACGTTAACATCCCAACAGCTCTTTTAAATTTGTCAAACAGTCACTGTGGGCTCATGGGATCAGCTAAAGATTGACACCGAAGTCGGGAGGGAGGAAGGATGACATGCAGCAAAAGGCCACAGGTTGGAGTAGAACCTGCAATACACAGCCTTATTACATGGGGTGCACGTCCTACCAGCTGGATGCCCCAAATATGCAAGTTGTGATTTATTACATTTAAATCAATAAGATAATCAAATAACTGGACATGCAATTACCTTTGATACCTAGTACAGGTACAAGATAGCTGTGGTAATTATATTTGTTATTTCAGAAACTGGACTATTGACAACTTCTCTTGGAGCTCTTACATCTCACAAAATGTCTTCTCAGCCATAGTTCATGTAGTTTCTTTAAGACACATTATATAGTACAACATATTAAATAAATAATGCTATATAATTTTACACATAGCCTGTTTAATCAAAAACTTTCTATTGTAGTATATATTTAAGTTTTGTGCTTACCTTATTTTCAGGCAAAATATGAGCTTTGAGTTGCTGCAGCCTGTACGCACTCATGTGTACAGATGAATAAAATCCAAAGTGGGTCAGCAGCAAAAATACAATTTTAAGGTTTATTTAACAGGTTTTTGTGACATAACTGTCATGTGGTTCGACACACAGCCCTATTCAGTATGACATTCAGTACACATGTGATTTTCTTTTTGTCAACAGAAGACTGGTTACACAAGAGCTACTTTTGTAACACTTTGAACTTAGTTGAACGATTAAAGTGGCGGCAGAGGAGCACAATTGGCTGGTTGCACAGCAGATATTTTGACTTGTCACAGCAGGAAAAACACAGAAGGAACAACACTGATGACGCGTCATTTCCATTAAGTGCCACAGGGATAGTGAATCAACTGTAGCCTAGTGGAATGCAGCTATCTTTGTGAGTTTCCTGCTATGAAATGTCAAAATGTCTGCTGTTTGTTGAATATTTGTGAGCGAATAAAACTTTCGCTTCTGGTGGCAACCCTTTAAATGGACCACAAACCAGTAAACTGACTTCCCTGTGCCGCACATCCTACACTGCCCATATTGCCTCTCTTTGCCCATTTTGTCACTCACCTACATTCAGTTTTTGTGACCGTAGCCATAAAAGGAAGCCTTATTTACTTTTTGACCTTGTTATGTTTGACTTGCTGGGTTAATGAACTTTAAATACACAACCCATGACTTCCTTCTTGAATTCCACAAATGAATAGACTGACACACATGTGCTATGATACTTCCTTCCAGCCCAGCCCAAGCACAGTTCTGTCAACAAATTAAACATGGAGACAACAGAATGGATGTCGTCTTTCAAAGCAATGCTGTGATGATGTAATTTTAATATACATATATCCAATAAAATGTACCTCTTGACCCTTTGGCTGCCATGTTGGGTGGAAACTGTAGTCTCAGTCTGGCCTGTGTTGATGGTTTCCTTTTTAACAAGGCATACAGAATGGATGAAACTGTGCACAATTTTGCCTGAGGCTCAGACTGACTTTTGGACCATCCATGCAATAAGGAAAATAGATGTGGTGGGTTCAAAGACAACATGATCACATGATCTAGTTGTCTACTCTGACAGCCAAATTGAAATTTACTATTATCGACTCTCCTCTATTCTGTATAGATGTATGTATGGTATTATTGCACGATTTATACACTTATTTGGAACAGTATTTGGAACAATACTTAACTATTCAGTAAACAGCAGACATGTGACTCAAGTCATTAGGTCCAAGTCTCAAGGATGTCCCGAGTCAGTTTTTCTTGGGCACGTCAAGTTATGTCAAGTCAAATCTGACACTTACTGAAATGAATCTTTAAATGACATCAACACACAAAGTTTTGTCTTCTAGTCTGGCTGGTCAGAAATCAACTAGGTCTTGCATGCAACAGTTCACCTGAAACTCTTTTGGCACAGGCATGATGATGGTGATCTGATCTGATCAACAGACCATCAGGTGTCATATCAAGTAGCTTGACTGACAATGTAGATCAGCCAGTCCTAACCACACTGTTCCCAATGTGCGCTTGTATAGTGGGTAACGTTACACAGAAAATGCAGAATAAGACTTTCACTGTTACCTGTACATATGACACCAACATGTAAAATACACTGTCAACACTGAGAACATTTTTAATATTTAAAGTGAAAACATAAAGTCATTAAATTCATCAGGTCTCAAGTCAAGTCAAGTCAATTCGCAAGTCTTTTACTTCCAAGTCCAAGTCAAGTTATTTATTTTTCGTGCGGTTTTGTGAGTTATTTATATTTTTTGTGTCGCTAGTCATCAAAACAGTGACTTGACTCAATTCGAGTCCAACTCACAATGACTCAAGTTCATATCTCTGATGATAACCATTAATACTGCACATCATTTACCCCAAAATGTTTGTTCTGTTTTCACTCTTTCCTTCTGTGTCTATCTTTGTGTTTCAGAATAAAAACGCACTCCCATGGTCTATATTTATACTCAATATGAAAATACTTTTACTACTGTGACAATGAGTATTTCCACTTGGTTATCTTAAGAATGCAAACAAAAACATGTAACACCATAGGAATTATAATAACATCATTGTTTTCTTTAAAAAACACATGAGAAGTCCTAAAGCAAGATTAAAATCAGACAGTTCAACAATTACAGTAAAGTTTACAATAATACACAATATTACACACTGACCTGGGTCTTTGCACGTCTCAAAGTGCCAAATACATGGTGGAAGAGAGCTGTAACATTCCTTTAACACATTTAAAGTAGAGAAAACACAGTGTGACATAACAAGGTAATCTGTATAACATTTCTTTCAGAGAGCCACACTCTCACAGCATACTAATACAACTGGTTTCTCTCCTGAATCATCAGTGTGACTATTCAGTCTCTAAAGGATTACTGTGAATTTACTTTGAACAGCTAAATTCTGATACCTTTGAAGTATACAATGAAGACAAAAAATGAGTTGAGCACCAACAAAAAAATTGAGAGTGTACAGATTTGTTTTGCTTTTCAAAATACTTTGAGATCCACAGAGATGATTTCCATTTTACAGTATACACAATACTTCAGTTATAGCCTCAGTCTGAAAATGATAAGTAAGCTGTGTACATGGTTTACAGCTGCACAGATTGGTTTAATATTATTTGTAGATTATCTTCTTAAAGGTCCTCCATAAACAAAAATCCAAAATTTCCTTTAAATTCCCCATGAAGTCAAAACTGAAGTTTGTTAGTGTTTTATATATGTGTTACATATCACTTGTACACCTGTATCTGGCCGAGCAATGTCAAAAAAGTATTCTTAATGATATTTCAGAGTTTGTTATTTCATGATGAACGATAAAAAGTGGTTGATGACTTGTCCTGCACACAGGGCCTATAACAGTTATGCATCCAATGAATCTCTTTCTCGCTTTGACGCCACCAGAGCTCAGTGGCTCCGGTTTGAGACAGTCTGTGAGTAATTCTGATGGCTGCTACATGGCCGGGCCTCACTGACTACTGTACAAAAGCAAAACTTTATCAAACTTTATTCAGTGATTTTGGTGCAACTGGATCATATTTTACACAGAATATATTTGCTGGTTGTCTCTCTGATGTCTTCTTGCTGCTCAGCTTCACCTCTATGTGATTTACAGAGTTTCCTGATGGACAGATTGCTTTAGCTTTAGCTAATGACTTGTATGAGTGTTTTAATCAAAGAGTTTTATGTTTTCATTGGATTAATTGTTTTCATGTAAACATTTATCCTTATTGGTGTCTTGGGGGTGTGGAGCCTATCTCAGCTGACATTGGACGAGAGGCAGCAGTTCATCACAGGGCTGACACCTAGAGACAAACAATTCACATCTAAGGGCAATTTAAATGTCTGCATGTCTTTGGACTGTGGGAAGAAACCAGTGTACCTGGAGTAAACCAGGGAGAACATGCAAACTCCACACAGAAAGGCCTGACCCGGGGTATGAGCAAGGAACCTTCTTACTGTGAGGTGACAGTGCTAACCACTGCACCAGCGTGCCGCCCTACAGCAACATTTGGATTAATACTGTAATGTTGGTGTTTGTGGTGTGTATGTCACCTGTGTCAGTGTTTTTGTTTTTTGTTTCGAAACTGAGCTGCTGTGATACAGTTAAATGTATTGTGTTATCTGATATGTACACCCTGTTGGAGGGAAGTGGAAGTGTTTGCTTGTTGGTTGTTGTTCTCTTCCCCCATGTTTGGCACTTCATCCACATGGTCTATGTTTCATTTTCCTTCCTCATATTTCCTCCTCAGGGTCAGAGCTGTGGTTGCTCATCTGTGACAGACAGAGAGACAGACAGGACGACGAGAGACAAAACAAAGAGACGTTTTATTCCACTGCAAGCTCAGAAGGCCTGTGAAATTTAATCTTGCAAGTATAAATTGATTTCACAGTAATAGTTTCATGTCCACTCATCTCACAAAACAGAGTCATTTTTAACCTAAAACAAACTTTTCTTAAAACTGTATTATTGTTTTATCTGTAAACAAATGAATTTATTTTTATCCACAACAGACAAAGAACGATTGCTTGAGACAAAAAGTGCAGCATCATTCTGACCTTTGTCATAAGTCATTTTAAATTGTTGATATGGTTTGCTTCATTTCGTGTGGTTCTCTTTCTTGACTTGTGACTTGAACTCTTCACTTGTGACTGTAAATATACAATTAGTATATTATTACAGAAATTTAATCTCATAACTTCACTTCACTTAACTTCATCACTTCACAGCTCATTGTGTTGTTCACTGTATGCTGCCTTATTGGAATACCCACAATTAATTATTCAAAATAAACAATTTAATTAGGCTATTTATTAGGTCGTACATTAGTCTGCTGTGTGGCCCTGAAAATTGTTTTTTAACTTGCATTTTAAGCACGGTTTATATTTCAAGGGCTATAACATTTCATTTATCAAACAGCAAATCTAGATAACTGAATAACTTTTAAAAAACCTGTTTGACGAAAACAAAGGGCAACATTTGGATCTGGTGCCTTGTTGCAGAGTGTAACAGATATTGATATTGTTGGCTGTTAGTGGGCACACGTAAATAAGGAAATATTTAAATGGACAGAACAGAATATTAAACATAAATGTGAAACTACAGGCAACTACTTGGCTAAGCACTGGAAACAGGGAAACAGCTAGACTCTGTCCAAAGGTACTGATTAATTTCAATATTGCTTTTCAGCGATCTGTGATCATGCCCCAAAAAATCCTGATCGGAGTACCCTTAATAATAACCATCAAGTATTTAGTCAAGCCATAGTATATTTGAAAATGTATAAAAGAAAATTTGGGGAATTTCTTTGCCTTGTCACTAATGATCAGTAAGATCTCCAGAAACTAGCATCAAACAGTAATAATAAAAGCAAGAGGAATTCACTGATGCACTTTTTAGTCACTCCTGAACAAGTTACCACAGACTTCAGATGCATTTACCGTGTGGTGCTCATCCTCGGGCTCCCTCAGTTCAGAGCTCTCCCTGTGGATTCGATGGCGGGAGCTGGGTGGAGAGAGGGAGGAAAGGGAGTGCTCAGGGCTGCTGGCCGACAGAGCGTACGGTGAGCCAGCTGGACTGTCCTCTCTCAGGGGAGACCCTACAACAGAGGGGAGAACACATCCACACATAAGGAGTTTAGTGAATATTGTTTTAGTTTTGGTCCTGCTTCGTTTTGGGATAGGAGTGTGAAGAAAATGCATGTTTACTGTGGATCAAAGACAAAAAAGCCCGTGCACATCCCACTGACTTTGTACTGAATGACAGGCAGAACACAAGAGTGGGAGTGACAGGATGAAGGACAGATGAGGAGATAGCAGGAGGGAGGCAAGAGTCGGCAGTGCCAGGGGAGTCAAGTAGAGCTGGAGATAAATTAATATAAAGATGACAGCTATCAATCGCTCAAGGTCATTCAAAGTAGATAGAACACACACATGCACACACAGAGCCACAGGACACATTCTCCTTTTAGTACACTGCCTATTTGTGTGTTATGATACTGACTTCTAGGTTCAAGGTTAAAGCACTGTCTTTGTTTTTTTACAAGAACAGTTTAGTGTAGCAACGACTGAGGATATAATGCTCAGAGGAAGGTGGGATGCACCAAATGAGTGGTGTAAACTGTTTCATTTTACGATCAGTTTAATTAAGATGGCAGTAAAACCAATTTCTTCGGGAAGGATAATAAAGCTTAGTCCTGTTCATTGCCTGGGCTGTTGCTCTTGTTGGCAGATGCGATAACTGTATTGGGTTCAAATGTCCACATGAGGGCAGCAGCAGCTCTTCCCTGTGTCTACACTGATCTGCTATTGTTCTCAGCACCTTACACTTGTCTGTTTTCTTAAGCTTCATCAGTCAGTTACTTCAACCACCCTGTTTGTTCAGCATGTTCCATAATTTGCTCACAACCATAAATCAAGACACCCGCACTCCAGTTGAAATCGGCTCTAATTCAACTTTTTAAAAACATCCTGACTGGAGGAAAATAATTGATTTGTCAGGTAAAATAGGAGTGGCTCTGGTGGTGCAGTGCATTCCCATGCCCCAGTTTCCCTGCAGCACAGATCCTGGATCATTTTGATTGGGGTTGTGACTGGTGAAGCTAATCAAGCAGAAAAATCGGAAAGTGGCATATCGCCGGAATCCATCTTAAAATGTTCTTGATGTGCGAATAGATTACCTATCATTTGATCTCAGACCTATCTGCCTCCACAGTCTTTGTGAATGAGTGTCTCACCTTTGTGGTCATTCCTCTGTGTGTCCATCCTGTCAAGACTGTCAAGCAGCCCATCGATCTGTGTCTTTATCAGAGTCAGCTCCTTTTTAATCACCTGCAACTCCTCCATGCCCACTGCAGGGACAGAGAGAGAGAAAACACAAGTGACGTCAGGAAATTACACCACCTGAACCTTTCTTTAGGGAGAGAAGTAGTTAAAATATTGGGAGATGTGCTTATTTTCTGTCTTTCAGTGAACTAGATGAGAAGATTGATACCACTCTGGTCTTTGTATGTTAAATATGAAGCAAAGCCCAGTAGGTGGTTAGCTTTGAAGTCTGGAAACAAGAGGAAACAGCTAGTCTGACTCTGTCCAGATGTAACAAAACTTGGTCCAAAGTGTAGAAATGTCAAGGACTGTAAACTGGGCACAGTTCTTGGGTCTTTTTGTCACAGTGAAGTTACCAGGCAACCAGTGGAGACTCAAAGAAGTCACTTTGCCCAGCCAAGATACAATAAAATAACCTCAGTAAAACCACAACTTGTCATTTTTACATTTCAGTTTTTGTCTGGACTGTACAAACAAGATATAATGTGTAAATTAGGGAGCTTTAGACGTGTATTCTTGTTACTTTTTGACAAAGCCAGGCTACCTGCTTCCAGTCTTCATGTTAAGCCAAGCTAGCTAGCTTAGCAGTATCTTCTTATGATGCAGTATACATATGAAAGTGGTACTGATCTTCTTATCTACCTCTATGCAAGGTATTTCTCAAAATGTCTGACTCTTACTTATTAAAATCCTGAGGCATATAAAGCCTACTAGTCTCAATTATGTCGAGATAAATTGAAATGGTTATGCTTTGTTGAAAATTAAGTGCTGTTGGAGTTGCAACAGTCTTACGTTATGTTAGTTTTCCTTCTAGGGGGACATGAATTAGCTTTGTTTCTCCTGTGTGATATAGACAAACATATGGTGACCAGATGTTCCAGTTTGTCTGATATCTTGGCTATACAATTTTTGGCCAACAGTGGTCACTCTCCTGCGCACTCAGTGAATGTGTGTAAGGAGACTTGGTTTGTGTACAGTGGATGTGCTGATCGGATTGTCTGTTTTGGAAATGTCATAAGCAGCTCCCCCTCAATATTGGATAGAAGAAGACGGAGGATAACTTGACCAGATGATTTGCTTGTGCAACAATGCACCCACCTCTGAATTCAACACTAATTTGCTTGTATGTGTGTAAATCAATCAATGTGTCACTGTCGAGGCTGTTGCTAGCCTATGAGTCATAAGCACACTCTGTGCTTCTGACAGAGCCTGTCAGTATGCTAACGGTTAGCATGTGCATGGACGTGCAGTACGCAAGGAAAACATGTTGAAACATGGCAGTTAAACATGGAAGACTCTGTGGAAGAGGACTAGCAGCAGCTCTAGACATAAATGACCCATTCCAAGGTAACAAAAACGTAACAATTCTTTTTTTTAGGTGATTATAAAGAAATGAAAACATAGTTAATAATATATTAAATTTCTGCCTTAGGCTATTCTGTAAATAAAGCTGCATAAATCTTATACACTGGACCTTTAAGGATCCTGGTTTGGAGCTTTAAAAATACAGTCAGGCTAAGCCAACAGTTCAGTCAATCACAATCAGTTGGAGCACAAATGAGTGTTTCATTTCAGGTGACAGCAGAAGAGAGCAACAGTTCAAATTATACACCTATTTCCAATGTTAACGTTAGAGGTTTTTTATAAGAAGATATCCGTTATTTCTCCAGCCAAAGTAATTGATTAACCGCTGGTTGATGTCACACTCAGTATGAGATGTGTGAGTGTTTCATTACTGGAACACACTCTGCAGGATTGTTATCGAATTCTAATGGTTAGGAAAACTGGATGAAGTTTTCCTTGTTTGCAAGAAAGTCTTTTTTACTTAGTGCCATATTTACTTTCATAAATGTACAATAGTAAACATTGTACTCAAAAGATTTAACAAGACCAGGTATAATGATGTACAAAACACATCTGAAATCAGATTTGAGAAATTATTATGTACAATTGATAAACTTTATAACTCAATGGTGTAGATTAGGTTGTTTGAACATGAAAACATTGTGATACATAAAGAACAGAGTCAAATAAGAATTTAGTATAAACATGTATTAAACACTTTTATTACTGTGAAGAAGAAGAAGAAGAAGAGTGACCATAGCAAGCAAGTATTTTATATTAAAATAGTCCATTGTTAGCATTATTTTTGGTGTTATAAACTACTTGGGCGGCATGTGCAGAACTCATTTACGTTCTTTATTTACCTCTCAGACAGAGATGTAGGTGGCCAATTTTTTGTTTGTTTCATCAGAGCAGCATCACAGAAAGAGATTAGAACTATTGAACTCATAATTAGAAATTTTGACTTCAATAAACGACGAAGAGGAGTTTTTTTCTGTGACCACTTTATACTAAAAGGATGAGGTGAAAAATATAATGATCCTAGTTTTATACTTAGCATTTGAGGCAAACAAAATTTGCAGTATCTAATACAACATTTTTCTGTGATTTAGTCCAGTCATATTACTCACACTTGGATGAATTGGTGGAGTGGGCTCTGGAGCTTTTGGAGTGAGTTCTGTCTCGACTGCGTCTGTGCCCGGTGGAGTAGGAGGAGGAACGGGATCGCTTCGCCAGACTGGGTCCCAGGGGAGGCAGGGGAGACAGGGATGCTGGCACACGCTGGTAGTCATACACCCTAGAAATCCAGTAGAAACAATTTTTTGAACAACTACTACTATGTTCATGTAACTAGTTTGCTGAATTTGTGGGGAAGGTGTTCTGTGATTTTATCCAGTGTTGAAAATCATCATCAGTCTGAAATCATGACGAAAGAGAGCCTGCTCACAAGCATGAGAAGGTTGTGCATAAGGATGGAGTTAGAAACTGAGCATATAGATGGACAGAAGAGAAGAGAAGAGAAGAGAAGAGAAGAGAAGAGAAGAGAAGAGAAGATTGTTCTGTAAATAGTCAAAACTGTCCACAGCCTCTGTTCTCTGATGAAATAAGGCACAGTACAACACTCAAACTAGGGTGGGTTTGAACCTCAAAAAGGTATTATTATAAAAATATAAAATATAATATAAATGGACTGTGTTTCGACTTTGTTTCGTGGCACTAATATTGAATATTTTCAAAAACAAGTCCTAGCTATAGATAGATACCTTGATAAAAGGAGATACTGAAGGAAAGTAGTGACAATGAAGAAAAAGCATCTGCTCAAGCATCTTATAGATAAATATGGATATTTATATTCAATGTTCTTTTGTCTTTGACTTTCAATCTCTGTTCTCTCTCACACCCACACAGCTGTTGCCTCCTCCCTGTGGATATCTCCATGTCTCTACCTGTCACTGAATGTAATTGGTTCTGTCAGGGCCAATCAATAGCTCCCCGCCAGGCTAGTAGCGCTGGTGACAGGGGGTGTATCACAGTCAGAAACAACACTGTGTTTGTGTGTGTAGGTTTTAATGTAAATAGAGGTGATGAGAGAGAGCGATTGTGATTTAACCTCACATTTGACCTCGACAATCACAGATCCAATGACCAGGTGAAACATAGCTACAGGAACAAAACCAAACAATGGCCAACAAGCAAAGCTGCAGGAAGCGTGGGAACTAGGGCAATCAAGTCTATGAATGATTATGCTAATATTTGATTGCAGCAACTGTAAAAGCAGCTCCATATTTAAGACTCTTTTAAACAGCACATAAAATGAAATGTATGGCGTTTTTCATCAAAGAATGATAAAAACCAGTAGAGACAATTAGGCCTAACAGTATTTTCTGGTATAAGTAATTAGTTAACATGGCCTCGATCTAGGTAAGTGGCAGAAAATTGATGGACAATCAAATTGATTGACACTTTCCCATTAAGAGACGATGAGCTTCATACCTACTGGAACTAGCTGTAGTGATAGCGTTTGCTTTAGGGCTGATGGTGCAGACTGAAACTCATTGAAAAGGATTGAACAGCTTCCTGTTTCACCAGTCTCACTTGTAGTTTTTAGATGTACTGTATAATGGGTACCGACATCCTGTAAGCATACACGAAAAAAAGTTATAACTAATAATAGAACAGGAAAGAGCAACTAGAGCAAAATTCTGATCAGGCAGTCAGTTCAGAGTAATTGCTGACGCATTATGATGCTCTGCAGTAATGGCAATCCATCTCAAATGGATCTAGTCACAATCTGGATATACCTGGATCGAGGACAGTCTGAGCACAGCCTAAACGGTTCCTGCAAAGCCAAAAGCTTTGGAAAGCTCCTCTGCTGTATATCACAAGCCAACAACAGGGAAGCAAGCTGTCAGCTACAAGGACTTGGAGACGGAAGTTGATGTAGATTTACTGATTGAGGTGTTAGCCCATGAGTCTGATGCAGCCAGGCTCCCTGAAAAGTTTTCTCTATTGTTTTCCAATCTGTTATTTTCTATGAGGCCTCTCTAACTGATACAGAGATTTCTGCCCAGACTGTGCACATTCACAGTCCCCACACACATCGCAATGTAACATGAGGATGAAGTGTATTAGGCCACCATAAGTGTGTGAGATTATAGGCTTTGAGTATTGTCCATGTGCTGAAATGCAGAGACCAAAGATTTACGTGAATTTAAAGTCCTTTAGAGCAGTTTGCAGGGGCATAAAAGACAATGTGTTGTTACACCGGCTTTCAAGTGTCATCTCTGAGAATGGAAGCCCAGACAATGAATGACTGTAGACAAGTGAGGATTACAGAAAAGTGTGTGAGTGTGTGTGAGAGGGAGTGTTTGTCTCTATGGATTAGACCCCACACGGAAAGCAGCTTTGTCAGCTCGAGCTGTTATCTGTGTGCTGAAAGACACTTTTTTTTCGTGTTCGCTCAAGAGGAGGACAGTGGACAAAAACAGTAATTTCTCCCTTTCCCACATATTGATGTGCACAAACGACAAACACAGAAACAAACATTACACATGCACGCGCGTGCGCACACACACACACACACACACACACACACGAACACAAACAAACAAAGTCCTCCATGCACTCACACCCAGAGGCAAACATGCACATACACGGATAAATATGCACACATACACTTCCATTCTCAACACACACACACACACACACACACACACACACACACACACACACAGCTGTCAGTTGTGCTAGCCAACAGCATGGGGAATAATCATGCACTGTGTTAAAAACAAATTGAAAATCAGTGGTGAGTGTTCCCCCCTGAGCAAAGACAGAAAAATGCAGAGCAAGGCAGACCAAATGAAAAAAGAAACACAAAGAAAAGATGACAGTTAATACTCAGAGCAACAGAGCATCGGTATGTGCGAGAAAGGAAATGGAGAGGGGGGTGTGTGTGTGTGTGTGTGTGTGTATGTATGTGTACAATGGGACCGCCTTCTTTTATTCAGATGTGCTGAGTGGAGTGTTTATGAGTGAGGCCTGGGGATGTAGGAAGGTCCCTGCACAATTTCAGTGGCGGTCCAATAACACAGAGCCACTCTGAGCTGAGCTCCATCTAACAACCTCGTCTACCTAGCCGCTGCACTTATCTGTACATTGCATGAGAGGGTATTCTACATAAACATACATGGAAGAAGTAAACACGCTCTGCATGCTAACTACAGAGCCTAGAGTTCAAGATAAGTCCCAAATAATACGCTCTATGTCACTGCCAGTGTTTTTAAAGGAACATTATATATAACAGTAATGTTTGAATATGCAAATATAAAGACAACAGCAGCCTGTAACCTGTGAGATTTTCACGAGAGACGGTCATGTTCGGCAGTGATTTTTAATTTCAGTCTTAGTAATCAGTCCAGGGTGTACCTTGCCTCTCGCCTAATGTCAGCTGGAATAGGCTCCAGCCCCCCGCGACTCTAGCGAGGATAAACGGTTACAGATAATGTATGTATGTATGTATGTATGTATGTCTTAGTAATCAGCTTCAGTCAGCTATAAATGTGTAACTTTTAAATCAAATATAATGAATTAAAAGTCATTTTGGTCCAATACTAGCTTGTTTTAAAATTTGTTAAAATTTGACACACATGGTACAAGCATACTGATAAAATATCTGTATGTACCAATACTTGAACATTTCAAGAAGATCAATGATGTGAAATAAATTTTTAGATCAGTGAATTATTCAACACCAGCAACCCAATTTTCAGTTCGATGGATATTTAGAGCTATATGCTACTATAAATAATAATTAATTTGTTGCCTCTAAAATTATTCTTTGACTTCACATGGATTCAGCTTAAGCCCATTTTATAACTAAGACTGAGCTTAACACACAGTCATGTGAGTTTGAGTTAGAATGCACAAAACCACAAAATGGATGTCCTCACAATAACAATTCTGTATGTGGAAAATATCTTTGAGTGCCCGTGCCTTTGTGTGATCGCGTGAACGTAATGACTGAGCTCCTGGCTTTTGAGTAGTAACAGGCAACACTGTAGGCAAAGACAGGATGACTGACAGCTGTGTGGCTGACAGTGACGGGGAGCGGAGACTACCGGGGACAGCAAGGATGAAGAATCCAGTTCAGCTTCTTTTCCTTTAGCCTCCTGTGACACACAGACAAGCAATAAGGTGTGTGAGCTGCCATGCGTAGCTTTCTGACAGTACCTGTCATAGTAGTCCTCGTGGTAGCTGTCATAGTCCAGGTCGAACTCAGATCTGCAGGAGGGATGGAGAAAGAGACGGAGACGGAGGAGGTGGTTAGTAAAGTATTTGACAAAACTACATGATGCACTTTTACTGGTGCTCATATATTTCATTTAAACGCTAAGCTTGGATGGTGAGTCAGTGTATAAATATGAGTGTCAACAACGTTGCATGGTACAATCACTTCATCTGGAAAGAATGCAGTGTTCATGATCTCCAACCAGCCAGAAAAAGACATTGGATATATTCTGCTGCAGCATCCAAGGTGGAAAATCCATAGAAAGTGTCTCATGCACCAACTGAATGCCTCCATGTGTGAGCTCGGTGAGGCATGTGTGTGTCTGAGGTGGAATCACAGGCAGGTGAGTGATGTGACAGGAGTTAACTTATATGGTCTTGCTGTGTGCAGAACAAAACAGCACCTGCAGGACACAAACCAGAGGAAGTGGAGGAGAGAAAAGTGACACTAAGCCAGAGTGAGATCACATTCTGGTGTGTCATTCCTCGCTAATCCCCACACAGAGTCGCTAATAATCCCTCCATATTGTTCACCTTCCCTCTGTCTCTGTCTCTCCTGCTGATTCACTCCCTCTATCCGTCTTTGTCATTCTTTCATTTATCTGTCATGCTTTCTCTTCCTTTAAACTGACCTCATTTTTCTCCATCGTTTTTTCAATTTGATTCACAAGCCTTACTTACCAGATCACCACATATTCCTATTAAGTGACAGCCAATATTCAGACAAAATATTGAAAAAAAAATTTTCAGGACACATCAACATATTTTGGGAAACTTACACACCCACAAGTCCTCGCCATCTGTTTATCTGTCGCTCAGGGAGGCAGTGATTCTCCTGGTTATAGTCATGCAGCTCGTCTCAAAGAAGAGTGTTTTTTTTTTTTGTATGTCAGGATAAACAGCAGGGGACTAAGCTGAAGACACACATATACGCAGACATATATCACAGAGCTGTGAGAAGCAGAAACCTCTCCACCCGTCTGGAAGTGTAGACTTATTTTGGAGTGGACCGTAATCACATCTCCTCCAGAGTTTCTTTTCTCTGTCTCATACCAGCTGTTTTTCAGAGCTCAGGAGACAGGAAAGCACAAAATAATTCAGAACAAGTACTCATGTCTGAGCTGGACACTTGCCAAAAATTGAAAGCATGCTTTCAGCCCATTTTGAAGACCGTCTTCTGTTATGTCTACATGTTGTTCATTCTGTCAAACTAGTTGAAACAATTTGGACACAAAAGCAAGGAGAAAATTTTCTAGTGAATCCATCCTGTACCGATAAAAAACAACCTGAGAGGCAGAAGGATAGAGGAAAGGGGAAACAATGACTCTTCAACTGAGCTGAACTGTCTGTTCTCAAAGTGAATTCAGACAGAAGAGAGAAAACAGCCATTCACCAAAATCCTCACTGACAAAGATCTAAGCTGCTGCTCTGTTTGTTCCTTTCGCTCTGGTTCACCTTCGTCATTGCAGTGATTGTAGCATTCTGTTTTGTCAAATTACTTGCAAGACCTTTGGTATCATTGCATTTTTTAGTCTCATTTCTTCTCCAACTTCTTTTATTATTGCTCATTTATCTCTCTTTGATGAGGAGCACTGTATTACTTTGGTATATAACAATTCTTCGTATTCTTCTTATTATTTATGATTAAATTTAGCATTTCTGTTAAAACTATAATGATCTGAACTGTATCAGTGAATAATGCTAAATAAATTCTTACATTTCTCCTCTATTATATGCTAATTAATGCTAAAAGATACACTGCACTGTATATCATTTGAAAGGTTTTAATGAATGCTAAGAATTCATTATAAAATGTTGATATGTAAACAGTATAGGTCACATACATTGTTGAATAATAAATATTTGGTTATTCATTTTGTAATGGTGGGCAGGTCATTTAAAATGTCACCATGGTACAATAATGATATGACACAAATAAGATTTAGTGACGATAAATCTGTGACAGGTAGGCGCAACCCATTTAGGACATAATTACATCCAAAGTGAGCAGCCAAGTGCCTGGGTCACTGTATGTGTGTGTGTGTGTGTGTGTGTGTGTGTGTTTAGCTCTGGGTGTGTAGGTGTGTGTGGTGTATCTGTGTGTATGTATGTATAGAGAGAGAGTATAGAGAGAGAGAGAGAGAGAGACTCAGATGGACAGCAGGGTCACTAAAGGCTAATTAATTTCTTTTCATAATTTCTCAAGTGCCAAAGCAATCCATTAGACATGGCCGGCTATAAATCATCTCAGCCTCGGCATGCCTGTGGTTGTGTGTGTGCGTGTGTGTGTGTGTGTGTGTGTGTGTGTGTGTGTGTGTGTGTGTGTCTGTGGGTCTGTGTTTGTGTGTATTAGGTAAAGACAAGTTTCTTTTTGTGGACAAAGCATCCCAGAGATTTCCTCCAACATGCACACTCAACACCCACCGAAGGCAGAAAACAATCATTTTTACAGCAGCTAAATCTATGAAAGAACCTCAAAGGTGTATGTGTGTGTGTGTGTGTGACTGTGTGTGATGAATTATTAGAGATGTAGTTCAGTTAGCTTAGAGCCTTGACAGATGCAATTTAAATCTCACTGACAATGAATCAAAGTGACATTTTATGTGAGATTGTTGTTTTGTTGATTACGGTGACATCTCTGGTGATAAATAATCACTGCTGTAGTCTTTTGTCCTGCACTTCTTTACAGTCAGTTTACAATGATGTCAACAGTTCTTTGTTTAGCTATCAGACCGGTCAGTTAAAATAATATTGAAGTTAAGAAAACATACAAATTATAGTACAAATAGTGGCAGAATTTCACCCTTGCTAGATCTAAAGAAAATGCCATAAACGTAACTCTATTATGTTATGGTGAGTTACTGTCAAGCGGCAACCTCTGTGGCTGTGAAGTGAAGCCAATGCAAAGAACTGCAGTTCCTCGAACAGTGAGGCTGTCTACAAAAATCTCCATAAGCTCCCATAGAAAATGTCCAAGTTCACAGCAGAAATAAACATGTTTACAGCCTGGTACAAAAAACTGTTTTGGTCTCTATAGCTAATTTCCCCGTTCATGACAACTGTACTGAGTCAGAATTTTCATATGACTCATCCATTCAAATTATATTGAGACTTAAAGTTATGCATATTTAACAGAGTGGCCCCTTTGATTGACAGGTGGTGCCCTTACAGGTGGTTTGATAGTGCAACTAGGCTTCATTCAGTCCACCTCAGATCCACTGATGATCCATGTCTTTGCTGATATTTAAATAAACCAGGAGGTGGCAGAGGCAAGACTGCCAAGATGGCGATGGATACGACGTCCATGCTTTATAATGTGTATGGTTACAGTACACTGACATCGGTGCTGAAAATAATGTAGTCTAAACACAGTGCAATAATTACTAAGAGTATAACATAGATCTGAAGTTGGACAATAAATCTAGAAAAGAGGGCTAAGTTTAGATGAACAAGTTACTGAGAACAGTGCAGCTAAAAATAACAGATGGTCAAAATAAAGAGCTATATTTGCATGAAGCTAATGACAAATGAATCTTTTTTTATACATGTACATATTCATGACTGCATAAAATTAGATGTGCACACACTCAGACATATTGCAGTCACACAATCCATGAAGCAATGTGAGCAATAAACTAAACTTTCCTGGAATTAATTAAATGGAATAACAATTTGATATCATTTGTCATGCATAGTACAAATATTTGTAAAGCATACTTGAAGCAGAAAAAAAAGGAATTTTTTCAAGTTACTTAATTTAACACCTATCATGCACTCGCTCTCCTTCAAATATTGTGACGGTCATAGATACATTTGCATTTAGAATTAGGTGAAGAACAGACTGTTTCATTCTGACTGTTTCTTGTGCTGTTTTGAGAATACAGATTTAACTCAACAAGTTAAAGTTAAAAATAGCAGAAGCAGATACTGGAAGATTATTGAGAATTGTCTTCAAATAACAGAGGGGTGTTTTTTATGTGGCTTTGCAGAATATTCCAGTGTCCTAACAGTCTAAGTCTCTCATAAATAAGTTCTGCACGGTTCCTGAAGCAGCAGCAAGTCACTGCAGCAGGTCAAGAATGTCTCCATTTACAGATCATATGAAATGCAGGGCTGAGAACATTTTCACAAATCCACAGGGACACAGGGCTAGGGATAGGAACATCACATAGTCTAAACCAATGACCAAGACACCAGTATTATTCTATTTATGTGATAACACAAAAAAATGGTGTCATCAGCATACAGATGCATTGTGCGCAAAAAAAAGACAAAATAACTGATTTAACTGAAATCTCAAAATTAATTCTTGTAGCACACTTTGAGTAAAGATCAGGAAAAACAGATTATCTACCTCATACACAGACTTCTAGTAGTGTTTCTTATGGAGGTGTTCCAATGTAGGGAGTGTCATTAATAGTGAAAATATAGTCCTAATTGTGTTCCTTAATATAGCCATTGTTTCTACAACTCATCAACATAATAACCTCACATAATTCCTCATATGAACAAAAGCAGTTAGCCTGTGAGTGAAGTTGTGTCACACAGTGAATTTTTTCATGTTTTCCAACATAAACAGCAACAAAATAAAGAAGCTGCAGAAATAGTCTATACGTGAGAATAGTCAGACATTGCAGATTTATGTCCTCAAATTCCTGTCTGAATGTTTTCAGACATATTAACTTGTGTTCAGTCATGCTTTCTCGTGTTAAGAAATAATACAGAGATGAGACATATTCCCTCCTTTAAAGCGCAGAAAAATTAATCCATGCTTTTGTGTCTTCATGCTGCAATTACTGTAATTCTCTATATGCTTGCCGCAACCAAGGAGCTGCAGCTCTGGTTCAAAACAGTGCAGCTCAGTTTTAGAGGTTAAGAGGTTTTAGAAATAATTTTTTTTTTTTTTTTTTAAAAACCCTCTCGTAATTACTATCAAATAGTACCTGAGAACATGCCTGGATTATTTTGGTCTGTGTCCAAGAATATGGAGTACTTAAAGGTCCAGTGTGTAGGATTTAGTGACATCTAGCAGTGTTGTTGCAACCCTATTAAGTAACAAAAACATAACACTTCTTATTTGCAAGTGATTATATGTTTATAAAAACATAGTTGAATATTATATCGTGGAGAGAATACATGGCTGGTTCATTTTTGACAGATGCAGCAACCAGCTGTGCCAAGCAGCACAGGACAGATCAAACTGGCTGGAAGCCAGACACAGGAACGGCATGAAGAACAGCCTGCGCAGACTCCCGTTCATAAAAACAGACAAAAAGGAAACAATTTAACTACATTTCCTATTTACTCATGGCAGAAGCACATAACCCAATGGGAAAATTACCAAATCTGATCAAGTTAACAAAGTGGGCAAAATGCTCAGCATCTGAAACGTTACTGGTGGAATATGAATCTAGAGAACGGAGCAAAACAGCATCACGCCTGCAATGTCACAGAGCCATGCTAGGTGGTATATGGGGGTAAGGGAGACCAAGACTACCTGTACTTTCAGGAGTACTTTACCTCTTGTATAAGATCATTCAATTTAATGGACTTGTGCATACTGTGCAGAAAGCTTCCCGGTCTCTAAGTGTAGACAATAAACTGCTAAGATGGTTTGACCTTATTTTATTGCACACTTCTTGTGGTAATACGTGGTGGCTTTGGTAGTCTTTTTTATATGGCAAACACAGATAAAAAGGCAGCAGGAGTAAAGTTGAGAGATATGCTGATGGGATGGAAGGTAGAAAAAAAGGAGGATTCGACTAAATAACAGACTGAGACACTTGCTGGTTACGAGCCCCTTAAAGTTTCAGCAAGTCAGGGGAGTGCTTGGGCACATGATAAAAATCCAGCTGATGAAACCTTAGAACAGACTAGAGGCTAGATTGGAGAGTAGAAAACATGACACGACCAGTTCATACTGAAAGGCTTTTTGCAATAACAAAATGTGAGCATAAAGTTTGGATGGCACCTAACACTTACTCTGTGCCGTGATTACACTACATGATTTCATATACGATGCAACTTTAACAAACTAGTTCAAAAATTACATTGTGGCTGAAGGAATAATGACTCCTCTCTGTCAGGAGCAAAGGAGGAAACAAAACCTCAGGCAGAAACATTGGAAGCTTCCATTTATTTCCTCCTGACTTTCAATGTTGGTTTCTTTAAACCATGACAATGATGATTCCCTAAACTTCATTTTAAACCATAGTACCGCCTTAACCATTGTATAGTCAGATCATAAAACAGTGCTTTGTAACGGTTGCACTGGCGTTCGTCCTCCTGTTGAAAGTGGCATCAGATCAGAAAATACTTTTATGTGTCGTTCTGGAGGACATGGACAAAAAAACGTATTTAGTCATTTAATTTGAAAGACTTGTTGAATCACAACAAATATTTTCCATGGCCTGGCAGAATCTTCACTTGAACCTGAAAACTCAGCTACAAACAAAGTGTCAACATGACTGCCTATCCACAGTCCTAGTAAAATATGAGAAAAACACAGCAAGGCAGAATAATCAAGACAGAACACATTGAAATACAACCAACACCTACACAAAAAGACAACAAGAAAAAAATGTGATTTCTGTGTGTAAAAACTGTGCAATGGGATTTTTCTTCTTGCCACCCCCCAAAAAACGAGGAAACTACATTTGTTTTCATGACAATTAGAAGAGAGACAGAGAGATGGAGAAGAAAGAGAAGCCGTGGGATGTTGAGGGTGAGTATGATCAAGATGAGAGCAAAGGAGCTTTGATAGTGGAGGAGGGGAAGATGAAGGGAGTGCTGGCAGCTCGTTCTCTCTCTCAGACGCTCTCTAAGGACAGGCTGAGCTAATCTACTCCCTCTTTCCCTTTCATTTAATCACTGTCGCTGTTATTCTCTCCATTTTACTCACATTCACAATTCTCCAAGTGTTTTGCAAAATGCATGAGTGATGCTTTAGATACACCGATCTGCGTTCAATAATTACGACAGCTAAACTGTTTGTTATTTCAAATGGATATCAATTATATGTTACTTGTATGCTGCAGAAAAGGTAGCAATCATTTCTAATTATTGCAATTGTTAGTTACATACACCAATCCTCTCTGGTTGTTGTGTTACGTACACACACAAAGGCATGCATTCAATCATATGTGTCAGCTGTAAAATACTTCTACTTTCATATTTTTAATATTTCTAGTTCCATTGGAAGTGATATTACAAATCAATGAGCTATAGTTTTCTTAATGGCAATCCATCCATCCATCCATTATCTGTATTTGCTTATCCTCATCAGAGTCACAGTGGGGCTGGAACCTATCCCAGCTGACTTTGGTCGAAAGGCGGGGTACACCCTGGACAAGTCACCAACTTATCGCAGGGCACATAGAGACCAACAACCATTTACACTCACATTCCTACAGCCAATTTAGAGTCATCAATTAACCTATTAAGTGCATATCTTCAGACTGTGGAGGAAGTCGGAGTACCTAAAGAGAACCCACGCAGACACGGGGAGAACATGCTAACTCCACACACACAGAATGGTCCCAGCCAGGGTTCGAACTAGGAACCTTCTTGTCAGTGCTAGCCACTGCATTACCTTTTAAAATTTAATTTAATAAAATAATAAAATAATTAATAAAAAATAATTTTCATTATTTGGATTCCCCATCTGGTAAAAAATATTTCTCTATTCTATTATTATGATATATATCAGTGTCACAGTATAAAATAATTGTATCCATACCCATCCCATAACCACAGACACGTGCATACGTCAGCTTTTACACCTCGTCCTGAGGGACAACTAACATTTGACAAAGAGCATCTTTATTATTTCCAAAGAACCTACTTTAACATGAGGCGATCACACACTCTGCTGCTTTAATCAATGATGTGTGTAGAATAGTAGCTGATCAATAGCACATCACCATGTAATCTGCTCCTTGACATCCGTTATGGCTTGGCCCACTGGTCTGCATCACTTGGATGAACTGTATGTCCTGCAGGATAATGATATACAGCTACAGGCCCAGAGCATCAGAGCTACTGGAGTAATGGTAACTCAAGGAGCTCATAAATTTATATCCTACATGCATCAAGGTTAAATTATGGGCACACAGCAATTTATTCAGTCTGAGAAATAGAGGTACATAAGGGTTATGTGTCAGACTGCACTCATCCTTCCTCACTTTAGTTTAAGTAGCCCTGACTGGATGACAGCCCTTTAAGTTTGATTGCAGTCACACCATCTGAAAGAGTAGAAGAAGAGCAGCGCATTGATAGAGAGGAGCTGGGAGCTGAGTGCTGCTGCATCAATAAGGCATTGAACAGGAGCCAGGACTAGAGCTGGAGCATAACAGGCAGGACATATCAGACAACAGACACACATCAGGGAATAGGAGACTCAATAAAGATTGTCCCATAGGAGCAACGATTTTTTTCTTCTTCTTCTTCTCTGGTCCATTTGTCCATCAGAATGCATCCCTCTTGTCCCCTCACAGTTGCACTCATCGGTGGTAAACTAACACTCAAATGGCACCTCGCCAAAGCTCTCAAACAAGAGTGGATAAAGAGGAGAGGACAGTGGGAGCGAGGTAGGATGAGTGGAGCGTTTGTTAAAGAGACAACGGGGACGGCGACAGAGAGAGCAATGAGTCAGATCCCCCTACAGCTGTCAGGGTGTGGACATTCCTGACTGATACAGCAGGATCAGCCATGACAGAGAGGGGTGTGGTGTGGTTACTGGTTTGATTAACTGGGCAGCCAAAGAATGCCACAGTTGGAAATAATGAGCAAGTCTCATGAATCATCCTGTGTTTTTAGCATCATTACCAGCGACCAGTGATGGAAAACTGACAGCATCGTTGTAAGTCAGTGTGTGAAAAATATATTTTTGACACAATTATGTTATATAAGAGACAGGGTTTTTTAAATGTCGTGGCAGGGCTTTGGTCTCACGACAACTGAAGAGGTTCAAAGGAGTGAACAGAAGCTCTGCAACGCTCAAAACATGTCAGTGAAACAGCCATGTTGCATTAACATGATTAACATTACAGTATGGAAGAGGACAAAGGGCACAGGACAGGAAAGGACAGGAGAGGACAGGAGAAGAGCTCACTGTAAATGGCTCCGGACTGTCTAAACAAAAGATTAACATAATCTGCCTTTCAAATCACATGGTGTTACAGGTGTTTACTGTGATTACAAGTCCAAAGAGCTTTTAAATTAATTGCTCATTTAGCACCCTTGCAGGACAGGATGTGAATAAATGAATAATACAGTACATGTTTTGCTTTGTCACTGTAAAAACACTTCATATAATCCAGTCTGATCTGGTGCTGGATTTTGGCTGGCCTCCGTTTGATACAGAAATACAAAGCAAGGCTAAAAATAAAAGATAAAAAATCACAGAGCCAAAAAAATTCTAAAGCCGTAGAAGACATACAGAATAATCTATGTTTGTGTTTGTGTATGCTGCAGTGATTTCTGAGTATGTGGGTGTGGGTATACATACAGTATGTAGATAGGTGTGGGTTTAGTTGGATGTTTATGTGCTATAGAAACACGCTCCCCTCAGTACCATTGACAATGTGGCTTAATCCTTCTGGAGGCAGTGTGAGTGTTTGGAGTGGGATAAGTCCAATTCTTCTGCATGACTTAAGACCATCTGCACACTACTCAACACATAGCAAAATGAGCAAACAATGCTACTTTCATTTTTTTCTAAACAACTTTGAAAATGACTTCTCAATGAAGTCCATAAAGGTGTGAGAGGTTGTTGGAAACAAGAGCTGTTTAACATGTCATCTGCCTGTTAGTGAAACAGCGCATTCATTTCTCTGTATACGTGTGGCTTCTCTCCAGGAGGGCCAACTGCTTTAGATTGGTGCCATTCATCAAAAGCTCAGGGTCTCGCTGAGAGCAGTAATTGGAAATTTCAGAGTTCAGGCTATTTAGTGCTAATTAGCAGCATTACACAGCAGTAAGGTGACAAGTGACATCCAGGGCATTCACAGAGACCCCTCCTCTCCACCCATTACCCATAAAGAGCGCTGAGGAGCAGAGATATCAAGACACTTCCTCCAACAGGGGCGACTATCCCCGTCAGAACCAACTTATAGCGCAAAGTTAAAAGGTTACGCGAGGATGCCTGGAGTAATTAATCCTCCCAGCCTTTTCAACTCTGTCAAACCCCTGCATCGTCTCTGTGTCCTGAACTATTCAGTTGGCCTGAAATTATGGAAGAATTAAAAGCTAAAAGTCATTTCAGCTCAACTGCATGAAGGGCAAAGCAGCATGGGTATACCGAGCTAAAATTAACTTCTTTCCTCGCCACCAAAAGGAAAGTGAAAAAGACAAGACGTTGTCACAAAGATACAGAAGGTCTGAGTGTGTGTGCGAGTAGCTGTGTCTAGTTAGACTATGTCATCCAGTCATGGAGCAAACAAATCCAGCTCTCCCCTCGGACGGCGAGTCAGAATCTGAACATTTAGGGGATATCTAGGGCAAATAATAAGCTGCCATTCAGAAAGGCCCTCATGAGAGCTGACTGTGGTTTTAACTGTGATCGACAGGACTGACATTTACAGAGTCAACCTCAGACTGCAGTCTGCGATCCTCACCGGACAAAAGTTTAACCTCAGCTAACGTTAGCAATGCTAAGTCACCAACCTCCCTCTATCTGCCTTGCTTGTTGTTAGGATAGAGATTGTAAGAGGCAGATCTATTAAAAATGTGTTAAAGGAGAGAGACAAGTGTCCAACTTAAGACACGTGTGTTTCTGCTGCTACAGAAAAGGAGCCATTAGCAGAAGTTAAAGGAGATCCAAGACGAATGCAGCAGAACCTAATGCGTACATAGGCTCTGTCCCAGGTTTGTGGAGGATATGATAGAAAATAGTGATTATTGCATACTTTCACTGATAGTGAATATGATAATGTGCACACATTTCGCGATTATTGACTCATATTTCTGCAACGACCAATCTAAATTTGAGACTTTCTGAGTAGGGACACTATTTAAATTAGGAGGGTCCAAGCACTGAGAGATATGATGATACTTACAGTGAGTCAACACAAATCTGTTACCATCAAATCATTTTTCATTCTGTTATATCACGCTAGCTATCACTTTATTAACTCTGGTTGTACAAGGTCATAATCGGCAATGAGCTGGACTGATGGATGGCAATATTGGATTTTTAAGTGTTTTTTCATCAATGTGATGGAGTACCTTTATTTGTTGGGTGTTTCATTTAACAGACTTTATTTCATTATTTTATCCACTAAAACATTACTTCAGCATTACCCTCCTATAACATTGTCTGACTCACCATAGATAGTTTAAAAAATACATAGTTTAAAGTATAAAAATCAATGCAGAAGAACACGAGATATCATCTTTTTTATTCCACAGTCTTTTTCCTTGTGGAAACCTGACGCACAGTACGATGCCTACAGGCAAATCGACAGTTCAGTCAGAGATTCAGGTGTGTTATGCTAATGGATAACTTAGCCTCGAGCAGAGATGAGGAACAAGCTGCAGAGGTAAGTTCACTTCTTCCAGATCCACACCCACAGACTTCATTTTCAAACTTCTAGTCTTCAGACCAAACCAACATTAACTCACTTGAGGACATTTATCAGACTTCACGCAGCTCTCTCTGGAGCCACAAAAAGCTTTATATAACATTTACAACAACATACATACTTTTTTTTAAAAATTGAATTTGTTTCATCTGCGCATCTTTTCCTACTACGAAAAGTCAAAACAGCCACCGTGAAAAGGGTCTAGAGAGGACCCTCTAAGTAATATAAAAAACACCAGGATGTTGGGTAGGTGTGTCAGTGTATTTGAAGGTCATTCATTGGTAGGCATCACAGGTGTAAAGCAGCAGGGAGGTGACTCTGAGGTGTGTGTCTGCATGTGTGTGTGTCCCTCATGGAGGCCAAAAGGTCAAAAAAAGATCTGGCTTGTTTTTGCTGAAGCATTAATTAACATAAGTTGGTGCTTGTGCACCAGACCAAAGCCTCAACGGGACATCCACTTAATGATCTGCCTTTAAATCAACATCTGACTTTGCTGTGTGGCAGCCGAATACAGGGGTGGTTGCTGGTTTTCTCCTCTTACGGGATTTTTATACATTTTTGCCAAACATACCTTTTATATTAAATTTACTAAATGCTTACATGCATCAGACTGGATCCCATTATTTTGTATCGTAAGTGCATGCATGTACAGTATATGTGCTTGGTTATTTCACTGTAGTCCTGAGGGTCACTGGGGTCTGGGGTCACTCTTCAGGGCATGCAGCCACTTGTACCTACACACTCACACTTTTTTAATATACTCACACACTCATCTTCACTCCCTCTATTCACCCTGCTAACCCCCATTACCCCTCTGTGCTGACAGAGAGCTTTTCCAGTCCAGGCCACAGAAAAGGCTCTCCTGCTGCCTCCCAAACGCTGACATGCTCAAAGACACCCCTCCACTCCTTGCACCTTTTTTTTTTTCCACTGCACTCCCGTAGTCTCTCATTGCCTGCATTGCTCCCCTCGCCCTATCTCTGTGTCATTCTGCAGCTCTTTTGTCATCAAAATTAACTTTGAGTTAGTTTTCTATGGCGCTCCAGAGCGGCCACAGAGAGAGGGAAAAAAATAGATATCGAGGCCACATTCCTCTACTGAAAGTACTCAAAATTCTATTGAGTGCACGAGATAAGTGTATATAATGTTACAGCGAGCCAGCACAACAGACCAGCCTTGTTTTCTGTGTGTTCTCGTCTCTGGCGGTGCTCTGTAAAGTTGCTGTCAGCTTCAATCTGGTGACCTGAGCAGCCATGAAAAGTGAGAAAAGGCACTGCAAAGTCCACAGTGGGAACACTTGCCAGTAATAACAGCTCACCTCACTCTACAAAAGTTAACTATCAGCAGCCAGTTGATTTTAGGAAGCTGTGGCATGTGCGTGAAGAGTTCCTACACTGCCAGACTATATTTTCTAAGTGTTTCCAGAAACACTCTGTGGTAAACGTCACTTTTGAACAATTGTTTATATGGTTTTTATTTTTAACTGAGCCTGGAGAGGCAAGTAGCTCCTCTAAGCTGAGGAATGCAAGCCGGTATTGATCGTCCTTCCTCGGGCCTTTCACACAGCCTTGCTGAGGACACATTAAATGTGTTATAAGTCATTAAAAGCTCCAGGCCTCAAATCTCACCTGTCTGACTTAAAATGTATTGACATATTGTGCTCTGACAAACTTTTTTATTTTTTGACGTAGCCTCTAGGTGTGTACTGAAGTGTGTGTTTGTGTGTGTGTGAGCTTGTGTGCGTTCGTCAGTGTGTGTCTATGCACAGTATATCCTTTCTGTACTGTGCTGAACACTGGGGAGCATGTGTCAGTATATGGTTGTGTTAGGTACACGCAGAGACATTGAATCTGTGTGTGCTTGTGAGTGTGGTTTGTGTGTGTGTGTGTGTGTGTGTGTGTGTGTGTGTGTGGAGGGAGAAGGCTCGTCCTCTTGCTGCCCCGGGGGCTCAGAGCCCATTTCCTGTTGTGCAGTGTGATAAGTTTCCCTGTCAGATCCTCCCAGCACCACTGTATTTCTGATAAGCTCCACTGCTAGTTTTCCCGACCTCTGGCACAGAGATCAATTTGAGATTGATTCAGAATGCCCTGCTGGGCCGAGCTGGAAGATCAATTTGAGATGGATTGTTCACGCCAGGGGGCCAATGACACGCAGTGCAGTGCTCACTTGCTTTCCCTCCTTTGCTTTCTTCACCCCTCACTCTCCTTGACTGTTGTTATTTCTTTATCTATCTGCATTTTCTCTCTGATCTACTCCTCTCTCTTTCAATTGTTTCACACTTGTCCTCTGTACTGTTGTTACTCTGTATTACACCCTGCGTGCCTTTCACGCTTTTGCATCAATCCTTATTCATGCTTCTTTCTCTCCCTTTCCCACCTGCTTCCCTCACTTTTCTTCTCCAAGCACTGAGAAGGCAGTATGGATAGAGATGACTTCATTAGCAGAGCAACCGACCCCTGTAGAGTGATAAGCCTGCAGGACAGAAGAGATAACTCATCTGGCTTGGTAATGCACACAGCCACAGAATATATGGATATAAACCAGCACACACACATACTGAAATGGCTGGAAACATATTTTTATTTTCTCAGTTATGTGATCGTGGTCATTCTTGCTATCCTGCCCTGAGCTATTGATGTCACCACCACTGACTCATGACCTTTTCTCCGCAGAACATCATGTCTACAGAAACCCTCTCTCCTTTCTTACTAACCAGTTCTCTCTATCCACACATCTTCAGCTGTTCTTTGCTGTCTTAAAGGCTTTGGCAGGAGCCCTGAAACCAGCAGATTCAGTCTCCTCCCTCCTTTGCACAGAGTGACCTTTTTCCCCAACAGTACATCCACCTCTGACTGCGCTGACCTTTACCTACAGTACAACCCCGTCATCTCTCCCAGGAATGGACTGCAGACAGCATATCATCTGTGCATCCATGCAGAGAGAAAGCCGACAAAGGACAGAGTGGAAAAAAAAGGGAATTACATTGTAAAATTGAGGCTGAAGTGGAAGGGGAAGGTACAGTACGCGTTGATGAATAGTTAGTGGGCTGAAAAACTGACACCTTGGCTATACACTTTTTTTGCCAATGGTGGTCACTCTCTAGCTCACAAGGTGTGTAAGGATGTCCAGTCCAAAGACATGCACTTAATAGGTTAATTGGTGACTGCCCATAGGTGTGAATGTGAGTACGAATGGTTGTTTGTCTCTATGTGTCCTGCGATGAACTGGCAATTTGGCGACACAAGGTGAATAACACCTCTTGCCCTAAGTCAGCTGGGATGGACTAGCATTTATAGAAAATGGATGGATAATAATTAAAATAATGATAAGATTATACTTATTTTCAGCGCTTACATATACATTTATCATGTTCTGTCCCTCTCGTTACTACCTAATCCAATATAAAAACAATAACCACATGTCTGAATTCAACACTGATTAGTCTGTCTGCGTGTCAGTCAATGTCGTGTCAAGGCTGCTGTTGACCTCAGTCATAGGCTATGACGCTTGCTCTTTCTGACAGAGCCTGTCTGTATGCTAACTGTTAGCTGTCATGCTGAAGAAAAACCTTCAGGAGGTTTGTTTCTTCCTTAGTAGAGTACCCAGCAACAAAAATGCTGTGTTCATGCTTTCCATGGTGTTGAAAGGCACATATGATAGTTGTGCTAAATGCTGAAATAATTGTCCCCTATCTTAATAAAAAACACATATGTTGTGTGTATAAATGCATACATGTGTGCGTACAGGTGGTACATTTAAGGATTCCAGTTTAGGTGTTTGAAAATATGATTGCCGTAGGGGAGGGTCTCTGTTTTCAAATCAAAAACTAATTGCAGCTAACTCTGTATAATTAAGATCATGAAGTGAGTGTGCAGTATACACAACTTGAAAGATGTCTGTGATCTTAATCAAAACTTTTTTGGTCAAAAATAGACTAGATTATATTCATTTGAACAGAAGCTTGCATGGCGCACTTTCACAACAATCTGTTCCGCAAAGCAATGGGTATCTATGATGCAGACTTTGGTTGACCACTGGTATTGACCATTGTTGAATCAGCTTTGTCTGCTTCCACTGCCAATAAGAAAAAAGGTTTATAGATTTATGTGATACCACACACAGAATCTTTTTGTATTGAGCTGGTAGTGAGCCATGCACCGAGCATGAACAGGTTTCAGTCAGAGGACCTGATTGGCCACATGGTGTCTGACATGAAAAGAATTGCTACTCTAAATGAAAACACTGACACACAAAGCCTAGAAACCTCTCCACACTTGATTTAATTTCATTTTACCAAGGTGCAGACATAAGCAGAACACTCTCGCTATTTGTAAGGAGAAACTACGTGTTGAGGAACTCATCACTGTGAACTGGAGTAGTGTTTTTGAATATACAACAAATGAACAACCCAAACTAAATTCATGCTGCATTTTGTCTATTTGTATTTTGCCCTGTCCTCCTTTATTTGTTGATTTCATGAATATATATCAAATACTTGCTACAATAAATGCAAGTCAGCAAACATAGGACAACTACTTTTAAACCCTGAGAGGAAATAAATGTGGTGGTAAACCTTACCTAACATCCACACTCGAAAATAAATACGGGGTAGGGGCAGATAAAGAATTATGTTGCATCTATTTTACATGTGTGTTTTACAAGCAACAACATGCTATTTTCTACAATTGACAATAAATAAACATGAATTTAATCACTCTTTTTGAATGTTTTAAACTGTAAGACGATCAGGATGTTGTGTGTACAGATTTAGCTGTGGGTGGGTGTCATAACAGCTGGCAGTCAACTATGTTGTGACAACCAGAGTGAAGTCAAAGAAATATGTCCAGCAGAAAGAGGTCGTTCATAAAAACGGGTGAACTTCGACATTGCTTTCCTGACAGCAGAATGCCTCCGTTTGCCCTTTGCTTTTTCATTGCTTGTGGTCGTTTTACAGATGTCAGCCAGCCGAGCCTCAGGCTGGATACACATGTACAATCTGACAAAATACGTGACAAGTGTTGCATGGGAACAAATGAGATGAAGGGAGATGTGACTAAAAATACACTCTCAGTGAAAAAAGCTGCAGCTTTACAGATCTATTCTCAATAGAAAACCTCTACCTTTATTATAAGAGTTTTTGCCATACGGGCAATCTCTATAGACAGATATCTGCATATAATGCAGAATCTGTAGGCAATGGTAGTAATGACCGTCAGACAAAGATTTAGCTTTTTTTTATTATTATTATTATTTTTTGATTTTTGCATTCATATGAAGATATCTGTTCTTAGAGATGTGCAGAAATGTGTCATTCTCCTCAGTCTCATGAATCAAGTTTGGTAATCGGCTCTGCTAGCTACATCAGGAGATTAAGAAAAAAGCGGACAGATGATCGTTGAGCTAGATGTATGCCATGTAGAACTAAGGCAAGTTTGGGAGGTCAAATTTTAAACAAGAAGTCAGTCAAGTCAAGTGTGATGGATGTTAATGCCCCTAAGAGTTTGAATTTTACCGTTATTTGTTTTTGAATTTGTTTCATGTCCATGGTAGTACACCAATAAATGTTCATGGGGCATTATCTAGTACAAACTCTATTTTTCTGTTTTTCACATGGACTTTGTCCAATGCCTATTACCTATCACATTTGGATATGCATACTTTTGTAAACCTTTGCTGGATTTTACTGTTTATCTCTGTTTATCTTCCAAATAAGTTTGACTTGTTTTATCTTGTTTATATCTGCATGATTGTCTGACTGTTTGTTTGTCGTCCTCCATCAGACTCATTCAAAGGTCTCAGCAATGAATGCGTTGACTACAGTGTTACCATAACCAATAAAAATGGTTAAAAAAAATTCAATAAACTGGAACGATCTTTGTAGCCCACTTATGTGACCTATTTCCTCTCACCCTCTTATTCATCTTTGGAATATTTGTCATCAGATTAACCCTTAAGATGCAGAAGATACAGACAGGACGTCATGACCCACTGCTCAGCTGGCAACTGCAGAGTTCATGCCCTGTTGCCTCCACCTGTCCCGTCCCCGTTAGCCTCTTTGAGCCTATATGACAGATGGGCCTGCATCGTTTCCACCCTAACTCAAACTCCTCTATGACCAGCCCGTCTGATAATTAAAACAGATGAGAGAATATTAAAATAACGAAGAGCATGGAGAAAGAAGACGAAAATACCAGAGACCAGATGCTCAGTTACTCTGTGTTCAGGTCAGTCCCCTCTTCACTGAGATGCAAAATGGAGCAGATAATAAAATGAGCACTATAATGACCTGAACACAGGCTGGAGAAACTAAGGATCAGTGCTCGAGGATTGCAAAGAAGTTTGGTCAAAACACCAGGGAGGGAAAAGAGAGTTGGACTGGGCATAGTGGTTTTCTTTAAACTTTGTGTCAGGAACTGAAGTAAATTTGGGATTTAGGATTTAGGATTTTTAATATAATGAAGTCTTTACAGTAATGTTCTTCAATAACAAGGTGGATTAAAAAAACTAAGCTAGTATTAAGTCATTAGGGATGTATGTATGTATATACACACCACATAAACACCTCTGAGGCTCCTCCTCTGGCACCTGAGCCTCCTTATACAGGTCACACAGTACAGTGAGCTTTTGTAGTAGTGCACTGGAGCGCACAGAGACCACGGCTGCAGCATCTGGGCTGCGAAACACTTCCCACTCTCTCTATCCCATCCTTCCATCCACAGCTGGGGCCCGCCATGCTAGAGGCGACCTGTGACAGTCAGAATGCACGGACGATAAATGATGGCAAAATCCTTATATCACCACGGCCGTTCTGGAGAAAAGGGGCTGGGCAGAGACGGTGGCAGTGGGAAGAGAGGAAGAGGAGGGAAAACACCTTGCTAGCTCTAATGAAACAAAAAATTACGTGGACTACATCAAACGTAAACAAAAAAAAAAAGTTGTTATTGGGTTTGACTGTAGATAAAAGTGAGCTTCATATTCATATTGTTCATATTTTGAGCTTCATAATCCAACTTTCTAGCAATAATAACAGTACAGTAATGTTGGCAACGTGCATGGTGTTCCATGAGCAGATTACATTGCTTTAGCGTCTTAGACATGAGTAGAAAAGTTTGCCTGCAAAGTAATCTAGGCCACAGGCAAAAGTGTTTGTTGGCCAGCTCTGTGAGAACAGTGGGAGGAGGGAGGAGACGGGGCACAGTGCTGCCAACAGCACAGAGCTGGATTATTGGAGTAGAGAGCTTTTTGGTAGCCGTCTCACCATGATTTACATTTATATCATTTGTGAGCTTTCTGGAAAATGATCATGCAGATTGGCAGATTTCTCTCACTCTCCCTGAACTCAAAATCTGTATAGTGCCATGCGGGGGAAAAGAATAAAACACATTCAGATACTGTCTTCCGATTTCTATGTTTGCAGTTTCACATTATGTGTTGTTAGCCACGCTAGTGCCGCTAGTGCCGCGGCAATGTTGGTGTGTCAGCCCACTTTAGTCCAGACTAAAATATCTCAACATCTATTGGATGGATTGCCATGAAATGTTGTACAGACATTACTGGTGCCCAGAGAATGAATCCCAATTTACTGAGTTTTTGCTTATCCTGTGAAATATCTCAACATATATTTGCACTAAACCTGGTACAAATATTCATGGTATCCAGACTATGTATCCAATGACTTCAGTGTTCCCCCTCTAGTGCTCCCATGAGGTTGTCATTTATGTTTTTTACTGAAATGTCTCAAGAAATATTGATGGATTTCCATAGTTTCCATAGTCCAGGATCAATTGTAATAACTTTGGTAAAACTCCTTTTCATTTACTACCATCGTCAGCATCAAATTACATTTATAAATTATAACATTTATGACCAAATATCTTCAAAACTAATGACATTCCCATTAGCCTTATGCTATACCTGGTGTTTTGTGCTATTTAGCAAACATTAGCATGCTAAACTGAGATGGTGATTATGGTAGGTCTAGAGTACAGTCTGCTCTATATGGAAAGTCTCATGAGATAACTTCTGTTATGCTTTGGCGCTGTATAAATACAATTGAATTGAAGTAGACTCTTAGACTTTTTCTTTTTTGTGTGTGAACACAGGTTCTCAGCTTAGTTCCTTCCACTGGTTTTGTCCATAAGCGACCACAGGAAGTCAGGTTGGTCTGCTTTAAATCCATGTCATCTCTGTAAACAGTGAGGTGGGCCCAGGTTATTCAGGGTTGTCACCCCAGGTGTGTTCCATTTACAGTTAGTCATTCTGTGTGTGTGTGTGTGTGTGTGTGTGCGTGTGTGGGTGTGCGTGTGCATGTGTTGTATGACTAACCTC
Organism: Sciaenops ocellatus; assembly: GCA_033000465.1. Lineage (NCBI taxonomy): Eukaryota > Metazoa > Chordata > Actinopteri > Sciaenidae > Sciaenops > Sciaenops ocellatus. The sequence continues at coordinate 11,196,620 of CP136888.1, read as the reverse complement.
ATTAATGCATGGCCACACACTGTTGAATAACTACATGGGGGAATGGACAAATAACGTGTGGGGGTTTAAGGTGTAGGCAGAGGTGGTCAGAGGCAGTGGAGCAGGGAGCACAGGCAGAGAGCTGAGAGAGAGAACTGTTTTGAAGGACACGCTGGGGACATAATATATAATGTCCTATACTGCAATATTCATACCTTTACATACTACTGTATGATATGATGAAATCAACAGGGGTAGAGGAAATGGAGGTACCAGGAATGGAAAAAATATCAACATTTATTGTGGTGCTGGGAACATAATGTGGAGTCCCAGTTATGCAGAAGAGAGAATAATAATGAGATTTGCTGATTAGACTTGGGACAAACAATTTCACATTAACAATTATTACATCTGTTAATATTCATTTCCTTTCTTGTTTGTATTGCTTACCTATTTTGCATTTTGTCCTGTGGTGGATGCCCTGCAAAGTATTTCAGTATTATTTATTATGTTTACCGTTGCTTTAATGTGATCATCTTGTTAATGATGACACCTTTGGCTGTTCAGTGAACTACACACAGCATCCTGTTGCTTGCGCTCACACTTCATAGGTGCGCCGGAGCATCTTCCTGGGCATCGGCCAAAAATGACCTATGTATATGAGACTGACCGCTGCAATGAGTGCTGGAAAATAAATTATAATCATATTTACAGAAATGTTACCACCTGTGATACATTGGCTCCATGATACTAACTAGCTTGTCATTTTCAAATCATCCCATCAGCCAACATCACAAAGCAACAAACACTAGACCCACACTGCACAGCCAAACCACAGCCAGTCGGCCGAGCCCAGGCTAGGTTTGGTCAGTTACAGTTAGCTAGCTGACTTACATCGCTCTTAGAAAGCAAAGGCTTGGTACCATTACATTATTTATTCTATACATCTAAAATCAACACCGCTGAAGTAATTTGACGAGCTATAACACTCGGATAGCGCATTAGTGAGCAAGCCAGCTCAGGTTAGTCAGCCAGCTGCAACCCAGTGACACTGCATGTGTCTGGCCACCTCTAACCTGCAAAAGTCAAGCCAGTCAATTTACTGACCAGATCAGACCTGGGAGTCTGGATAGATATCTGACATTATCCACCCAAGACAGCATTTTGCTACGTTTGCTAGCTAGCAATTCATCTGTATTAGCACACAGGCTAATGCTAGCCAGCTAAAAGCACCATCTCACAATATATTTTACATGCACTGCAGAACTGAGTTTGGACTCTGTGTTGTAGTGGATGTTGGTCTTTTGTTGACATTAGCAGACTCTATTTCTTCTCACATTCACACGCTCGGGGGCATGCATAAACATCATGTCCTTCGGATTTTCCCAGAAAATCCATCCTTTACAAATAAAATCAGTCCTCAGGCTGTTATAGGCAATCATGAACTGTGGAAGGGCTCATTTTTTTAGGTTACATTACAACCTGTTCACTCATTAGCAATAAAAAGTAATTAAAACATAAAACAATGCCACAGAATTGCACCTCTAAGTGATGTTTTCTAAGCTCCTTGCTTATTGGTTTCACATCCATTGCTGTATAAAGGGAAAAATATGGACTTCCAGAGGACATGTGTAGGAGAAAATGTCAGAGTAGTGAGGGTACGACCTAAGCAATGTGAATCTACTCAAACTTCACACACAGAGTGGTTTATGCTCATTAGAGGAGCTGAAGCCTACAGAACTGCAGCCAGAGTAAGAGATGCAGTTCAAGGAGAGAGTTAGTGGTAAGAGTAATGAAGGCATGAATGAATTTAAACAAGCCCACACACTGTCGTCTCTCCCACTGCCCTCCATTCCCTTCGCCAGCTATTTAAGCGCACAGTTAATGCAAGTGTAGCTCTATGGTCCTGTATTGAACCGGCAGCGATAAACAGTAATCAGCTCCAATCATATGTGTGCACTACATCAACAGATAGATCAAAACATTGACTGATGGAGACAGCACCTCTGGCCAAAATCAATAGCAGCTTACATACACGGCTGGTATGAAGCTAATAACAAATAATGCTGCATTGATTGCGCTGAGGTGCAGCCATTGAGTTACAGATAAAGGGCTACAGAAAATAATAGAGCGCATGATTATCTCTGAGTGTGGGGGAGGGAGTGTGTCTGTTTGTGTGTGTATACTCACCCATAAGTAGTGTTGCTGGCCCTCTTATTCGCTGCCCTGGAGCGGCTGGACTTCAACTCTCCACTCATGCTCATGTCTGTATGAAAGAGAAACTGATCAACTTTGAGTAATACAGCAAATAGCAACATAACACAACACAGCAGGGATACAAAGCACAGAGAAGAATGTTCAGATGAATGACAAACCTGCAAACCCCGGACAGTGTCTGCTCATATATCCCACACCCAAGTTTAGTCTTAATTTGAGCAAAATGAACCTAAACTGTTGCCATCATTTGACATGGTAATGACTAAAGGGCAGGCTAAGACTGACAGTTGCTGTTTTTCACATACATCTATCACTCTCCGTTGATTGCTTCTGCCACTCCGAGCCAGCTGTTCACCTCCATTTTTGTCTGTCGTCTGCAAGCGTACATCAAAAAACTGGTGCAGCTTTAGACTTGTCTCAAAAGCCAAATCCCATCTCTGTCTGTCTTTGTATGTCTCTCCTGCAAACACCTCTTACACACACACACACTGCTCCAATGGGCCAATTAACCACGAGCCATCTTGATTACAGGATATGCCGACAGCTCACTGCTCATGTTGGTTGTGGCTCAGCAGTGATTTACCAAAGGTGAGTGTAAAAGAGAGAGAAAGTGAAGGAGTAAAAAGAGGAGGAGAGGAGAGGAGAGGAGGCCGGTCTGACATGGACAGATGGGTGGTGAATGGAGTGTGACTGGGCCAGCTGCACATAGACTCACACAGCGTGACTGTCAAATGGCTGGAAGCTACAATTAATTAAGTATGGGTTTGAATGTGTGAAAGGAAATTTAGACACGTGTATGCGCTTTTACCTCCCACAGCAGAGATAATTTTCTGACAGTTTATAGTCATACAGTGACCTGCTGGATGGCTTCTCTGCAGCCAACAGTGTCTCTGCGGGTGAGGAACTGGCCCCTGCTGCTGACACCTTAACTATGATTTTCCTGAGCCTGCACGCATGCACACAGGAATATAGACAGGAAATTGATGCAAAATAAAATAAAAGAGGCAATATACAGGAGAATAATACTGACATTTCATAATATATGTGTTTGCCCTGTGATTACATATCGCCCACCTCTACTACAGGCCACACTTTTCATACGGCAGTGTAGTATTTTCATGTGACAGTAACTACATTTTCCTCCACTGAGATGACAAAAGATTGACGCCTCATGAGAAGATTGATGTATATGAACATACCGGATAATTCCTCATCTACACAGATTGCAGATGAAGTGATTGTACGTCAGAGGGAAACAAAACTCAGTTTTATGATATGTTTGCTGAGCAACATGACGGCTGTATGACTGACTGCATGGAGGAGCCATTACACAGGAAGAGAGTGGTGGATGCTGCTTAGCACAGTTGTCTCGCTCAACAGCAGCAACACCTCAGGTGGTAATCAGGCTGCTATTTGGTAAACAAAATCCTATATGTGACTTTTCCGGTATAGATTTCTCATGTACACACACATGCATGTACAAACATACATGTTTTTGTTAAATGTATGGATGTATTTAGCTTGGAGCTTGGAGCTTGTACATAAACTGTTGTTTTTTGTGGTAATTTGTGCAAATAAAAAGTTCCTTCCTTTGTTGCACACTCTGTTCTCTCAGTACTCTCTGTTTTGCAAAGTTTATTGATGCTGTAAATGAGATGTATTTAATTTAAATGATGGCACATCGATGATGACCATAATCCTGACAGTAGTTATGTTGTCTTTTCCCTCCTTTTGTTTTCTTGGTTCTTCCCCCTGTACTTAGCTGCTTAAATAGAAGCTGATATAAATACCATTTAATGCACGTCTGCAGTGATAACCGACATTATGCTCAGTAGTTGTGTTTACTGTGGCGATGATAAATGCAGTGATAATGGTGATTGATAGCTGTTGTTGTGATGTTTGTGCCTTTTTTATTTTATCTTATTTATTTCTTGTCTTTTATTTTTTCTTCCAAAGATTCTTAATATTTCCTTATTAGAATTTAGTTTTATCTTTAAAAAAATGAAGAAACCTTTCCAATGAATCAAAGATAATTATTGTACATGCCTGAAATGCCTGTATGGTGATAGTTTCTTTATTATGGACACATTTCATAATAACATTGTCTGGGAAGTCATTATTGTCACTACAGACCAGCTGGATCTGGGACAAGCCCAAGAGTGTCCAACTAAAAAAAAAAAAAGTATGGTTAGATGATAGAGAAAGCAAACAGCAGTATAATCTCACAGACAGCATGTTTGTAAAATAGGAGCAAATGGCACTAGAGACCACATCAAGGTCACACACAATCAGCCATAATGAGTATTAACAAAGCCTCGGCCTTTGCCACGATCTACAGTCTGTCACTGTGTTTTGCATCAACGCATGTCAGGGAGTGCCAGACTGTCGCTTCATACCTAGCCAAACTAAGAGCCGGCTTATCACACTACCTGGAAACAAAATAACACAGCAACAATGTGGAAAACATTTCCTTATTCTAAATTATTCTGAATCTCCACAGGAGGCAGGAAAGTGGCGAGTGCTTCAGCTGACTGGACAGCTTTTGAAGACCCTAGTCAGTCAGCATCCGCCCTACTGAAGTGTCCTTGAATTCTCCCCTACCTCCAGGAATGCTGCTTTGTATGAACCTGTGTGTTCACCTCTCTGCCTATACTGAAAAGACAACTTCTCTATCAGCTTTTTTTTTTCTTTTTTCTAAATATTACTTCTAGTTAGGCTTCAGGTGATCCATGCATACAACCATAAACCTCAAGAATGAAACATTCAGACAGTCATAGAGCAGAAGGTGTTCGTGCACATCATGCATTTTATGTTCGCAGCCACATAATTACATGCACATACAGACATGCTGCCATCATTCTTGCTGTGTGAAAAAGCATCAGCGTAACTTCAAATAGCTAACAAATCTAATTTGCATAAGAAAATATAATTTCTTTCCACTACTAATCTGTGTGCTTTCAGTGATAATAACATGATCAGATAAAAATATCACTAAATTTTCCATCATCTTACATCATTTCATGTCAACTCTTTCTCCTTTATTCATCAATTTTTCATGCAATGAGTTGAATGCATCCTTAAATTTAATGTCTAAATCACACAACTCATTTGTGATCACAGCACAAATGCTCAAGGTGAAAACACAAATGTTTTCAGCAATCGAATAAAACACAATGTTTTGTAATCCTGCTCACACATCTTTATTTTTTCAAACATTCTACCCAAAAAGACAATTGCACAATTATAACTGAACGCCTCTGCAACAATCATTTGTTGCTAGAACAACTGGGACTGCAAAATTGATTTCACTTTGCTTTGGCAGATTTTGGAAACAATTTCATACCTTGGCGGAAAAGATATTTATTGTTCTTTTCTTTTTCTTTTTTTTTGTTTTCTTTATATTTCCTTTTATTATTGCCAATTCTTTCAATCTAATTGGTAATGACCTTGCTAAAAGCTAAAAGCTTTTCTTATCTTAGAATAAAGTTGTCAAGATAAAACTCTGTTGTTGCTATAAAGTGGCACAGAGAGACATGAGAGCAAAATGAGAATTCTTTTGTTGGTTACACTTTATACATTTTTTCACTTGAGTTTGTTTCACTCTTCAAATATGACAAAGGTTGTTTCAGTTGTATTTTGCTTTAAACCTCAAATTAATGAGATCATCTGCATGCTGTCACATTTTCTGCTTGCATCCTGCTCTGTATTTGACTAATATTTAAAACATTTTCCAGATCAACAGGCCATTCTCTGCTAGTTTTCTCTTAAATACGCACAGCTTTTTAGTCCTCACTTAACACAATGTTTATCAATCAGGCCACAGTCTGTGGCACCCTACTTATAAAGAGAGGGTAGTTTGTCAAATGTGGATGTAAAAACACAGCATGCATGCCACACTCTGCCATGTTGTCTCTTTCCCATTTCCTGCACTGCAACTGACCTCAGGTCAGACTCAGAGCCAAGCAGCAACCATGGAGCTTTAGTTTCCTCTCTCTCAGGGCCAAATGCAATGTCATCACAGGCATTACTGTCAACGTTAAACATGGATTTTAACACTAACAGACAAAGAAAGTGAAGCAGAAATGATAGATGTCGAGATGTCGGATGCTGGTGTATGCCAAAAAGAAAGGTTGGATCTATACACCACAGCAAAAAGGAGGCAAGTGAAAGCTCTTGCATTACAGTGAGGGAGATACAGCAGTGCCATGACTACACATGATCTGGGTTACAGACTGTGAAAACACCCCACATCACAGAGACAATTTTACTGTTTCACTGTACTTTTTCAGTCTGTACTGAACTCTGTCTTTCCCAAAAGACATGTCACTTTGTGAGTGGAGTGTGAAGTTGTGAGGAGGTGTGGGCGCTTTGCCTGCATGTCTGTAGAAGTGCCCTGATTAGGAATTGTTCCCAAAAGAGATGCACTCTTCATTCTACAGCTGAAGACAAAGAAAACAAAATGAATGCTTTAGTCCATCACCAGGGGACCAGAGGACTACTATTATAATTAAGCCCTCGGACATTTCTGTCTCACAAACCTTTATACCCAGAGAGCAAGTGCTGACTTTGCCAATGTAACAGGCAGGTTGAGTTTTGATGATATTCAGCTGAACATGAAGTTGTCAGAAACACCTCCTGATGCATCACAATGTTTACATCATAACCTTTCCTTTTCCAAACCACCATCTTATTGGATCAATGTGTCGGTACAGAGAAAGACAGAAAAAAATAAATAAATAAACATCCATTAGGGCAAAAGTGAGAGGGGGACCTGGGATTTCTAGACGAAGTACAGACTAGCAAATACAGCCTGAGTATAAACAGAACGGCTTGTAGAGGGAAAAGGCAGAGGATGGGAGGAGGGAGCAAAAAAATGAGAGGCACAGTGGAAAATATTGTCTTTCAGAAACACAGTGCTGCATGCAAACATCCACTAACACATGCGTAGACACACACACACACACACACTCACAGTGGTATACTCACATCTCGGGCTGAACAGGGTCATAGCAGGGATGCCAAACAACAAGGAGACTGAAAGAAGAGAGGCTAGCCGAGGATTTCTTTGCTTCTCTCTTACAATTCACTCCTTTAAACGTCCTCACTCTTGCTATATGTATGTGCGTGTGCGTGTGTGTATGTTCAGGGTGCCGTTTGGCTGACTGCTTTGATACTACTGAGTCAGTAACAAACCAGCAAGAGAAGCACCCATGGGTTGTACCAAATGCCTTCATGGACAGGGGTGCAGTGGACTGTTCCATTAACAAGAGAACTAGCAGGAGGATTGGATGAGTGTGCAGCTGGTTCCCCCTCAGCAACAGGAGCTTGGCTGAAGCTCAGGGCTTACAAATTCCAGCCAAGCGAAGAGGAAGCTGTGTGCAAATGTGTGTGCATCCTAATACTTGTGTCGAAGAGCAGGATCGTAAAGAAACAACTGTGCCCTTGCTTTACTTCACACTGACAATGTATATAGCCTATATAATAGACTATACACTCAGACAAACAAACTAAATGATACATGCACATTAACAAGGGCATGTGGAGGAATAAAGACACAAGGATCATTTATGTATTAATTAAGGATTTTATGTATGTATTAATTAGGAGGCATTCTGGGAATATCATACACACACTTGGGACGTGGACACACAATGAAGAAAGGAGCACACACAGTGTCCCGTGTGATTATGTAAGTGAGGAGACAAAGGGATGAACGACGAGTACAACATCTGCTGTCACACCGCAGAATGTTTGATGAACTAAGAAGCAATTATAAGTTGGAAATGCTCAGACAAACAGTGACTTAATCTCCTCACTAAACCTGAACCATAATGAAAAGCTACATGTAAACAGAGACTGAAGCTTTTAATAAGTCTCCAGTAGTATCTTTATTATCACATAGCACAACAGTATTTCTATCACTGAGATCTTGATTATAATTAATGTCGCATCTGAAAACACAACCAGCAGAATCACTCTTTACATATTGCAAACTGTGCATGGTGCCTAATCGTTGTTCCATTTTTGTTGTGCGGTAGCTGGAGAGAGAATACACCTGAGGGTGTTTAATCTTTCTGGCTCCTGAGGAGAGACTTTCATGTGGGTTTAATTAGCTTCTTTAACAACCAACACAGGGTACGATTGGCTGTAAGCCAAACTTTAATCTTAGTCAACTCTAAAATGATTATTACCTCTTTTCACACTACACTTAACCCAGGCACAATTGCATTATTAAACTGTTAACCCTTGACTAACTGCGCTCTCAGTAGTGTGACAAGGAGATAAATTAGCCCTGGGCTATCAGTCTATAAGGTACCACAGCACTGAGTTAGAAATATATAATGTGAAGAGTATGGCATCTGTTTTATTAGAAAATATAAATAATTTTTTGTGTTATGAATGCTGATGGGTGCAATTAGATTCAGCAATTGTTTTTCACATGTTCCTTGGGTCAAGGACATATCAAAATATGTGAGCCCAGATTTACATATACCCATATATAATAATGAAAACATGACATGCATGAAAAGATAATAATATATTGCATGTGTATTCCCTTCAAAAACAGGTTGTAACTGAGTGCTCCCACTGCCTTGTGTGGGTGCAGCCTTCTCAGCTCGATGTATTTGGTGAGGTATGTGTTTCATCAGTATTAATCTTTGATACAATGTTACAAATATGTAATCCCTGGAACACGAACATGAGGATAAAATGACTTTCAGTTTCTTATGAGCTGTGACTGGATGAGGAGGGTGAACAATTGTGGATTTGTGGAGTCTAAATTCTGTAAAAACCTCATCTGACCAAAAGCATAGAATAGAATAGAATAGAATAGAATAGAATAGAATAGAATAGAAATACTTTATTAATCCTCGCAGGGAAATTGTGTTTGTTACAGCAGCTCCCAAACGATAGGTTAGATAGTAAAGGCAAGAAAAAAAAAGAAACAAACATATGGAACACTATACAAGTTGAATAGTAACATCCAAAGAAAAAACTATAACACTATACACCTATAAAATATATAATTTACCACTATATACACAGGGTATAAATAACAGTTAAATAAAACCAGTACCAGAAAAATAAAAACCAAGTAACAGTAACTGTTAAGTAAAAACCAGTGCGAGCGATATATAAATCTAAATCCTTATAAGAGAATTTTGTGTTTATGAGAGTCTGTACAGAAAAAAGACACTGATTGTTTAAAGTCCATTATGCATGCGTGGAAACTGCACTTATGAATTGCACAAACAAGCAAGCAAGTTCGGTAGCTACTGGACTTGACTTGGAGTGTCTGATATTTTGAGGGAGGAGTTGTAGAGACTGATGCTCACAGGTAGGAAAGACTTCCTGTGCCTCTCTGTGGAGCATCTTGGTGCCAGCAGTCTCTGACTGAAGCTGCTCCTGAGTCTGTCCAGCACCTCATGGATCGGGTGGGAGTCATTGTCCAAGATAGCTCGCACCCTAGACAGCATCCTCCTTTCCAACACCACAGTCAGCGAGTCCATCTGCACCCCCACAACATCACTGGCTTTACAGACAAGTCTATTAATCCTGTTGGCGTCGGCTACCTTCAAACCGCTGCCCCAGCACACAACAGCAAAGAAGATAGCGCTGGCCACCACCGACTCATAGAACATCCTCAGCATTGTCCTGAAGATGTTAAAGGATCTCAGTCTCCTCAGAAGATAGAGGCAACTCTGGCCCTTCCTGTAGACAGCTTCAGAGTTCTTATTCCAGTCCAATTTGTTGCTTAAGTACACTCCCAAGTACTACTCCACAATGTCCACCTGGGCCCCCTGAATGGAAATAGGGTACACACATTACCAAGTAAAAAGTAAGAAAGTAAAGAAAACGAACAGGAGCAGCGGCAACGGGCTGCATGCGCACAAGACAATGCATCAATAATATCTGACAAACAGCAACCCTGCCCTAGCTTTAATATAAATCAATACCCTGTAGTACCAACAATAAATTCTGAAGATAACAGTATAGTGTCACAACAGCCCATCGTGGATGTATTAGGACATCTGGACAAGTACCAAGATGATGCCACATTTATTTCAATTAAAGTTGACCACCCAGTCTATGCCACTAAGAGAGCTCGAAGTAGCATGATGTAGCAAATCTCCCGTGGCTCAGAAACCGTTCCTTCATAGAGCCACTGTAAGACATATCTGTAACAAAACTGAATTTGCAATAGCTGCAACAATGTACATGCATCCATCCACAAATTGATACATTCATACACACAACCTCATGTTATGTCAAATGACCCTTTTTGTTACAGGCCACTCCCTCTGCCACAACCCCCTTTTGCTGATTGCATGAACAGTTAATTTGCTATTAATCAGCCCATTACCAACATTTCTGCAAATTCTTGTACAACTCTGAATGAATCAATCCAATTGGAAGTTTTGCATACATTATACAGTAACTCAGAACACACACCAAACATTGGCTCTAGAAAGAGCCTTTCCTTTGCCCACGTTTTGCAGCCACTTTCTCCCTCGCGCTTGGAACAGAAGGGGGAGTGGAGGGGGTTGCAACTACACCACAAAATGCCATTAAATCCTACATACTGTTTGTTTGTTTTAAAATCAAAGCTGACTTTTGTGCATGGCACCATCTCAGTGTAAACATCCACATCAATGGACAATGTGGAAGCCCAGCAGCAACATTTTTGCAAGAAAATGACTTTAAAAGAATATGATCCTTTTGCCATACTACTGTGTTTTTCACTGTTTGTATATCTCTGGCTGAGCGTGTTAATCAGGAACATGTACATGCAGTTCTCTACGTGCAAGAACACACACACAAAAACACAAATGTACTCTCTATTTATGGTGTAACTTTCTTGACTGTGTACATGCGGGTTCACTAGTTATCTGAGGAATTAAAAAGAGAAACAGCAGAGAGGCGAGCGTTGTGAGAGAGGGACAGTCAGGAGGGGAAGAGGTAGTGGAGCAGAACCTTGATGCAGCCCAGCTGACTGACTCACCTAAACAGAAATGGCTGAGAGAGGGTGGAAGCAAAGAGGGAGAGAAAATTAGCCTGCGGGCTGAGGAAATGGCTGGAATGAGTTTAAAGTAAGGGAACAGGACAAATATGGACACAATATAACAGACGGATGTAATAAGAAAAAAAAATGAAAGAGCTCTGAGTGCAAGAGAAAAAAAATAAACTAGAGCTGACATACAGAAGCCTAGTTGAAGAATAGATTTACCTATTCTAGAATATATGGATATATGAGGTAGGTAAGACTGCAGATACTTTATATGTATTTACTATTCTAATTATTTGTGTTCTGTTATTTCACAAAAAAGTAAAAAGTAGCTGCCTCTTGAAAAACTCCTGGTTCTGTTATTTCCTAGTGTTCCTGTAATAAACCTATGCATTTATGTTGAAGCTGCAGAAAGAGGTTTGTTTTAGCTGACATACTCAAGCTGTGCTTAGCCAACTGACAAATTGACCACATAGCAAAGCATATAGGCTGTTGGCTATATGCTGTTGATGAACTCTCACGAGGAGGCAGGCGGCCATGCTGAGGTTCAGCAGTCAGCCAGTAATGACTGAAAACAAAACAAACAAACTGGTTGGCATATCAAAAAAATGGAAACACTCCCTGCATAGAAACTTGTGTGTAGAAAGACGGTGGCTCTTTTTTTTGTCGGGTTGTGGATCTTGAGATGTCAGTAAGACTGATAGGCTAACTAAGATCCTTACGTCCTTGGTCTCATTCACACTAACTGCTGCTGCATTTAGAAGCAGAGTAATTTAAAGCCAAGTCACAGCTGAATTCAGATAAAGATTGAAATGCAAATCAGTTGAGAGAAACTTGAAGGTACCATATGTGAGATTCTGAGGCATTTTACGTATTAATGTTATATTTCAATCACTGTTTTTTGCTGATTGGTAAACAGGCTGTAATTTAAGAAATTACTTCCTCAGTTGGCTATAACAGGACTGATTTATTTGTAAAGGAGTCTGCTAACATCAACATACGACCGGCCGACAGTCCAACACCATGTCCAAAGTCAAAGCTAACATAACTGCAAAGCACGTGAAATATATTCTGATATTGTGGTTTTAACTGGATAATGTTAGCTTGCTCCCAGGCTCCTCCAGTCTGCATGTTGAATCGTCCTTGAGCAAGATGCTGAACCCCAAATTGCTCCCGAAGGCTGCAGCATCTGTGCGTGAATTGTTAGCTCCCAAAAACTGACGAGCAGTTGGCACCTTGCACGGTAGCCATCAGTGTATAAATGTCTTTGTGTATGGGTGAATGAGATATGTAGTGCTAAAGAGCCTTGAGTGGTTACAAAGACTAGAAAAGGTGCTAGTGGTAAACAAAACAAAATGCTCACTCTAGTATCCAGACCTGGGTTTGAGAAAGAAGGTTCTTGTTGTTTTATGCTTTGTAATGCTAATTGCCTTTATTTCCTTTTTTTTTTTTTTTTGACACATATAATAAAATTTAAAAAAATCTGAATATTTACCTATTTTCCTTTGGTGTCACCGGTAACTCTCCTGACCTCCTGGCTGTGCCTCATCAATAAAAAAGAACATTGTGGGTTATTAATTATGAATGCTTCTGCGGTTTCAAATTGGATATTTTTCTTGAAATACAATTTACAGCATATAAACAACAGTATTAAAGGTCAAGTGTGTCAGTTTTACAGAGCTCTATTTACTGAATACGGGAGAAATTAAATATAAATATGGATAATTGTGTTTTCATTCATGTATAATCACCTGAGTCAACATGTTTTTGTTACCTTAGAATGAGGTTTTTATATCTACAAATGCTGCAGGTCCTTTTATGCTGTCCTTTTATGTATGTACAGTAAAGTGGCAGTCTTTAGATAGGGCCTTTCATTTTTTTGCACATTTTGTGGCCACTGTGGTTTATCCTTCATGCTTGGTAGGAGATGGTGAGGAACAAACACTGCAATGCAGAAACTACACCGCAAGATGCCACTAAGTTCTACACACTGGTCCTTTAATAACATGAAATAAAACAATATTGCAGACATATCACATAGTTTACTTTGATTTTCTTTCTCTGTCTACCAATCACATCATCATCATTAGCTTCTGGGCTTCTTGACAAGCTGCTTGTTTTTCAAATTAAACACATTTTTCAGTTTGGCACATTCACCTCATCATGCTGCTTTTTGGGTACCATGTACCATTTGTTTCCATTTCCATACTTATATACATGTAAAAATGTGTGTTTCAGTGATGAAACCCTGTCAACTACTTAACGATTCATTTACAACAGCAGTTACATTTGGGGAAACGTACACTGCAGAAAAGTTGCAAAACTGAACGTATCTGCAAAATGTTTATGAACATTTTTCCCCTCGTAGCTGTGCAGGTATCATTTATGTTTTTTGTGGTTATGTTAAGATCATGTGGAATCTAAGGGTGACAGTTTTTGCAGGCTCAGGCAGCACATTGACACAGGGATATTGAAGGGCAGGTACACCATGGGCATGGGGGATTTAGGATGGGTGTAGCACAGCCTTCGTGGGGCAAAGCAACAGCAGCTGGTTGGAGGAAACTGATTGTAACAGAGATTCAGAGGCAGGGAGAGGCTGCCAAATGTGTAGAAACGAAGAAACTTGCCTGGAAGGAAGTGTGGGACCTGGAGGCAGGCAGGATTAGATTAGGAACAAGTTATGATGTGCTTCCATCTCCCCAAAATCTCTGTAAATGGAAAGGTGAGAACCAAACATGGCCTTTACTGTAGATTCTGGTATAGCTTCACTTTGGCACATTCTGTCAGGGAGTAAAACAAGCCTGTCATAAGGAAGAGTAGTGGGCAGTGAGAAAAGATGCTTAGACATAAACTCACTGGATGCAAAAAAAGAGACAAGATGGGATTGTGTTTGTGTCCTGTGAGAAAAAATGAAACCAGAAGGAATGCAAATGTTTTAGTATGGTTCCCTTTATTTTTGCATTAATGTTTCTGAATATGTATCTCTGTATGTAGTTGGAGACCTTACAACCAATCAAATATTGCATACAGACGTGATGTCAGCATCAGCGTTGATTGTTTGTTGCTTGGTGGGTTAAGCAGCGTACTGTTGGTGATAACTAAGCTAGTTAGTTTGACATGATCTGGCATACTGTTAGCCGGTGATGTTGTGATGAATATTACTTGCTACAGAGGGCTGTGTTAAGTGTGTGGGTGCTAAGAAGGGGGTGGTTCTGAGGTGCTGCACCACACTTTTGAGGCTTTTCAAATTTAAATTTCACAGGCCCAATTTAACAAAACACCAGTTAGAGGGTGTGCAACAGATGACCCTGTAGACTTGCCCACACTCATACTTATATACAACATCATACTGGTGAGGTATAGGTGAAATGACTTACTGAACAGGCAGTTTAACACAAAAAAAAACAAGGCAGCTGAGGAGTCCAGGTAAAAAACTAAATCCAGCAAAGAAAAATCCAGAACTGAGATACATTTGGAGCAGGAACAGAGGGAAAAGCACAAAGACAGGCCACTCAGACGACTGAAAGAGGGCAAACCCATAGACTAAGTATCAGGCTGATATTTAAAGAAAATATTACAAGAAATGCAAAACTTATTATAAATACCATTCCAGTGATGTCTTAGTTTAATTTCATTCAAACTGTTGTAGATGGTTTGATATCTAGTTCATTTGAGTTACCACTACAGGAAGGTCACGTACCACCACAGTTTGAGAACCAACTAATCAAACACAGGTCACACCCAAGGAAAGAATTTACAACATAAAACAGGAACCTCAAAACCAGAAACCCAAAACCACAAGTGAAACATTGTTTTTTCCTTTTGTAAGACAGGTCAATGGACATAATTCTGGTAAAACTTCTGCTAGTTAGTTTAGTGTAAACAGACAAGCTCTTTGCTTGGCGAGTAACAGATTTAAAGATACCTGAAAGTTAAGTTAGGCCAGGGCAAAAGAAGTGTGTTGTCTGTCAAAGGGCCCAGTAGTTTTATGACGGCACAGCCTGACATGACTGCAAAACGTCACATGGATACTTGATGTCTATAGCTTGGCTATGGCTTATGAGAGAACTTGGAGCCAACACCCTCCCCACACACACTCCTTTCCTGATTAGCCACTCTGATTGTTCACACCCAGACAGACAAAGCTGAGCACCAACACCCAATGAAAATCAGTGTTCGCCGAGGTATTACTGTGTCTTGACACAATAATCTTCTTTTTAAATGCACCACTGCACTCTTTTCCGCCGCCATAGAGCCCTGCAGACAGCTCATACATTATCATTGAGTGCCTTTTCTCTTTCCTTCCCCTTCACTGTGTCACACCCACTGACTCCCCCTTATACCGTCCTCCCCCACCACACACTCTCTAGCTGGAGTGTCTCAGTGTTAAAACCTCATTATGTTCTGCTACTGGACCTGCAAACTCAATTGGACAGAGAGCTACAGTCCGGGTCTGAGTCAATGTGCCTGCATTGTGTTTTTGTGTGAGTGTGGATGCGCATGCATACATGCCTGTTGGTGTGTGTGCAGATACCTGTATGTGTGATCAGTGGTGAATAAATCAAGAAGGGCTCCATGAGTGTGACAGTGCCCAGGCGGCGAGATTTTCCCCTTTTTCGAGCATTAGGTAACAGTGGCAGCTGTGTGATTTGGCCGGGTTGATGATAAGAGGCCTGTGGCCAGCTAGACATTTCGCAAGGCTTTAACTGGCACCTCATTCACTCTGCCTTGCTGCCGGGCCTCAGCTATTACACTAAACAGACTCTCTTGTTCGATAAAAGCCATTCTTTAGCAGCCCTGTGTCTTTTTTCATCCAGTATGTGCAAAGATATACATTATTATGATAACTTACGATTAATTTTTGTTTTAAAAGATGTAAAAGTTTCAAAATCTACTTTCTACTTTCTACTACTGGAAGATGTGGGTGTGTGTACAGTGTTGTAAAACATGGAGTATAGACATTGTCATTGTTTTTGGTTTTAATGCTGGTAACTGTAATGTGAGATAGTGTCTCCTCTGTCCAGTTTGATCTCAGTTTTGGATGAGACCATCTTTCCCTGGAGCATCTCTCGGATACAGAACAGACACAATGTCTGTATGCCATTTCCAAAATTGTGTCTCAATGAGGCACAGAGCAGGTTCTTCAGAGGATAATCCAACCTGTATTGGCTAGTCTCTGATGAGCACTTAGAAAGAGGATTTAATTATGCTCAGAGATAGTGAGAGTGTAAAACTCAGTCAACTTTGCATTAGCACCTCTTCCCTTGCCTCGTGCATTGAGACTGGAAAAAAGGAGAGCACAGCTTAACTGAATAGCATTCTCAAACTCCCCATTCATCATCCTCCACAGTCCTATCTTTCTGCGTCAGGGATAGCCTTGTTCACTTGGACTGCCCAGCTGTGACGAAAAACAACAAAACAAAAAAAAATCTTCAGTAACCACACGATTATGTGTCAGCCAGCAAGACTGACAGAACTCAAAGCAGAGAGAGTCCGATTAAAAACATTAGATGGCATGTTTGCTATTGACTAATTATCCTCTTTTTAAGCACTACAGAAATATTTGTTTTTGTACAACAGCACTAATTTCTGCTGAACACAGATGGACATAACTGAACTTTATTTCATATACTGGTACATCAACTCCTGAATCTAACTGAAGGATGAATACTACATAAAGTCTACATTATATTGCAAAAATAAAATGCAAACTACTAAACACTACATTGTCAGAGAAGCTCCTTCCTTCATTGAGAGAGTGGAGTTGTGCAGGCCAAACGGGTCCCATTGGTGGAGTATTGGTGGTACAGCTGAATTTCTTTCACTACCACGTTTGACAGTCGGTCCAATCTTCCTGTTCAGCTCCATAACCGTTTTCTTGCTGAACCGGTATCCTGAGAGAAATTCAGCAGCATCATAAAACTCAATTGGACCGAGTCTGTCCCTTAACTCTCTTCGAGGAAATTTGTTATTTTGCTAAATCCACCTTAAAAAGGCAGGCATATTAAAGATAAATCCCCTTTAAGTGTAAATTTAAAGTGAATATTGGAATGTGATTTAAGTTTAAAGTAGCAGAATTAAATTGAATCTATTTTAGTGTAAAAACTAAACTGAGGTCAAAAGAGAGGTCTGAATTTAATCTTTTCTAATTTTAAACTAATTTTAAAGTTTGGTGCAGCATAATTTAATGTTTCTGACTACCTGGCAAATATGAGTGCAATATTCATTCTCCTTTAGCTGTTGCTCTCCACCAACTCCTGAGGGAAATTTCTCGCTCTTTAGAAAAATGCTCCACTATGTTCATCAGCGAGTTGTAATGTACTTTTCAAAGAAAACAGCTGCCTGCTTCAACTGGAAAAAAAAGTTAAGGAGACTGAACCAAAACAATATGCTGGAAGAGACTATAAAGGTCTGCTGAGGGGAACAGGTAATAGTTTTCTGAACTAATTTCACATGATTGTTTTATATTTTAAAAAATGATTTAGCTGCTTTAATGTCTGAACTTTGTAATCAAGAATGTGACCATCTTCACCAGAGCTTTGATTTCATTCTTCAGGATACTCTGCTACAGGGCAGATTATGCTACACTCTACCTGTGAGAAGTAAAGAGAAGAATAAATAGATGGCCTCAACGCTATTTTAGCATTCAGGTTCTGGTAATTTTCTCTGGCCTGCAACTGACACTTAACTAGATAATTATTTAATATGATAGTTATTTTGTCTTCTCTCTCACTCTTCTTTCTGTCTGTCTCAAAAAAGGTATGTGTTTTACACTTACCTCATGGAGCAACATTATGCAAGCTAATGGTCTAATGATATGTTTCCTGTCTTTGTTGTGAATTATTACCTATCAAGTTCACTTTTAGGCCAGAGGACAATGTTTTGGGACACACAACAGGCTTTTCTGTTCTATATAGGCCTATTTGTGTTTAGAAGTATGTGTATGTGTGTGTATGTTGTATTTTGGTGTATTTGTGTTATTGCATTTAATCATGCCTCTAATTTGGCACTGATGTTTTTGGTGAGTTAATTAGTTTACAAATATGAAGCCATTTCATATGAATACATATTTTGCTTTTTGTATTGTTTTCCTCTCTGTTGCAACTATGGATTTTACAGAGCACAGGAAAAATCAATATGTTTCTTTTATATGTGATTAAGAGATGGCTGTTAAAGGTAGGGCTGAAAAATCAAAGGGACAGGAACAGAGAGATGCAGCACACATGGCGTCTCTTTGTCTGCTAGTGCACCTTGTCATGACGATTGAAGTGTCTCAGCACATGTCTGCTAGACAGACCAAGACTAATGTCAGTGGAAAGAAACCAAGCAGTAATGATTCATCCCAATAACTGGACAAAATCTCTTCGTCAGAGATAATCTTTGTCATAAATGTGTGTGCATATCAATATGATGGTGTTTATACTATATTCCACTATTTGGAAGGCAAATATTATATCCTGTTCATAAGCTTGAGTGACATCTGTAAAACTCCTGACAAATGGAAGGCTGTTTTTCAGCGCACAGATTTACTGTTTTGGTTCACTCTTACTGTTTTCGTCAGTGTCATTTCTATTCACTGTTCATTAACTACCCAGCACCAAATGGTAGACAGCCAAAGTTGGCAACTAGCTGGTGAACATAGTGGAGCATTTAGAGCCAGATTTCCCCATGGAGTTGGTGAATACCAAAACAGAGCTAAAAGAGAGTGAATATTAGACTCCAAATGCATGCTAAAGTTGCTCTGTATCTGATGGATATGTAAGTCACAGTTTGCTAGCATTTTCCCCAAATCAGATGACTGAAAATCTGGCTATATACTGAATCGTCTTTCCCGTCTTCCTGGTTATGATCATTTAACCACTCTTCCACTGACCAAGAGCTGCTTCTCTCAAAGTCATTGTAGCAGATTATCCTCACCCAACGCATCAGTCCTCTTCATCCTTTACACTATGTCTCGTCTGCTGGCTCTCGTCTCCCCATTCAGCACATGATACACTTCCCCCACTCTGTCAGGCTGCATCACTCTTTGAAGTTAATGAGTCAAAACTATCAGTCGTTTCGCTTTTAATTAGAAAACGGACAGAATGATTACATTTTTAATTGAAGCTGTCATTTTCAATTAAGATATGACATCCTTGAGAAGCCCTCTCCTCTCTCCACTCTTTATTTATTCATTTATCAGCAGCCTTCTCAAGATGTTCCACTCATTTGCCTCCTGATCACTTCTCTCTTCCTCTTGCTGTAAGGGACCCTTCTCATCAGCAGAGGGTTACGGGGGCCCTCTCCGTTGTCAAGCACTTCACTGCTTTACATTATGTAGTCTTTAATGTTTTATTTTTACTTGTATCTTTACATTTAGTTATTTAGCAGACGCTTTTATCCAAAGCGACCCTCTCTGGTCATTTCTCTTCAGATTATATCATTTTGTACCCCTGTATTATGTTATATGTCCACATCCTCGATTACTTTGCTTTCCCATCTCCCACATTGCATCTTATTCATCTACAAGGATCTCTCTCTGTCTCCTCATATATATATATATATATATATATATATATATATATATATATATATATATATATATATATATATATATATATATATATCATACATGTCATGAATGCTAAAGAAATCACTCATGTAAATCAGTTAAAAATAGCAGAAATAAGAGTCATGTGAAAATGGAAATATATTAAAAATAATGAAAGAGTTAATAAATAAAATGCAGCCTTGTACAGTGGCTGTAGTTAAACGTTTGTAGGTTGAGTAGCTCCGGGGAACACACTTCTCTAAAATCAATACATTTTGAGTCAAAGTTGTCTAAATCTTCTCCCAGAAGCTATTTCCTCAAAAACGATGAGAGTTTTCTCTCTCTCTCTTGGCAGAGGTGAGTTTCAAAGATTGAGGAAAGGGACGATTGGGAATAACTAGTGATTTTGGATGTAGTCTTAACTATTTCTTTGAGCAGATTCTGTAGAGAACAGGCTACAGTGCCAAGCCAAACTTTAATGGGAAAAGTTAGTGCCCAGCTGCCAGAGCTGATGTAAAAGAAAAATGTATCACAATAGCCAGAATTTAGTAGAGCTGCTACAAAAAATATAATCATTTGTGATTTTTGTGAACATTGCTTTCCCTTTTAGGGTTATCAGCAGGTTGTGAACACACAATGTTCTCCAGGTGATCACGGTAGAGAATTCATGCTGTGGCTTGTTCTTGACAAGTGTAAGCTAAAAAAAAATATCCAGGATTGCTGCCTTTCAAGGCACACTGTCATTTGTTTTGTAAGGCTTGAAATGTAATGAGTCGGTGTGGATTCTGATGGTAAATGTCTTATCCTTCATTTTTTTTCCTCAATTTCTTTTCAGAAAAGTCTTTTATAGCATTTTAAGCATTGAACTATGAACCGTGAATCTTTCATTCTGTTCATCCAGCTAAGACATGACCTTATAATAACAGATTAGCAGCATTAAAATATTAGAGAAATGCATACGTAGAAGACTGTGGACTTAACAGGGAATTAACTACACACACCATGAGGTGCGTATGCAGGGGAATAGCTATAGTTGCACAGAGCAGGACGCTCTGAGTGTGAAGACAGATGTTGCAGTTGTTCAGCACTTTATTTTGTTGGCAACTGCGAGAAAACCTTGTGTCTTGTGCACATAATGTCTAAAGGGAAACAATGGAGACAACATTATTTGTTCTTTTCATGGTTGTCAGTGGAAACAGTAATATATTGTATATCATCGGAGGAATTTATTTGAGGAATGTTGCTAGTATTGCACATAACTGAGAATATGGGCATTAAAAATATGTCTAAAATCTGAAAATCAAACTGATTTACAGTTTTACAGGAAGTCTCTATGGATATTGTGCATGCTAGTCTTACTCCTGGAACCCATTGCGTTTACCCTATAATATCTAAACAAAGCAGATAATATATTATATGTCCAATAATTTAACTTTAATTTAAAAGTGACTTAACACTGGTTGGGTGTCTGTTTCAGCACTGATCACATGCAGTAACACTGATGGGTCTGAGAGTTCAGAGGTTCACCTGTAACACAGTACAGTACTGTAATAAATTCACTGGGAGAAGTTTCACACATTGTCTTTGTGTCAGTACTAAAACAAAGCTGCAGTTGTGAACTCTTTGTGTGAAATGAAGAACTGAGGAAACGTAATGTGATGTTGCTCAGTGTGACTGAACAGTAGTTGATTTAACTTAATATCTTATTAAGCTAACTAATAGCTTATTGAACATATTTTATTACGTTCAGTTCACTCAACTGTCGACACATTTTTTAGCATGCAGGGAAGCCTATGTGGCACTTCATCAAGTTGTGTCGTGTTGTGCAGCATGAAGGGCACACTAGAGGACATTTTATCACTTTTTCTTGCAGATTGGGCCACTGTAGAGGGTACTTTATCATGTTTTATAGACCATAGGGGCATTCAGGAGTGCTAGGTTTTTTCTTGATTTGATTTAATTATATTTGTTCCCTGGGCTCCTTCTACTATTCTACATTTAATCATATATTTCCTTTTTTACTTTCTTTTTTGTTCCTGCCCTTTCTTTCTCATTTTCCCCTGGTCTCTCCTATTGTCTTCCTCTCATTCTCCTCTCCTGTCCCCTCCTCCAAACCCGAAGGAGTGGGTGGCTGCGGCTCTTTACGGTCCATTTCCTGGTGAGGAGGCTCTTGAGTGCAGCCTGAGCCATTCTTTCCCCCGTACAATGCTGTGTTCTCATTAACTCTTATCAAAGTTCATCTTGCATCCAAATGCTGTGGGCCGTTCAATACTGACTGCACTAAAAAGAGAAAATGAAAAAAAGACAAAGCAAACGGTGGAGACACAGAGAGAGATGAAGAGAGAGGCTGAGAGACAGAGAGAGAGACAGGGCATCATGTAGATAAAGGACGGAGAAATAATGGTTTAATGGCGACTGAGGACGGCCAGAATAATCACAATCACTGCAGTCCTCTGACTAGACTGAATATTGGTTTGATGTAAAATTAAACTGTGTTCATATCTGAAACTCTGATAAGTGAGTTTTCTTTCTTTCTTTCAATAAACCAAAGCTTGTCTTTGTCCAGTTGAGTTTTTTTCAAATTGGAAAAGAACTTAGAGAAACATAAATGGCTCTGACAAATAATTAAATAGAATCCATAATCATAATTCAATCTTACTTGCACAAAAGATGCTATTTGAACACCGCCCTGTCCTTTGCTTCAAAAGCGTCAAAAGAGAAACGCCAATACCAATACCCACAAACCACTTCAAGAAACATGGCAGAGATGAAAACACTGTCCCATTAAGGACACGAGCAGGTGGAGACATAAAGCGAGTACTCGGTTTGTTCAGATGATTAGAAATCACCCTGTAATTCTGTCTGTAAGTATCATCTAAGTCTCCTCATAAACATACACGGCTACTCCTCCTCCTGTATCATCAGATCCCACAGTGCAGCTGGATTTCCTCATTGAGATGTAAAGAGTGATAATTGGAGACTGATTGCAGCCTTCAATGACTATCATAAGAAGCACGTAAGAGCCCTATTTACAATAAGAAAAAAATCCTGCTGTCTGATGAGAGCTTTCATCTAAATCCCTGTCTTGTAATGTCTGATGATAGATATTTACTTGGTGTCTGTTGCTACCTTTGAATGCTTTTTATGTCGTGAGCTGGCCGACATACTACTATGTGCCAACATAACTTTACCCAATTGCTTTACTTTCATGAAGTCCCTGTTAAATCTTAGCAGTTATTTTCCCTCTGACATCAGCATGCTGAAAAAACACATTTTTTCCCAAGACGTGATGATGTGATGAGGTAGGTGGCTTTACTGCCATGACTGGCAGATAATTCTAATGAAGTTTAATGATACAATAGCTTATTTAATTCATGTTACAAGCTCACTGGTCATATTGTCTTATAACTACAAACAGACCCAGTAATTGGTCTCATATTAATGGCAGATTAAATGATAAAGTTGGTGTTCTTCTACATTATTGCCTTTGTCCACGGAAAGACCAAAACAATAAGTCAGTCTGCCATTACTCAATACAATAAACTCAAGCTTGTTTACTAATACATAGATATTTTTTCTATTTTTTAAGGTTGTAAGACTTAAGGGCTCTACTATAACTATCATAACGTGTTTTTATTAGTGTATAATCACCTGAAAATTAGAACTGTTGTGTATTTGATACCTGAATGAACTTTTTATATCTACAGATGTGTTGTGGGTTGCAGCCACTGGAGTTTCTTCTGCATGCTTGGATTGGAAGACTGAGGCGACAGAGTGAATTACTTGGCTACAATCTGGAACTTCACCAGCAACAAATAAAAAAACAACAACAAAAAAAAAAACAATTAAATACTGAATCATTTCCTACCACAGCTGGGCATAGTGGTCTCAAATATTACTCAAACACGAGTAATCAGCTGCAGATTAATACAGTATTTATGACTGCAGGACAGTGAATGTAGGGTTATCTTCAAATAAACTTCAGTGCCCGTGTTCATTGTCATGTCAACCAGTACAACAATGTGACTGGTTGTTTTTTTTCAAGGGATTTGTTGACAATTACAGGAAATATAGAACATAAAAAGAAAAAGAAAGCATCACTGTTCATTGAAGGACTGTCAGACAGAGGTAACATAGATCAGAATGCAGACAAAATACATAAAGAGAATGATAACAGCTTTATGTTTATGCATTTATAGCATGCAGGCTATGTGAAAGAGACACAGACAGGTCTTAGGCTTTTAGTATACGCCATCAGAAGTGTTTATCACATGGTCAACTTCTCTCTCTAGCTTTTTTTTTTTATTCTTGACACAACTATTTCTGTCCCTTTCCACAAAAATAACAATATTACAATAGTTCGCGATCATATTTATAGTTTTATATGACTGCTGCACAGCTAATAATACAAGGTTTAAGTTAGAAAGGTTAGCAAGATAATTGATGCTGAAACAGAATATCTGGTAGAACTACAAACATTTAAATTATCAAAATGAACATACATCTATTTAGAATATATATTAATAACAGTGTCAATGATGCTTCTAGCTTCTAAGGAGGATGGATTGAATTAGCAGTGGATCTAAAGACAGATGTTGTTGGAGGGAAAGTTGCTGCAGAAAAAACGAGGCATTCAAGAGGAGTGATTTTGTCGGAGGAGTAATCGTCAGTGAAGTGAGTGATTATTAGTGGTGTTGCTTAAAACAAACGTATATGGCTCAATAGGCTTCCTCTCAGCTCAAGGCTTTCAGGGCCCCGCAGCACACATCCATTTTACTCACAGCTCAGTAGCATGAACACTTCGGAAACTCTTCAACCTCCATCGTGACTGTGCCTCAGCTACCAGATAAATGCCCAGAGGAGACTGTCTGATACCATAAACACCAGCAAAGAATTTAACCATGATGGATGATGTTGGAGAATGTCTCCACTTTGCTCAGGAACTCCGTCCCCCAACTCCAATATTTAGGCATTTTCAAATCAATAGCTCATGTTCCTGAGTCTGTGTACATGTGTACATGTGCTGAATAAACCTCTTGAGTTATTTACTACAAACTGCCTGCCCCCAAAAGAATGAGGTCTGAAAGGTAGTTCAGGGCATTAGATGGTCTTTGTAAAGGGAAAATACAGTGACTAATGGGTGTGTGTATATGTATGTGTGTCTTGGTATTGCTTAATGTGAGTGTTTAGAGACATCCCTAGGTCTTTGGGATGGCGCTGTTCTGCTGCTCCCACTTTAATTGGCTGCTGGCCTCTCAGCCTCGCCTGAATGGAGAGTCATTTAGGGACCTTTCACTCTCATAGAGGATTGTCGGTTGCCGCTGCAGGAGAAATTGCATTCCTGTTTCCATACAATGGCTGGTCTGAGTCAGAGATGGGGCAAGAGTATCACTGTCATTATCATGACAATAGAAGCTAATTCCACTGCCACTAGCACCATTCTGAAACCCTCTGCAGCACCAGCTTATCAGGGGGCACCATGAGACCAGCAGGAAGCTGTGTGAGTACGCCGTCTGAGATGAAGATTCACACACATACAGTACACACTCCCAGACACAGACACACACAAAGACATTCAGGACACACTCATACTTTGTTTAGAGAGGCTGCCATGAACCAACACATCAGCAGAAAAGTTTATTGGACAGCACATTTCACTTAGTGACACACTGTGTGGCCAAATAGTTATTATCCACCCAACAAAATTACATAAATGTAACCTCAACAATCCCAGTGATCCTTCAGTTGCTCAGCCGTAACGAAACCAACCGAAATGTATTCTAGAAAAGACCCAAAAGATTACAAATACTAAAGATATTAAATTTATCAGGCAGAATCTGAGGTAAATTTATTTAAAATGATGCACAAGATATAAGACATACAGCCATAAAAACATTGAGTCTTCACTTCACATTTTTTTCAATAATCCCATCTAGCAGTGTAGTTACTGACTGCAACCCCCTCGCCTCACCCTTCCATAAGCATGAAGAACAAACTATGGTGGCTGCGAATCATGAGAAAGACACAAAAGGCCCTGTATAGAATCGGTGTTTAGTTTGTCTGTTGTGGACTACTGTAGAAACATGGTAGGTCAACATGGCGGGCTCCGTGTAAGAGGGCATGTGGCCATAAATGTCTCATTGTAACGTAAGGAAAAAACGGTGTTTCTTATTTTCAGGTGATTGTGCACTAATGAAAACATAGTAATACATATTATGTTCCATTTATGTCTTAATCTGTAAATACAGCCACCACTATCTTACACACTGGAGCTTTTACTTGCTGCATGACCAGTGTATAGATTTAGTGGTATCTAGTGATGAAGATGCAGATCGCAACCAAGTGAATACCCAAAAAACATAATTTGCGAATTCATTTCCGCATACAATATAAATAAAAGGCAAAGAACATACCATAATGTGAGCAAAATATGTTAGAACTTTTTTCCTACCTATTTGCCTTATTGTTAGTAATTTATCTTCTCAGGAATAACAATTCCAAGATGTTTTATTCTTTCTTGGACCCATTTCCAATTAAACTTGTTTTTTACTGTCTGGGTCATCCAGAATCAGGGTCTCTTTTTTGAGTTCAGTTTATAACCTGACATGCTACTATATATGCTAATTGTGCTTATTAAAGTAGGGAGAGATCTCTCCAGATTTACGATACACAAAATAACATCATCAGTATATAGTGACATTTTATGTTCCTGATCTGCTATTGTTAGCCACTCTCGCCTTTTCACGATTCAAAGATGTATGGCCAGAGGACCAGATCAAAGGCTTTTTCTGCATTGAGGGTGAGAGGCAATGTTTGCCTTTGTGTTGTTTGCAGTTTCAACATATTCCATGAAAAAAAGATAAAAGTGGGAAAAAGAAAACAGACATCCAGTGGCCTCCTCTCTTGGGAGACCACTGCAGGTATTCTGTGTACTCATTATGGAGCAAACTCTTGCATTTGCTCTTTTCTTTTTCATCATTGCAAACTATATCAACGCTTTGCATATCATGAATAACTGGAGTTACTGCAGTTGTGCAGATTCAGTCTCTGCTTCGTCCAGTCTCCTTTCAACCTTTCCCAAGTTTTTTCTCACTTTTTGATTTCCTCACTCAGTTCTTTTAAGTGTCTCACTGTTTGGGAGTCTTTAAGCTTTTGTAGGATCATGTTAAGATGATTCTGCTTTTTCCCTTTACCGTTTGATTCAGTATTATCATTATTGTTACTTTTCACTTTTTCAGTTTGTTCTGCCAGTTTGTTGCTCCATGTGACCATATGGACTGCATCCTTTTGTTGAGCTTTCAATTTCAATAAATTGCTTTTAAACTTGTTTCCAAATCACCTTTCTTTTGGGTCATATACATGTTGTTTAAAAGAGGTGGGGGTTAGAGCGCCATTTAGGACACTTGCATCAAGTGTCCTAAACAGGAAGTTGTGTGGAGATCCCTAAATTTTAAATGCTGGACCTTTCACACATAGTAAGGCCAAAAAGAGTATGGGTTAAATAAGATAGAACATGTTAATTAGAGTTTTAGAAGTGCTGGTGCGTGATAGTGTGTTTTCTACTGTTACCAGTTAGGCTAAGCTAAGGTAACCAACTGCTGGTGGTTACCTCATATTACCATAAAAACATGTTGATGTTGAGTGATGTTGATCTTGTCCATTTCTTTGCAAGAAAGTAAACAAACTGAAATGAATGGAGTGTAACAGATGACAAAGTTTCACTTCATGCAGCTTGCAGAGGGAAAATAGTAAAGGTGTTGAGTAGTGTAAAAACTTGTAGAGTTGAAAAACAATTAGATGTTGGCTTGCTCCTCTTGCTCCCAGATATTTAACCCTCTTTGTGACCTCATCCCAGTTCTGTTCATGTGCACCATTTCACTGCTGCTCTGCACGATGGTCTGATCCCATTATCTGCAGCCTTTATCACTCTAGTCCCTCTGAGTTTATCATCATCTACCATCCATTAGGGTCTTCGTCTCCTCACTGAGAGGGCAGTATGGTGTCAGACCTCTGAACCCCCATTAAACACCCACTGACCTGATCCACATTTAAACTGTTGCACACAAAGCAAAACAAAACTACAGTTTCACATACACCTGTGACGTGTAAAAAGTCAGAGATTTGTCTCATATCAGTTTCAAATGCAGTAAATGCTGAAATGTTCAGCATATTACATTAGACAACTATTTATAAATGATTATTTTTGCTTTCATTTACCAACACTTTATCTCTAACAGTAATTCTTGTTCATTAGGAATACATATTTCAATATGGTAAAGTCCTAGTGTTTAATATTTTGGGCTTTACATAAATATTTACAGAATTTGGTAGAAATGTAACATAATTATCATAACTATGTTTTCATTAGTGTATAATCACCTGAAAATAAGAACTGTCATAATTTTGGTACCACCATAAGCAGACAAATTAAACACTGGCTTTATTACATGCATATTTTGAGCCCACAGTAAGAAAGGAGAGAGGTGAGGCGAGGTGATTGCAATCATCACAGATAGATGTCACGACACACTTGTCCTTTACTTGCTCTTTTACTTTCAAGCTCAATATTGGTTTTCTGTTATAATGTGAATGTGTGTCTCCACTTTCAGTGTCAGAGTCTATAGCTTGTGGCCTCTAAATATAGACAGATCCAGTTTTGTTGCCAGCTGCTGAGTCACTGTTAGAGAGCGCTGTGGGCAAATCAAAAGCAAGTTAAGAATCTTGAAGAACCTGTTTGTTGACCTGTAGCATTTGACAGACATCAGGTGAATCTACCGCCTCCCACCAGGTTCAGATTTACTGCATCCATAGAATACCGGATGCATCACAGTGATGCTTTTGGCAAGAATGTGTTTCTAAAATATGCAATGGCATGAGCAACATTATTGTAATTATTGGGGCATTTCCATTTAAATTCTTCCACAAGATAGTCAAAATCTTGATAGAGGCATTACTCTCACAGAAATGTTTGCTGTCCAAGGTGCTGAATCAATCTTTCAGCAAATAGAATTTTCCTCTCAAACTTTTTCATGATCATCCGGAACAGGAAGACAAACTGGATATTACGTGATAGAAGAACAATTTTATCTTTTTTCTGTAAGCTCAGCCAAAGTTTGCATTTCCCTTCCAAAATCATTTTACTATCTAATACAAGAACCACTGCCTCGCATGATGTTCTGAACAAGTAATTATTTAAACAGCTGCAGTCAGGAAATTACATGTTGTTCCTCGAATCAAACTTTTAAATCACACTTTGTTGTCAACTTTTTCTAATTATTAAATTGTGGGGGATCAGAGAGAGAAATCAGGCCACTTTAAAAGTAAAGCACTCTGTATGCTGTATTTTGCTCACTGAATGGCTACTGACTTTCTCTCTGGTGTCTATCTGGTGTATGAATCATGCCAACTATACTGCTATGACAGGTGGCACAGGAGACAAAACAACTAATCTTTTTATGAAATAATTCACACAGTCTCCCAACTAAATCCCATCTCCTGTCGTAACTGCTCTCATCCATTCTCTATCTTTGAAAATACATTCTCTTTTTTTTCCAGGATTTCTCTCTTACAGTATATGATTTTTTTATGGTCAATGGAATAATTTCAAACCATTAATAGAGGGGTTGAAGGTCAATCTCATTTTGTTTATGAAAGTAACTCAGGTTCAGTGTGTAAAAGAACAAGATTCAGTCTACACTATAGCCCTGTTACCAGCTCTATGAAACTACACTTACAACTGTAGGCAAAGCAGTGCTTTGAGCTAAATGCTCATAATGACAATGGTATAACACCAGAGTCAGGAGAATTCATCCACTGGGAACCTTGAATTATAGCCACCATTATGGCTTTACAAAACCTTCTTTTTTCTACTTCCTCACTCCTCTAAAGCAGTATTAATAGAACTGTTAACCTCCTTTAATAATGATGACTAATCATGACTAAGTCAATTTCAAGAGCACATTAGTGTAGATGAAGAAAAAGATACAATATAATTGAGGCTGCTCACTTGTGTCAAAAGTTTGGACACATCTTCTCATTCAATCTTTTTTTAAATCTTTACATACATTTTAAATAAATACGAAAGACAGACATCAAAAATATGAAATAACACATGTGGCGTGGTAAACATGACATGATGACAGCTTTGCACACATTTTCTGAGTCAGTTTCATGGGTTAGTCATTTTCAAGTCTTTTTAATTAACAGGTGTGCCTCATCTAAAGTTAATTAGTGATATTTCTTGCCCTCTTAATGTGTTTAAGATCATCGGTTGTGTTGAGAAGAAGAAGAAGAGAATTGCTTGGACCATGAAACACAAGGAATAGACTAGTGGAAATCTGTACTTTGGTCTGATGAGTCAAATTTGAGGTTTTTGGTTCCAGCTGCTGTATCTTTGTAAGACGCAAAGATGAGTGACACTGTTTGACACTGATTTATTCATGATTCAAGGCACACTGAAGCAGTGCGACTACCATAGGCAATGTGTAGAAAATAGTAATAATATCATTATAAAAAAAAAAAGAAAAAACTGTTGAATGAGAAGGTGTGTCCCAACGTTTGAATTGTATTGGATGTAAAGAATAAAACAATGCAACATACAACCACTTAATGATAAAGCATTTGTATTAAACATTCAGACATGTACAGTATATACAGTACATCTAAACTACATCCACTGGTACAATTACTGACAAAACATATACCAACAACAGCGGCCATTGTCACAACCAACATGTGACATGTACTGCACACCTAGTTTCACCTGCCATCCTCCCACTGGGCAATGTGCTCTGCAGCTGTGAAAGACACACACAAAACATACAAAATTCAGCATGCTACGCACAAAATCATTGTTAAAGAAAGGAAGAACACTTAAGTGTGTGGAAAGAAATGTGGTTTGTGTCCTTAATCCCCACTAATCCTTTAATTCTACTCAAATGTGACTGTGAACAAACTGTTAATAACGTACAACTTGATAAAAAGAGACATAAAACTGTCGACTCCTTTTCACGCATATGGAAATACACGCACACACACAGTACTCCAGAGAAACAGATAGCTTAGTGTCTGCCTCAGGCTGTCTGATATCCACTTATCATTTTATTACCAATTAACAAAACACAGCAATGAAGGGTGGAAATTACTCTGATGAGACTGAGGGATGTGTATGCTTTTAATCAGCTAAATTTATGCATTTCACTCTTTGTTGCTTCAGTGAATTTGTACTTTTATTTGAGATGAAGATTGGGAAAATGATCGATTGAAGAATATTTACATACGTCTAGCTTTGTTAATGACCTATATACCACTGTACCTTAACTACCGCTGATATAATCCCACCCTCAAGCCCTTTCTTGATCATGATCTACTAGTCCCTTTTTACACCATCACAAACTACAAAGAGGGAGACATTAGGAGGTCTTCAAAAAGCAGGTTGTGAAAACGTCACCCTAGCAACACTGACCACGTTCAGAGCAGATCACCCTTTCAGCTGTGAATGATCAATACTAGATCATGCACCAACCACTTGCAAGTGGGCAAAACTAAAAATCTGCCACTATCTCATTCCTTACAATCAATGTAAGTGGTATGTGAGTGTCTAAACACTGCGGGCCTTTGTGGAGCTGATGTATATTGATCATTCAAAGGCTCTTGATCGCGAGCCCTTAGTGCCATTGATTTAGACTGAGTGCCATGTTTAAATGTGTACGCAGGATCAAAAAGAGATTTCAGTGTTGTGTTCACATCATTCATGGACACACTGGATTAACATTTTACTCTTCACCCTGCAGTGATTATCAGTGACAGAGGCTGTGAAAAAAGAGGTAATACTAATTATCTGGACACAGCAGAGCACAGCAGGTAGTGGGAATGCCAATAATAGTTCTAAAGAGAAAACAAGAAGAGAAAACAGCCAGTCGACTAGCAAACAAATACAAAATGTTGTAAAGCAAAAAAAATATTTTTGAGATAAAGTGCTGAATCAATCACTCCACTCCAGCCACTTTTAGTTCACAGTTTTAGCTTTCTTTCCTTCACATTTTTATGTGTTGAGTCTTATTACTCTCATAAAAAAATAAACCCTTGATCAACCATTTCCAGTAAACAGAATTATACTAGTTGTTGAAGTGGAGCAGCCACTTGGATTAGGGGTGCAGTGCAATAGAGAAGTGTTAGTGCAGCAGTGAGTGCTGTGACAATTCTTAAAGGGGTAGATTTAGCGTGTCCAGTTGTTGGTAGTGCTAGGAGAGGAGGTACTCTCTGAAGAGCCTGGTCTTCAGGTGTTTTTTAAAGGTAGAGAGGGACGCCCCTCCTCTGGCTGGAACTGGTAGCACGTTCCACCAACGGGGAACAACAGACGAGAAGAGTCTGGATTGCCTTGAGCGAACGGGTGGCAGAGTCAGGCGTCGTTCGTTGGAGGAACGTAACGGTCGTGAGGTAACGTGTCTGTATAAGGGCGTTCTGGATCATCTGTGCAGGCTGGGAGGCCTAATAGGAGGGCATTACAGTAATCTAGTCTTGAGATGACGACAGCTTGTGTCAGGAGTTGGGTAGCATGTTGAGTTAGGTAAGGCCTGATTTTTCTGATGTTGTAAAGTGCAACACAGCTTTGGGGACAGATCTGTTTTGCAATAAAGTCCAGAGTCTGGTGGGGGTTTTTTTTGGAGCTAGACAGACAGTAGCATGTCAAGTTTGGGGGAAAATGTGTATAGTTTTCAGTGGCACATGAACACATGTCAACAATGGCAGGTTTTAATTGCTCTGAATTCCTGTGTTTCTTACATCACATATGTAGGAGAACACAGTGACTCAGTGGTTAGCACTGCCACCTCCTAGCAGGAATGTTCACCAGATCACATTGGATGGTCATTTATACAAAACACTCGCCCCCTCAACACTTTTATCAACCCTCTCCCAGAAGGAGCCTTACCATGCAGACAAATGTATCGGTTCTGTGTTTTACAGCGCTGGTCGTTCCAATTAAAGCCACTCGACGCTTGCAGCTCGACACAGTTTCCAAAGCTAGACAGAGAAAGAGGAGTAAGGGACTTTTATTTTTTGAGTTGTCAATTTAAAAGGTTTACTGTAAAGTTGAATGTAAAATGAAACTTTCATTTTGACTGTACAGTAATTAATAAAGTAAAGCAAACAAACAAATGTCCAAATATATTCAGAGATACAGAAATCAGTAATATTTAATTGATATAACACTACATGATAAACTAGGAATTAGTGACAGGATAGATAGATAGATAGATAGATAGATAGATAGATAGATAGATAGATAGATATTGACAGAGAGGGAGAGACATCTAGTGGTCAGGGTGAACATTGCAAAGCAACTGTTCTTTCCTGGTTGGTCTCTATATGAAAATATATGTTTAATAATGTCATTTTAAGTGCTATTTAAAAGCCAGATTTTATTTCAGGTATGAAAGTTGTACATATTGTAGATCCATAGGCAGACACATACGTTTAAAGAGAAAAAGCCCGCAGATCCGACTAAAAAGTAATTTTCTACCTCTCAGATGATTTATTTTTTGTTTGTTCTGTAGCTCCATTGCACTCTGCCGTCTCTGTTTATGATGTACTCTGCAGTAGCTAATGTCTGTTAGTAAATGTGTCTCTTACCCTTGGTTGTCAGGCTGCCCAAAGGCAAAGCTGCTAAATCGAGGGATCTCTCCCGTGTCCCAGCGAAATGAGTCTTTCAGAGGTTTATATGTCAAACCTGCGGAGCAAAAACATTGCTGTTATCTGTGCAGCATCTCCACAACCTCCACCTGGCAGTACATCTGGGCAAAATGACAGCAGAGTCTGCCACCTAACCTGGTACTGCTGTCCGGTGTTAGAAAACATTATGATATTTTAACATTTATTTGGATAAGCAAGATGAAAAACTACCAATCCAGAAGTTTCTTGTCTCAAAGTCGGTGTTGGTGACCTCGTTGCTCGTCTCCAGCTGACTGAGATAAAAGGCCAGGATGTCCTGAACCTTCTGATTGTGTATGTGACCTAGAATACCCCCTCGTTCCTGGTGGTTTAAACAAAATACAAAAGGCACACTGAAAGCAGAATAAAAGTCCTTGTATGTTGATTTATATGATGCTGTAGAGCTTCTCTCACTCTCTAAGTGGGCAACACACACCTGACTCTCACCTGACAGTGACTCTTGGCTCCATAGTAGGTGTCAGCTTCTGAAGACACCATGAAGCAATCACCATCTATCATCACATCACAGCTGTGGAAGGGAAACTGTACTTTCTCTGTTGGGACACAAGCCACCAAAAATACACTGAAAATGAACAATAACTATACTGACCGACTGGTTCAATGAACAGACTTTATTGTAATCTTTTAAGTCAGTTGTGGATGAAATTTGCATTATTATGTTCAGGGGAAACTCAAATCAAATTACACAAATCAATTTTGCTTCCTATTTATCCAGAAGACATGAATACACATTGAGACAAGTAATTAAAGGTGTAGAACTGCACCGTTTCTACTTGATATACACCGTAAATATTTTCATCCACCTTTTCATCATGTCACCAGACTCGGCATCCTTAAGATAAATACAGAATGTAGCAGCAACCAGATGGATTTTCTCGGTATATGTGTGTGTCTGTGTGTGCCTTTGAATCTTCAGCCTGTGTCTCACAGTGCAAATTGCTGAGGTGTATGAAAACACAAAGAAGCATAAAGCACAATGCATTTACCTGCACACTCAGCACCACCATAGCCAACATCACACAAGCAAGAGCATTCTTCTTCTCTGAAACGACCGTGCACACACTGCACACTGCACCGTACTGAAAAACAGACACTTGGTAAAGTGAAATGTGCATCTGTACTTTGGATATAAAAATGTTAAGCTATAGAGAGGAGACCCATTTTTTAATGAGGCTGCTACCAATATGAATGTGTATGTGCTGATAACTGGTACCCTGGCAGAGGCGTCCGGTGAAGCCAGGGTCACACTTGCACTTGCAGGATGAGATGTTAAGATGGCCGTGCTGACCACAGCTCATACGACATGGATTCCTTGGAATCTCTGATAACACATGTGCATGCACACCAACAAACACACGCATACACACACATGCATGTCGCAAAATCAAATCTGGAAATTGCAGAATAACTGTGATTCTAGTTGAAAGATGTGAGCTGGATGCTGTGGAACACTAAAAATACTTCACTTAGTGAACAGATTTCATAAGCATAAATATCACATGAGCATAATGGACAATTAAATGGAAAATTAAATTTTTATCTATTACAAATACTATGATGCATGTCTGCTTCAAGGTTTTATGCTTAATCCCTGTGGAATGCCTTAATGAAGCCCATTAATTTTTAAAGCAAAGACCTTACTAAGTGCTCCCTCTAAAAGATATTGTGAATGTCCATTCAGCAACATTTGCTTCTATACTGTGGCAATACATTTAGAGAATGATAAAGTCTTACCACATAATCCACCTACGTGGTCCCACAGTCTAAAGCAGCCAGACATGGAAGAGGTGCAGAGAGAGCAGTACAGTCCTGTCTTATAAGGCATCACCAGCTGACCATTCACCTCCCAGTTTCCCCTGCAGCAACACAAATATATACTCCAGGACATATTGTCACTGTCTGATCTGAGCTTTTGATGATTTGAACTTTTTTCTATATATTGAATGTGCATATTTTCTTATTCTCTTATTGACCAATAAAAAGATGTTTTGTTACATCATGTGTGTAGGATCGATAGAAGGAGGATAATGTTTTGAGTTTACTACATACTATAACTATTGGGCTATGTGGAATCATGTAGGACAGCATTGCTTCTGATAGTTAGGTGAACATAAACAGGAGAATTGAGGCTCAGAACCACCTGCCCATTATTTTTTTTAAAATCTCATGTCTCATTACAGTGTCTTAAACCCCCCCCAACAAAAATCCTATTTATTTCAGCATCCTTTGCACTCTGCATCATTGTACTATTGTCTTACTGTGTACACATATTTTGTACATATTATTATTATATTGTAAATATTATTTTTTGTTATTTTTATTTTTGTTTATTTGTTTTTTTTTGCCTATGCCTACATCGAGGTATGTCAAATTCCTTGTATGTGTACACATACCTGGCCAGTAAAAGTGATTTTGATTCTGTTTCTGAAAAAAGTGTGTAATTATTACCCAGGGAAATATGCACAGACAAATATCTCCCAGAGGTCTCCTTCCCTCAGGCACAGCTGGCTGGCACAGCCAACGTGACTCGAAGTGGCCCACACCAACTACACAACAACAGAAGGTTTACACACAAGACATGAGCATAAAAAACACAAACATAAATATCATTAAAATCCTAAAACTCCACATGAACAGAAATACAGTTTGTGTCTGCTTGTTAATACCTGTGTGTAGTGTTGACAGGTGGTGTTCTCTCTGCACTTCCCATTCAAGTAGAGAAAATCTTTTCCCTCCCCAAACCAAGAGTCTATGACATCAGAAAATGAGGTGACACCATGAACAGAAAGATTTGTGTTCCAGCCAATGAGACTGAAAGATGAGGAGTGTTGAGGGGGGAGGTCTGAGTGGCACGATGCTGCCCTCTCCTTTGCAAGGAAGGCCAACTTCTCATCCCACTCCTATAAAGACAATAATGACATTACATTTCATTACACATCTTAAATATTTAAAAAAATATATTACTTTAGTTCCGCTGCAGTTTTCACTATTTGTTTCCAACAAACCCCAGTTAAGTTTCTATTTTTTTTTATCTCAGATTATATTCATCATGGACATGGACACATTTCAAGCACGTCCAACAGACATATGACTCTTTTTTTGACCCAGATGAAAGCATTCTGAAGATGTTTAATTCTACATGAACAATGAAAAGTTAATTTGTAATTACATCGATAATTACCAACAGGACATTTTCATCACCAACTCATTTAATTATCAAAATATGTTATTGGGGTCTGTTGAACTTGAAGCTGCACCTTAAACTTGAAACAAAGGTCATATTGTACTTTGTGGATACTGATTAAAACTGGATAAAAGAACAATTCTTTCACATGAAGGTCATTCCTAATAGTGCATAAGTGATTTGCGCTACTTAATCCTTTCAGAGCCAGTCGTACAGCGGGCAACGGGCAGGGAGACACCATGGGCAATCTGCCAGTCCGTGTCAGGGCCAGCAAATACAGGCTGACACTCATTGTGTGCTATACTGGTATAAACACTTCACTTAGTGGCACATTTTCCAAGATTTGCAGCGGCTGATTCAAATAAACAACTGGTTTCCACACAAACTTTCCACAATCAGTCTCTCATATTCGCTGTAGTACAAACATCACTTCATGTTCTCTTGCTGCTTAGAAAAGACATGTGGAAAGTTACAGATTCAAGTTTTGTGTGAAAAATTATGATAAACAATTGAAATTAAAAAAATTTGTGAAGTTTGATTGGTCAGTTGTAAACTGTCTTGGGAAGCACTTTCTAATCATATATTAGGAGGATTAGATATCATTTCTAACCCTATATTAAAGGTCTATACACTGTAATTAATGGCTTTTAATAGATCATTTATTAATGCTTCGATTTATAGCAGTGATGGGCAGTAATGCATTAATACTATAATTACTTAGTAACCTTTTTAATCCCAGTAACGCTCTTTTACTTCAATACTTTGCCAGGTGAGCCTGTTTACGTCCAGACTGCAACATGCATTGGTTCATTTAAGCTATCTTGCTAACGTTAGGTTACATACAGGAATTCTGGGGCTAATGTTAAGCTAGCTTTTAATGGTGTAATGATCAGAGATGTATCATAAGAAAAGTAAAGCAAATGTCCGTAACAATTTTTTTTAGCTTATGTGACAATTTTTCTCCGATTCCGATTTGTGCAGTCTATTAAAGATTAAAGAAAATCTTTAAAGAAATTAAAGACAATTTTTTTCTGTTATAGTTTGGAAGATAGACATCAGTGGTACGACACTGATGTGTGGTGTAGAAAAGCCGAGCCTCCGTGAGTTCATTGTTTACTCCACTCTCTGATGTCAGCCTGCCAAAGTCATCGGCTCACACTTGGATGCCAACAGAGGGGTGTAAGGTCACCGGGCAATATTTCATTTAAGACATTTCACTTTAAAGCATGTCATGTCTTATCAGCTGTGAGATTTGAATGTCTCAAGAAGAAAGATCTGTGTTTATACGAGGTTTGTCTGCTTTGCGTGTGCCATATTGTGGCGAATTAGCTAAATTAATAAAGCTCCATATTTGTCTGTGTGTTTTTTCCTCTCTGTGTTAAAATGAAGTATTGAAGCCGGGGGAATTTTCAGAGAGATTAATAAAATACAATCTCACAAACAGAAAATAGTAGTAGTAAATCTCATGATTTACATATCAAAAGTAAATACTTGAACTTCTGTCTCTGAGAGTGATGGTGTGACCTCATAATACTTCTTAGCCTCTTAGTGCTCAAAGAAAACCTGCAGACAGGGCATTGGGTAAGAAAGGGAGGAGCATAATTCATTCCTAAAATATTGGTATTTTATCTCACCCTGAAAGCAAAGCCTAAAGAACTACATTATAATCACTTCAACACAATCTCACCACAATGCTTACTGGTTCATTCCTGTGTGGGGAAAAAAAACCCTCATTCAGATATTCACAAACAGCGGAAGCCTTGAGCCTTTTAACGTTTATCAGTAAAGCTCTTTAATATGCCTCTTCAGCTCGGCAAAGCTTCCTCTGAGGGTTTTCACAGGGAAATTACCTGTAATACCAGAGATGTGAACGTGCAACGATTATCCACATCCTCT
Organism: Sciaenops ocellatus; assembly: GCA_033000465.1. Classification (NCBI taxonomy): domain Eukaryota; kingdom Metazoa; phylum Chordata; class Actinopteri; family Sciaenidae; genus Sciaenops; species Sciaenops ocellatus. Next base: position 11,158,076 of record CP136888.1, on the reverse strand, counting down.
TTTTCTCATTACCACCTTATCAGTCGAGAACAGTTCTCAGAGGCTGAAGAGCAGTCGAAGAAAGAGACTCAGTCTGTACGGGTGGCTTTGAGGATGTAATCTATGACAAAGTGACAGTTTGCCCTGGCACAAATCTCATATTAGGCCCAGAGGATATCTAGAGCATTGTGAATTTCATAATCCATCGTTACCTCTTGGTCATAATCACATGCAGAAGAAAGAAAGAAGAAAGTTGTACAAATAGGTACTGTATGGCAAAGCAATCGATGGAAAGAGATAATGATGAGAATGTTTTGCAGAAAGTGGGATTAGAAAAAAGCTGCACATTCAGCAACACCTTACCATGACCCTGTTTTTATCACAGACCGGCATTTTGCATGCAGTGTTTTACCTATATGTGTTGACCATTAGCATTAAGATACAAATTAAAAATGTTGCTTAGTTTTAATCTTTTTCTTGTAAAATAAACAAAAAAAATAGATTCATTGGTGTCATTTCACTGTGCAACCCTCACAAGACTTTGCACAGCTAATTGATTGTGGCTTTGTTCTAAATGTCCACACTATCAGTCAGCCTGCAGCAGAGCAGAACAAATGGTGCACTAACACTAGTGTTTCACACTGCTGAGACTATCAGCACCGCAGACGAAGACAGTTCAACTGAAAAGCATTTTTTATCCAAGCCTTTGTGGGTTCACTTTTGAGAAAGGAATATTTTTTAACTGTAAGTGTACAGAAACCAAACAAATATCCACACTCTCATGTGTCCCTTGCGGCCATAGATGTTGTTGAGGGAGAGCTGCAGGAATTTTGTTGATTAAGTGCTTTGTGTGCAATATTGTGCTTTCTCTGCGACTAGGCTGCTACTGTACCTGCACAAGTTAGATTAAAAAACAGTAAAAACAGACCTCTGAACCAAGAATCTGGACTGTCGTTCTCACTGTTGGCACTACAAGCCTCTTTGAACTGTTGGCTCACATGCAGATGAACATGTCTGATCATTACTGAAACCATTGTCACCATCATAATTATTGTTTTTCACTGGGTGTTTTTGCACTGGCAGCTACAAGATTGTATGAACTTAAAAGCACATTGGTTAGTAAAGTGTGCAACACATAGCCAAACAACAGAAACTCTTTACAAGAGATAAATGTGTGCAGCAGACAAAGTGTGAAAAAGGGCAGTGTGGTCAGTGCACCCCCTCCTTTTTTTTAAAACAGGAATGCATACTATCAACAAACACATAAAGTGCCTTAGCTCACATTTAGGTGACAGCATTCATACCATTCAAGCACACACTGCAGAAACAGACAATAGATGCCACAAACCATTTTTTGCATGTTAGCTGCCATGGGTTGGACCCGACTCCGCAGCCTATTGTGTTGGGCAACAATCTGCGAGTGCTCCTTCACCCAGAGCCCTGGAAGAAAACAGAAACGCTCATTTAGTACACCTCTTACTGTTGTTGCCATGGAAACTGAATGCAAATGTGTTGGCGGGATGTTTGAGTGCTTGTGTGTATGTGTAAAGCTGGAGCATGGGCTGATACAGTCCGTCACAGTTTCACTCACAACTCAGCTGAAGGGTCAGTAAGGTTAAACACACCGAACACAAAAGAATATTTTTACAATTTCTGTCATGTCCTGTATGAGCAATCATCTACTGAAACTGGTTTAAAAGTCTTGAATCATCTGTTAATGTAAACACACATATATACAAACTCAGGATGCTTAAGGTATGTATCACCAAATTCCTTGTTGATAATTATTCAGTAAATACAAAGCAAATTATCAACTTAAACCCCTGTTTAGCAGTCATAGACACATATAAACATGAACAGATGACCAATGACAATATAACACAGTTGTAATAATATAATATATGTCTTCAGGAACAGTTATAAATGATTAAGTACATAATAGCCTACACGCTTAAAATGTCACTGCTAATGTAAACCATTTATTATGTTTATATACTGCTTATAGATAAATAGCTTAAAGTAAAGTCATATTTTTTTGGAAGCCATTCCCAATAAGCCCTATCTTAAATCTTAAAATCATTCAAGGTCAAATTGTGGATTAATAATATTTTAGACTCTGTTATCTAATTCACATATTCTAATCATAAAAGTTACTTTTCTCATCTGAGCACATTTCACCAAAAAGTTAGACTAAAGATAGGGCTGAACTTTGTGTTTGGCAAATTAACATTAAAACATTTAAGTGGTGCCAAAGCCTGTAGCACAACAGGTTGTTGGTGCAGCCAGCTTACTTTTCTATAACCTGAATTAGGCCAGAAAATGTCTGTCTTCTATTTATCAGTCAAAACGTGAGCAGGTGGATAGTGTCTATTCTGCACTACAAACTCTCGTCTGTAGTGTCCCTGACTCATGCATATCTCTCAGTGTGTTTACCGGTGCTGGTGGACTTCTGCAGGTCCGGTGTGTCTGTGATAATCCGGTTCGCGTTGATAAACGGAGGCAGCAGAGACAAAACGACAAACAGATCCAAACACCTGGAAGCCGCGGTGGACTCCATTGTGAACTCCCGAAGTGTCTCCAACAACAGTGGCTACTCGCTCACAGTCATCCAGCCTCTGTGATCTTCTCCTCCCTCTTTCCACTTCAACAGCTTTCAATCAGCGCGGTGCACATGCCTCTATTCAGACAGAGTTTACTGTCCCTACAAGGACTGGAGATTTACTGCGTGTTTATCATTTTAATATTCCTCCAGTCTTTCTCTTTATGAAAGTAATTCATGCTGAAAGACGCATTTACCATCTGTTACATTTCTACTTGTTCAAAAAACCAAATGTTTCAGTTATTCTTGCACGTTTTGCAGTGCAGGTGGTGCAAACATGCAAACAGCAAAAAGTCTTCATCATCCACATGGAGGCACCCAGGTACTCAGTAAGTACTCAGATCCTTTATTCATATAAAAGTAGAAATACTAAACTGAAAACACCACTATAAGTCAAACTCTGGTACTGTATTCAAAACTTTACTGAAATAAAAGTTTACAACAATTATCAACAAAAAATTGCATTTAACTGCTCTAGATATTATTGATGTACTTTACATAAATATTCTTGGGTAGTTTGATCTGTAGTAATGCATTTTATTCTGTAAGATCATAAGATCATCATCATCATAGTAGCATCACTGTCCTGAAAAAAAGCCAGCTTTGTGCTAGTGGAATTTTCCAGTTAATTGGATTATATTCAAAAGAAAATGTCTTATTACCTTTAAGTTGGAGACTTTCAGTTCATAAAGAACAATTAAACTCTCTGTTTATCAGAAAAAATCAATTTGGAGTTACATGGTTTTCACGCAACACATGGTATCTAGTAACTAAACACTGAATTGTAGTGAATTAGTATAATAGTTTAACAATTAGAAGTATAAAGTAGACTTTGTACAGGTCTAGTACTTGAGTAAATGTACTTAGTTACTTTCCACCACTGCATGGATAATATAACAGCCTTCAGAGCATATAAAAGTATTGAAATCCTTTACTTAACTAAAAGTAACTATACTACACTGTAAACATACTACGTTATAAGTTAAAATATTACATTCAAAATTTTTGCATAACTAAAAGTACACATTTCCTTTTAGTGAGTTACATTTGTATCAATATGCTATTGGATTATTATCACTAATTTAACAGCATGTAAGTGGCTTTTTAAAGTGCTTTCTCTAAAATGTGGATAATAAAGTCACATAAAAGTACAAGTAAAGTATCTCAAAACTATACTTCAGTACAGTACCTGAAAATACTTTCCAATACAGACAGCAAGTGGTGTGCTCGTGCCAGTCAGCCATTGAGAACAAAACATGTTGCTTCATCATCTCTGTGGTCATTTCCTGATGACAAACAGAGCTTAACTCTTGGTTGTTGAAACGAGGGAAAGTTTTTTGTTTTTTTTTTCCCTAAAGACTGATTCATCCGTCATTCAGGTGAATCACTTCAGATGAAGCTTCATGGACAGACGGAGGTTCAGGAGGCAATTTTTTATTTGTCCACGCAAAGTGATGTTTTTCTGCATATTAAAGTGAATCAGAACATGAGGTTGGTGGTACAAAATTACCTGACAGATGTGTGTGTGGAAAGGTACAGGATGGAGCTGTCTAGCTGTCTGTTTAGACATGGTGACAATGTTTTTTTTATGGACTTAGTGTGGGAAGCATGAATCATGATTTCTACACTGTGGAGATGATTCAGAGGCTGGAGGTGACTGCAGCGCGACACAATAGACTCCCACTCATTTCTGTCCCCTGTGGGCTGAATGTATTTTGCACTGAGGATTCAATCCCCAGCTGGCCAGTTACCTCTTATCTCTTTGATTTTTGCTACATCAGTAAGGTACTGTCTGACCCTGCTGAGCCAAACGACAGCTGCAAACACAGTCTGTTCTAGGCTCAGTCAGACACAGCCACCCACTAAGATGATTTCTCAGGTGAATCCAACAACCAAAGGAACCAGTGTTCCACGGTTCTTTCTTGTCTGAGCTCAAAACAGTACTCAAGAGCCTGAGCCTCCTCATTACTCTTTTAAATGCAGCGGTGTCAGCTGGAAACACTGCAGACAAAAGTCCATCTACACTGTAAATGTTTTCAACAGCAGTTTCAGACTCACTCACGTCTTTATTGTTTTAATTTAAAATGATTGGATTTTCCACAACAACAGTTTTGTCCTGAGAATCAATGTTGCTTCAGTAGATAAGAAGATGCTGATGACACAGAAACACACACAGTAAAACTCAAAAAGATAATTTGAAAGCTGTATAATATTTACTTTTCTGGCATGGTCAGCCAGCTCAGGACAAATGCAGCCTGACTGCTTGATTCTCAACAGCAACTACAAAAAAGTGTCTCTGCTCACACAAACATGCAGCATTATTGTTTCACCATATTCCACCATACCAACAGATGTATGCATGTTATATTCATTTATATTCATATGTACTGACTGCTGCTGTTTATAAGTCAACCACAACAATATTTGCTCTCTTTCCTATTTTGCACAACAATTTTCACTCAGCACAAATAAAAATCTGTCTAAACATAAAGAGTTTCAAAACAGCAACATGGAGCTTTGTTTTGATTTATTTGTGGTATATTGTTAGAAGAAATAAGGGAATGAGTCTTATTAGGCTGCAGTAATAATAAAGAGAAAATAAATATTTACATTCTGTCATATTCATCCAGCTTGTTGTATTCCATGACGCCCACTGTCGCAGAGCCCAATGTCATGATGTTGATATGTAAGGTTTAAACCTGAGAAAAAACTGTCCAACTCATATGAAGTACAGGAATGCATGTGTGAATATATTCCTGTAGAGGGCACAGCTTCTCTGCAGCTTCCCTCCATCACTGGCAATGAACATTATGTCCATGACTGGTTTTAAATACAGCATTCTGATATCAAGTTGGGCCGAGCAGATTCTAGTCAGGGAGAAACTTTTTTTCACTATATACAGTATATGTATTGTTTCATGTATGTAAAAGTGACATTTCTGGCTTGGTATACCATTGTGCTTGCAAATATTATTGCTGTTTAACGACCTTAAATACTAATGAGAGCAGGTTCTAGTCCTCTGTTTTGAAATTTTGTGGTTATATTTGTATTTTGCACACAAACTGCTTCATGACTTTGTCCTTCAGAATGACTCTCATCTCATATTCCTATAGTCCACATACATGATGCAGAACATCTTTTCTGTTCTGTTTTCTTCCACCTCTCCCTAAACACGATTTAGAGGAGAAGTGCACACCAAGTTAGGTAAAGGGATAATAATGTGGTCACATTTTTCTTAAGGTCTCTTTCCCTGATTGGCTCCTGAAGAGTAAACCCAACATTCCTCAGCGGTTTGCTGCAGCAGCTTTTTCCACTGCCAACTGTGGTCATTCCCTCACCTGGAGTCCCTGCACGCACTCAAAGTTCACACTGCCTGCAACTTTTCACACGTTTGAGGACAGATTGTCGACTGGATTGAGAGCCGTGGAAACATGCTTCTGTCAGCGGCAATTGTGACCACCTTGTTGTGTTTCTGCTCACTCCATCCTACTTCTGGACAGGTGAGTGAGTGCAATGTCTCAGACTAATGAGCTAATCAATGAATTACAGCTACAGTTGGGTGCATAATCTCATTTTAGTTAAATATGTTGAAAGCCTTGACATATGTTCTCAAAGACAGTTCTACTCTATCTATTGAACTGATTAACTGACAGCCATGCATGGCTAGAAGGCAAAAAAGGTTCATGTCTTAATAACCTCTCTCCTCTTACTGTAAGTACAGAACATGTCCTTGCTTTGCATCACATAGAACATGTTTGACAGAGCAAACCTTGAGTTGCCTTCACTTTGCATGCAAGCTTCAGAAACAAGACCCCAGAGGCGCCAGTGAATGAATACATTCAATATATACTGTATATGGCTATCCTGCTAGACCTTTTCAAAAAAGCTGCATCTGTCTTTGCATGCATATCTGTGTCGGTGCATGTTGGTTTGTTACTTAAAGATAGATAGATGTCCAGCATGTGTTTATAAATGTCCCTATGTGTGTGTGACAATTTTGGTCTAGCATAGGTTTGTGTGTTGCGTAAAGTTGCATTTCAGTGGTTCAAAGTTGTTTGTTTGTTGTAACAAATCTGGTTGGATTCAGTAGAACTGTACTGTAATCTTAGCTCAAGTGTTGTATGCCTCCTACACACTGTCACCCAGTTAACATGCAGCCATGTGAAATGTTGCTTAGCGAAGGCAGAAAGAGGTCTTTGACAACTACACTACAAACACCAGCCAACCCGCCCCCCCCCTCCCCCGGGCCGACTGAAGTCCCTCCAAACCCCAGTTCTGTCCAAATCAGAAAGGTGTTTTCAACAAATATTGACTCTTCTTACATAACTCTGGCTGGATGAAAACACTAATTGGTTGTCTGAAAACATGCATGAGAGGACAGAGCAGAAGGCGTAGAATGATGCTGTTGAATGAAGGAAAGGACATGGATAGAAAACAGTGCCACTCCCTAACCCCTCCAACCAATAGAAAGGGAGGTTGTAGCACAGGTGATGTTTATGCTGTGGCCGTTTAAACCCGACTTACTAACCCCAAACCTTAAGCCACCACATCATAAAGAGCAAGTGAGTCCCCATAATGCTAGCTAAATAGCTTTTGCTAAAGCTGCAGTTACATAACTTCATGTAATGATGATTTTAAACCTCCACACAGCGTCACACCTAAAAAACATAACAAGAATAGTTACTTTCAAAGAGTGTTCTTGTGTTTATGACTGAGTTACAGTATCAGCTTTGAGAGGAGGAGGTTTCTGCTTGTAGATACTTACAGTGGCCAAACATACTCAGATCCTACCACATTTCATATAACAGCCCAGCCCTGTGTGCCGTACAGGGCTACAACTGAACTCCTTCAGCAGACTTTCACTTGTTCATTTATGCAATGGAGCAGACTTGTAATTAAACCTTCTACTTGTAAAATTGAGGAATAAAGAGATAGATTTATTTGGTAGAGTGACCTCAGGAGTTTGAGGTGATTTTTTTTTTACCCTCCCAGCAAAATTCAAAAATATGCTCACAGAAAAACAGCCTGATGTAATTTGTGAGATAATCTGGTGGGTAGGAAATAAAAATGTAATTGTAGAGTTGTAAAAGTGCAACATATTGATTGGATGTGGTGAAAAAGTGAATGTGTGGTTCCCATAGAAACCTTTATATACATTTTCTGTCTCAAACACTACTTTAAATTTAGATCGTTTTGAGTCTTGTGAATGAATGGAAATCTTGTAATAAATGGAAAGTTAGTTCTCTGGCTAATACATCAATGACATCACTGACTTGTGGTCCTGTGGTCTCTTTTTCGTGTTAACAAATATTTATTTTTAACTTACCTGAGCCAGAGGAAGAGCTTTTCTGTATTCATGAATTCAGCAAAACAGTATTTCTTTTTAGGAAAATGTTTTAACACAACATCCGTAACTTTCAAGATTCAAATAAGCCTACTTATAATGAAATACACTCTTGAATGCTCCTAAGGCTGAGAATGATGCATTTTAAAAACAAAAATCACAATCTTCTCATATCAAAGTGATTAAATGTAAGTATAATTATGTGGCTACACTTTTATTTGTAATATTGTAGCAAAGAATAAAAATCTGATATTTGAAACTCTTTGTGGTCTTGTCAGTAAACAAGTTGTTGTTGTCACATCGTCACTTAATGACTTTAATTGTCCTCTCTGTTTTGTACCAGGACTGTCCTAGTAGGCAGGAAATACAGGGCTCTTTGAAGCAGGTCCAGAAGCTTCTCTCAGCCCATGAAGCCTCGTACTTGCAAAGTCTTCGCAACCTGAAGAAGAAAATAAACTTGTTGCATAGCAGCGCAGGGAAGCAGACCACAAGAACCACCAACAGTAAGCACAAAGCCTCAGAAAAAACTGATTTATTCACATGTTAGATGTTTGAACTGCTGTGGTTGTTTTATCACCTTGTACTTTTCCAACAGGCACCTGCCCAAAACTGGATGCACCCGTCAATGGGAGGAAACTTGGCAAGTCACAGAACGTAGGCCATGAGGTTCACTTTCTGTGTGACCCTGGCTATGAACTTGTGGGATCAGAGAGCAGGGTTTGCCAGGAAAGCCTGACCTGGAGCGGCCAGCAGACTACCTGCCGAGGTGAGAGGCCACATGCCACCTGGTCTCACTGTAGTGGTCACTTTCTCCACTGCCTCCACCTCATCTTCTTCCCACAAGAGTGTCTCCTCTTCTTCACCCTGACCATCCACTGATTCTGTTATCTAACCCACTGATCACTTTTACAAGTCTGTCATCGTCCTCTTTGTAAACTTCCCCTCCCCTGCTCTCTATTTCCATTCCTCTTTTTGTGCATTATGCATGTCACCATCATTTTTCCATGTAGAGATACATTTCATATGTGACCCATGATCATATTTCCTCTTTATGTACTTTGGTCATTGTCCAGAGAGCTTATTGAATGCTGTGACATGCGATATTCCAACCCCTATGTCTCTGACAGCTCGCTGACTTTAAGATAACAGCTCAAAGGCTGTTTGATCCAGGCAGGGCTTCCCCTACACTTTGGCTGCACCTAATATCAACTCATCTGCTCTATTTTGTCCTTATTACCCCTCTTACATACATATACCATGATGTCACATTCTTTTATCTTTAAGCATCAAAGATATTTGGTTGCATATGTCTTCGTATCTCTAGCTTCAAATGCAGCAGTGGAGTTTTCTCCTATAACCTCCCTTTCTGTCGTTTTCCTCAGACATCAATGAGTGCTCGTCCTCTCCATGCCTGAATGGTGGGACATGTGTGGATGAAGTGAACCAGTTCTCTTGTGTCTGTGCCAAAGGCTGGGCTGGAGCCACCTGTCAGAGCCCTGTGCCAACATGTAGGTATAATACACGACATACTCAGACCACACGCAAGTAGATTTACTTTACAATCTCACTGCTGCTCACATTTAGATAATGTCAGATACCTGGGGTTCAGGTGTTGGGTTCCATCAGATATTAATATTAAGATAAAAATATAACAAATAAGTATTTAAGACAACACTTTACTGCAAAGCACATTGTTATAGGCTTGTATCCAAATCTTCTCAGTCTGCTGAAGGAGATTACATTGGCCAGTGGTTTGGTTTGCGAAAACAAGCTGGTGCTACATACCACAATGTGGGTTTTATTGAATGCTGAAGTCCAAGACGATTGAGTGTTTGCTGCTGCTTGATGTGGACAGTGAAGTCAGTGCACAAAGTGACAGACTGTGAATCTCTGAAGCCCAGTTCATACTGCATATCAAGATTTGGGAGCTCTAATAATGTCTGATAATATCATTACCAACATGGAACCCTTTAATTAGTTTAATTGATTTTGACAATGATATATATCCAAATATTTAAAAAAAAAAAAAAAAGGCAACTTCAGGGCCCCATTGAATCAGTATATGAGAGCTTTACACTGATAAAACCCAGTCAACCAGAATGAATGAATGTTGCTGAGCCTATACGAAGCTATTGCACCAAAAATATTACAGCACGGAATGAAAAATACACTCTACTGCTTATGTTTCCTCCTTCCTGTCTTCCACATTCAGTCTTTGTCACCATGACAAACACCTCTGCTGCCACCTCCCCAGCCACTGCTGCTGCTTCTACCTTGCCTGCTGCCACCACTGGGCCTTTTGTTCGTCCATCACGTTGCACTATAATGCAGGGGACCACCCACTGCACCTGTGAGCCAGGGTACACCATCTCTGGCAGGGACAGCAACACTTGCACTGGTACGACTAATACCTGCCTTGTAGCGACAACAGATATACACGTTTATGTTTCATTGTAAGATGTTTACTGTGTGTGCAATGTTCACTTCAGATATAGATGAATGTGAGCTGTTCCATAATGGCCAGGCTGGAAGACTGTGTTTGCATGCTTGTGTTAACACCCCTGGGGGCTACCGCTGTTCCTGTCCTGTCGGATACAATGTGACCCGCGATGGACGCAGCTGTAAAGGTGTTTTTCTTTTTCAGTGCTTTGTTTGGCCATCACGGGTTTTCAATTTCAAAAATCTTGCCCTCAACATTACACAAAGTATTCCACAAGATAGTTTGTGTAATACCAAATGTTACTGAAAAAACAACCCATTAACCCATTTAACTGCGACCCTAAAGAATTTTATGAATCATAGCCCAACTAACTGTTTTAATACATGTCTTACTGTGTTGATGTTTCCTCACAGACATTGATGAGTGTGCCACAAGACAAAACAACTGCACAAAGGACCACATGTGCATTAATACCTACGGTGGTTTCCAGTGTGTCCGTGTGGAATGCCCCAAAGTCTCTAATGCTACATATGTAAAGACATCGCCTATGTGAGCATTATTCTTAATTATTTTTTTACATCCAAGGTCGTCCCCCATTGTACAAATAAGTGTGATTAGTAACAAGTAGATATGGGGTCTGAATTTGATCCCATAGGTTTAACACCATCTCTCCCACTTGGTTTCAGCTACATCCTCCTCTTACTTCTTCTTTTTCCAGGCGTTGCGAACGTAACCCCTGTCCCGTGGACAACAAGGCATGTTCGCAGGCCCCGAACTCCTTCTCCTACCATTACCTGGCTGTCGTGTCCAACCTGTCAGCTCCTCGTGTCATGTTCAGGGTCTCAGCATTGCGTCCAATGGGTGACACACTTCGTTTCTCCCTGCTGGGGGGAAAGCAAGCCCGGCGCCATTTCACAGTCCAGCGTTCAGATCGTGTGACAGGTCAGCTGATGCTGGTGACCCCCGTACAGGGCCCTGCCTCGCTGGAGGCAGAAGTGGAGATGAGTGAGCTGGAGAGACGAGTCCAGCTGGGGAGGTACATCACTAAAGTCACCATGTTTGTTTCCCAGTATGAGTTCTAGAAAGAGAGGGATGAAAATGGAAGTACACTTAGAGCACAAAGCCCAAACAAAAGTCTGGTTTGGATTTAGCTAAGGACTCTATACTTTTTCATGGATGTATAATAATGTGATGTAGCATGGTGACCATCTTTAAAGTCACATGTACTATTGCTAGAGGAGGAGCTCAAAAGAGTAGTAAAGTAAGCATGAATCAGCACATTGACTCTTAAGTGATGGATGGATTAACATCTGTCTTGCACAGCTGTGTGCAAACAATGTTTTAGAATATGGGTTGTTCAGGGGCATTGATAATAAGCTATAGAAATCCAAACTGAGAGATGTATATTTGGGTTGATTTAACCAAATGAACAACTGTTTTGTATGGATTAACTATTAGAGAATATTTATACTTATTTATAATATAGACTAAAAGGTGAATGGCATGATGTAGCAAACAGTAAGGCAGCATTCAACATCTAAAGCCCATCCTGAAAGAAAGTGCTATATTTGTAAATGACAGTCCTGCTATGTTGACGTTGATGTTTGGACATGTAATCATAATGTGTGAAGTGTGATGTCTGTAACTGTCTTTACAGTCATGTTTTATTTATATTCTGGTTTCACTACAACTATAATATCTTTTCCTTCAATACAATCATTAAAACAACACCATGGAAACCCTAAAAAGTTTGTTCTTTTATTTGAGAATGCATAAATTGCTTGGTACAATTTCAATGTTTATGTATTGCACGCTCCACCTTGTGAAATATGCTGTAAGAGCAGTCTGATATATATATATACATATATATAAGCAATGATATATGTGAGCAGTGGTTGTTTGGGAAACACACAGTTTTCGCAGTACAGAGCAGTGCTGTTCAGCAGACAGACAGCCAAAGACAGGCTGCTCAAAGAGCCACTGTGTTCGTACAGTGTATGAATGACTTTAACTTTTAAATTTGCAAAACAAGCGCACACAGAAAAATGCGCGTGTCACATGGACCCTGTAAGTAATGCGTGTATGATCATTTTCCTTTCATGAGGAGTGAATATTTGGAAAGAAAAAAATGTGGCATTTTAGAGAAGCGTGACGAAATGTGTCACTTCTGTGCTGCACCAGCCATTTATCTACTGCTTGGTGTTGCACAACTATCTGAAAAAGAAACCACACAAAAGTACATCTGTGGATAGTGAGGCAAAGTGTAGGTTCACTGGAGACAAACAGGATATCTTTAGTTGCAGAGGGGGCTCCAAACTGTGGCTGAGACTCACAGATGACACCACTGAGGGGCGGGGGAGTGTTTTAGCCACGGGATCCTAAAACAAGATTGTATGCTGAGTGAAGAAAAAAGATGCATATTGAGATAAAGAGGCAGACAGAGAGTGATGGCTGAATAGAGAAGGCTGAATAGAGGACGATTCACGCCAGCCAGTCAGTCAGTCACTGGCCAAGGGGTGCAGGCTGAATTAAAAACTGCTGTCTTTATTACCACCACATAATAGGCCTCTCACTGTTCTTTACTCTGCTTCTGCTTCTTCTGGCTTAATAGAAGAATAAGCAAAGGGATAGGTGAATGGGAGGCCATCCTTATGTTTGCCCCTGAGGGAGAGGTGATGATTCAGTATCCAGAGTTCATCCAGACTGCTTACTCCTGTCCCACCATGTCCGACCATCCCAGAATGCAAATAAAAGCCTTTCTTCTTATGTCGGCTTATCCTTTTTGCAAGGTCCATCCTGGTGCACAACAGAACACAAATATACAAACTGTGCTCTAAGAAAGTCTGCCTATAAGAGGACTTGGTCTGACATCTGACGTTTTTTCTGCACTGTTTCACCTCTCAATGTCCTCTCGTTTCCTCCCCACCTCGAGCATATCATATTACATCTACCTTCTGATCCTTCTAACCCCACTCCTCCATTTCCACCACGCTTTTCTCTACAGCTCTCTCCAATGCGACTGAGTCACACCATACAGATAAAAAAAAAAAAAGATCCTAATGAGTGCTGCTAGTGTGTTCAGGACTGAAATCAATATCTTGATCTCAGTTTGGTTGTGAGGTATGGTCATAAGAAACCAGCACTCTCTCTTTGACAGCAGGCTGGGTTATCACTGGTACTTACTTTTGAAAGGGAATACCTCGGTCTTGTCTGAAGTTTAATGGAACAAAGAAGAGTGTGACTGGTCTGCTGAAGATCCAGAGAGTGCAGACAGGACTTCACAGTCAGTTTAGCTTAGGGCCATTTGATGTGGGCATGCAGGTGAGGGGAGGAGGGAGAGGGGATAACAGGCATGCCAGCAGTGCCCACGGTAACTGTGGTCAGGTCTGTACTGCAGGTCAGTGCAGAACAGTCAGGATATGAAAAGATAGGGTACCTCATTTCCTAATCCTGAATCAGACACCTGATCTGCTCTGCTTGATGCACCATTAAGACACTGATACTTTCTTTTTCTGTCTTATTATTCAGTCAAACATCAGTAAGTATACTCATTGATGTTTTTACAAAGTCATTGCAAAAGAAAATCTGTGAATGTTCGTGTGCATTTTTAAAATATGGTGTTACACTGCCCCCTGCTGCTCTTTAGAAAACCACCTTTTTGAAACTGATCTCTGTATCATAGTTTGCACTGCACCCTGCAATCAGTGTGAGTTGTTAGTGTATTAATGTGCTTTGTAAAAGTAGACACAAATGTAATAATTTTAATTTGTTTTCAACTATGTTTTGGTTGAAGCTGAAGCTCAAACATCACAGTCAGGAACATTGCAGAACATGTGTTAAATCAGTCAACTAAAGCCAACTTAATCTAGCCTCTGGCGCTAAAGGCGGTCATAGAAACATTCTTGCATTCATACAGACAGTGTGACATGCCTCACCAGATTTTGAATATCTGGATTGTTTTTAATATTTCTAAAAATGTATTACAATTACTTTTTTATAGTATGTAGTTATGATTATTTTATGTTCAGGCCTGATTCTATTAGGGTGCAAAAGCACAGGTTTGCACACGCTCGGCATTATCTTAACCAGCTTCATGAAGCAGTCACCTCAAAAGTTATTATTAGAATTTCTTGCCTTCTTAATGCGAGACCAAGTATTTTCTTTATAAAGCACTTTAAAAGCAAGAAAGTGTTTTACAAAGACACATGTGTGTAGACTTACAGGCATAAAACCATAGGCCTACATGTGCAAAAAAATATGTTGCCTCTTAAAAGCAACAGATAGATAGCAGCAGATACAGCTTGTCTAAAGGCTGAATTGATCCTAAAATGAACTGGGAGCCAGTGCAAGGATGCAAAGACAGGGGTGATGTGGTCTAATAACTGGGCTGCAGCATTTTGTATTTGTTGTCATCAGGAAAGCATTTGATGTAAGTGAAAAAGTGAAGAATAGGATCTCTGTCTTGTCCTCATTTAACCGAAGGAAATTATGAGACAACCAATGTTTGACATCTTTAAGGCATCTTTGTAATCAAGTTACCTTGGCCTAGAAATGAGGGTGGAGTAGACCCATTATGAAAAAAGTCGTTCGGAAGGGAAATGAGCACTTGACAGAAAAGATGAAAACCACAAAACTTTGCTTCAACATATATTACCAACATTTTGCCTGTTTAACAGTTGATTTTTCTATTCTATTGGTTACAGGCCACTAATAAAACAGGCCACATCTGCCTTTGAATAAATGAAGTTATTGTGATTATTGTGGCTCGGAACTTGAACAAGCACGTTGTTAACAAAGCAAGTGTTAACAGTTACATACAGTTACACCATCTTTCTGAAAGCATTTTGTTCTGGAAAAATCAGTCAGTGTGTTGGTGTGACTGCTATGATCATTGTCTCAAGTCTCTTTTGTCACTTTTCATATTGATTTGTATTTAGAGTTTATAAATCATTGGAGATTGAAATAAATTATACTCACTGAGCTGTCCTCATTGATGAAACATTAACTGTATTCGTTCATTGTATCAGCATTATTATTCTTTTATAGTTTGTAATGTCTAAGAAATGTTGCATCACAACGCCTATATACTATACACTATTGATATTGTAAGAGGAAGTTGCATCAACTGAATCTGTCTGAACGTATCTAAATGTAGCCTTGATAATGAAATGAAGTCACACCGCGAGTTCAATTTGACCCCTCATGGCTGAACCCTGCTGGCAGCTTGATTAACAGTGTATTTTGTGGTCCAAGGCCTGGCTTTAATTTCTAACCTTCCACGTTCACAGTCTGCAGCATCGTTGTGCTGTATGCCACTCAATCTCAGATCAGTGAGATCTCAGTGTGAGCATTACACATGACTTTGTGTCAGAACATGCCTACCCATGAGGCAAAAGTTGAAGGTGACGACTGAGAGCGGCGAATCAATAGTTGAGGTGTGAACTTTTGTGAAGTTCTTCTGTATCCAGCAGGGTTAGTCAGAACCGACATCCTGTGATAAATTAATAAAGAAGACAATAATTATAAACACTTCATAATTATAAAGAATAAACTCACATCACTGAGCATTTAATCAAAAACCATTGGGCAGTTTGTTCATGAATACTGACTAAAGGACGCCTAACCTTTAATAGAGCAGCAATCAGGCTGACACCCATTAAAATTGATTTATTCTCTGAAGTGTTATATTATAGCTGCACAGTGTGACAGACAGTGTGACTGAAAGTGTTACGGTTTTACACAAACAGCATGCATATACTGTATATTTTTGGGTGGGTGACGTCAAGATGGTGTGGGACCACTTGTGAGTTAGCTGCTCTATAAAGGACACAACACCAGACCACCGCTCAGCTGGGAAGTGACTGACAAACAGCCGACAGAGGAACAGCATGAGAGAGCAGGTGAGATACAATGATCTTATACATATTTAAGATATTTAAACATATTTAAACAAATTGTTATATCAAAACTTTTCAAGTTAATCCCATTGCAGTTTTGTTGTATTTTTGTTTGTCCAGACCACAACCTGCTCTTCTTCCTCTCAATTAAATTCATTTATTTCTATGATATAACTATTGTTTCATTTGGATCTGAACATACTGTTAAACTGTTGTTTTAATATCAAAAGAACAAAACATATGTTTGATCATTTTAATAAATCATCATGCAACTGAAGCCAAATATGTTTCAGGAAGCTCTGCAGGACTCAGCTGAGCACTGACTGAATATCAGCATGAGCAAATGAAGAAATCTGCAAGTAAAACAGCGTGAAAAACATGTTTTATGGTGTCCAACTGAGGGACCACCACTTCCCCACCATTTTTCCCTCTGAGTGGCCAAAATTTTGTGTTCATTGGATTAGTCACACTGTAGATATTCGAGTCATTGCAACATTTGTAAATGGAGCTCATACAGATGCAATGAAATGCATGAAGGAGTTAGAACATTGTATGGAATACACACAGGCATGCAGTAAATTATAGATTGATACTAATGATAATTGTGGCATCTGCATGTGCCGACAGTTCGTGTGAGGGCGCTCTGTCAGAGGTAAGTTCAACAGATTCTTATTACATAGTTCTTCACAGAGAGCCAAATAAAAGCATTTGGATTTAACACCTTATTATGCTGTTAAATCAACTTCATCAGTTTTGTTCCTGTGTTATGCCAAGAGGGATACAGTTAAATCTTAATGTCAATTAGGATGTTTTACTAACATTTTTTTCTGTTTTTCTCTTTTTCATATCCAGTTGTCAGAGCTAATGTTTTGAATGCTATGGAAGATATGAGATTTTGTTGTTGTAAATAAAATACTCAAACAACAAGTCACAGGCTTCCATAATATTCAAAATGCAATACTCAGTAAATATCACATTGGAAACTTTGTTTGGACATGTCAGAGGTCACATTTTTAAACTTTAGCCACGCAAATTCGGTATGGACATGCTCAGCAAGATGAGGAGCTGGGAGTTGCTGGGCAGAAATTCACAAGGCTGACTGTGATTAACTTAATTAAAGTCTCTGTCTAATGCCAATGACTGTCAATGCTACATTTTGAATGTCTGCCACTTTGTCCTTCTCTCTCATGAACAGACAGACCCAACAGAGAAGATCGATTTGTGGCCAAACCGTTGCAACTATCACTGAAACAACTTGACCAGTAGTAGTACGAGGCTTTCCTGATCATGTAGGTCTAAAATTCTGTGTCTACCGGTAAGGAATGGACTGTCAGCATGACGGAGAGAAACTGGTTTGTCTGCTTCCCTGCAGAAAAATCCCTCCTTTTCAACATGGGTGTTAATGGGGCTGTGGCAGGGACTAGCTGGTGTTTTTAAGCTCACACCACCGAAACAGTAAGGCTGACAGCCTCAATAGTGGCATCAATGCGTAGGTAGCGAGTTCTCCTACGTTTTGAGTGGTAAATTATATCTGTAGCGTGAAATTTGTGGCCAGGAGAGGCTTGTCTGTTTTTTTTTTTTGACAGACTTTTTCGTTGCTCCTTCACTCTAGCTCTGACGTCACTCACTCTAGCAAGTGCAATACACACCCATTGTAAATGCAGAGTTGGAGTAAAAACCTGCTCAACTTTAAGCTTGGATAGTTTAAAAACGGTAAAAGATTTTGTGAAGTTGAGTACAAGTTTAATAGTTGAGGATCATGTGTACAATTTGCAGTCTGAATGAAGTCTGTAGGACAAAGTATGCAGTAGTAGTAGTCGGTTAAAGAGGTTTGTACAGAGATTTGAAGATTTCCAATGCATTCTTATGGGGGAAAATTTGTAGAAAATGTGGAATAGTTTGTACAGTATTAATAGTAGAGATTTGTAAAGTAGTTGCTGGAATGTCCTTAATGAGCTGCATCTGGTGGTATAATTTTTATGTTTGTAGGACAGGATTTGTGGGAGTGGTAAGGTGTCAAAAAACGTACGGAAAGGAAAAATAATAATAAGAATAAAGATTTGAATGCCCTTTGGGCATCCACACTAATAATAATTCTCAGTATTATGTTATTAAACTGTGCAGCTGTAGCTCTGCAGACGACCTCTCAGCCATGATGCTTCCCTCAGACCACACCCAGATCTCAGCCCAAACTTCCCGGGCTCCTCCCCCTGGCTGCCCCTCAACTTCCATTCTCCAAAAACACTCCAGTGTTATCCTGAGTCCATGGTCCGACTTGTGCCACATTAAAGTAAGTTATGTGAGCTGTTCGTGGTTATGATAACTTACCCAGTCAGTGCGTGTTGTTTGACCTTAGCCATCTCTGACGGGGATAAGTTGTAGCACTTCTTACACGCCGATATCCAGCCTCATCCTCATGTTTTGATTTTGTTGTTCGGACTGCTGGCTAACTGGCTAACTTTAGCTTAGCCGAGGTTATCTAGGAAAACAGGCGACCAAACTAGTGTGTGAGTGAAAGTTGGGAAGTTTCTTGTTATGGAAAAGTTAGGAAAAGCCGACATGATTTCCTTGGATTGATAACGGGACCGTTTACTTTGTTTGACGGTGGTAACGGGGGCTAGCTAACCACCCTGCTAACATGGTCAAAATAAGTTAACTTCACAGTAGCATGGTGTGTTAAAATGCTGTATATGATCATGATGGAAGCTTTTGAACTTAAGTATCAAAGTTAGAAAGGTTTTCATAAACAATAAGGACCGCCGTGACTTTACGTTTTATCCACGTTGTCTCACTTTACTGAGAGTAACGTAGCGTTACTTCATAAGCTGATCCTACATACAGTTTTTAGTCAAGTCGGTACACCTTAAATTTGATGTTTCAAATGACTAAACGGGCCAAAGTTTGTAACTTTAGAGGTCTGTGTTTGAAATAAAGTAAGCAGGAGACAGGACTCGTCCCAACAATCCTCAAGGAAGCCTTTTTATGATAAAGTCTGAACTAAATGTTTGTACATATTTGCTGTAAAGTCACCTTTGTGAGATGTACGCATTACTAACTCTGTAAACAGCCTCCAAACACAAAAACTGTGTGTGTCAGATCTGTTTTCTAACATGAAGCAGCTCTACGGTGTGTTGATTTGCATTAACAGTGTATTAACATAATAAATACTTACATTGTGACAGCTGCTGTTCTTGTTCTTCAGCTGCACTGTCCACATGCTTTGTGCCTTTAAGTTGTCATAAAGAAAGAAACACATAGGCAACCTCCATTAGGTCTAAAATTGCACATGCATAAACTGTAAGCTTGATCAAAAACAGGGGCGAGTGAAGCATTATATGTCATAGCTCAAGGCAGGATGATAAACTGTGTGACGAAGAGGTTTTACACAGAGGCAGCTGTCTATCTCCAGTTGTAATAGGCCATTGTTGAAAAATCAATAAACAGGCTGAGCTTTATGGCAACACTGTTTTCTTTTGTTCATTTGTATTTTTTACATCATTGTGATGAAGAACCTCAATTAACCTTTGATTAGCCAAAATCAAACATTCCCTTCTGGCTATTTTATATAGTAAAAGTTTCTGTGAGTTTTATCCAGCTTCCCAGAATAGTCTCTTTACCACAAAAATATCACAACATACAACTGTATGTTGAAAAATTGCATTATCAAAGTATAAATGTATCCATATCCACCTCTGCAGTTAAAGCTTAAAGTGAAAATGTGGCAGAAATTGTTGCCTGCATGTACAAAAAAATGTGTGCTTGAGCTGCCATCATTGGGAAATCAATTATGTTCACTCATGGCCATATTGCATCTTTCAGCCAGACAGTAAAAAAACTTTTGGTGACGGATGATTTCTATCCTTTCCAGTAGCCCCAAAATGATCCATACATAGCAGAGGAACACAGAAGAGCTCCACCAGTGCAGAAGGAATGTCTCCCAAAGTGCCCGGTGGCCAAGGCAGAGGGGATTATTCTGCAGTGCAAGTGGCTGTTCGAGTGCGTCCCCTGCTGCCTAAAGAGCTTCTACACTGCCACGAGAGCTGCATCACCGTAGACTCAGAGCTGCACCGGGTTACGCTGGGTCACGACAGACATTTCCTATGTGACTACCTATTTGAAGAAACTTGCTGTCAAGAGGAGGTTTATTCTGTGTCTGTCGCGCCACTTATAGATGCATTCTTTCAAGGGTTCAATGCTACGGTCTTTGCCTATGGGCAGACAGGCTCGGGCAAAACATACACCATTGGAGAGGCTAATATCTGTAAGTTATTTTATTTTATCCTTTATTTCATTGTCATTTCAGTTTATCCTGCAGTTTTGCACAATTACAGATTTTCTAAATGTATCTAAATTTGTAGGCTCCTTTAGAGATGAGGAGCAGGGTATCATCCCCAGGGCTGTTGCAGATATCTTCAAGCTGCTAGATGAAAATGATCTCACAGACTTCTCAGTCCGAGTCTCTTATCTGGAGGTCTACAAAGAGGAGTTCAAGGACTTACTGGAGGTGGAGACGGCCAGCAAGGACATCCACATCCGGGAGGATAAAGGCAACATTGGTATGGAATTGGCAGCCTAATTTGTCTTAAACATGTTTCTCTCTTTTTTGTTTTTTTAATGTTTCCATCTGTGTGATTTCATAGTTTTGTGCGGCGTAAAGGAGTGTGAAGTGGAGGGTCTTGATGAGGTATTGAGTTTACTCGAGTCAGGAAACACAGCCAGGCACACTGGCGCAACCCAGATGAATCTAAACTCCAGTCGGTCACACACCATCTTTACCGTGTATATGGACCAGCGTCGGGGAAGCTCTCGCCTTTATGGGACTGCTACAAGTTCTGGACCACAAATGTTGTCTTCCAAGTTCCACTTTGTCGACCTGGCAGGGTCTGAGCGCATCTTAAGGACAGGGAACACTGGAGAGAGACTGAAAGAGAGTATTCAGATTAACAGTGGCCTTCTGGCTCTGGGAAATGTCATCGGGGCACTGGGTGACCCCAAGAGGAAAGGCTCTCACATACCGTACAGAGATTCAAAAATCACAAGGTACATTTCTAATACGTTCATGAGATGCTTTGCCATACAATTCTATGTCAGTTTGGTTTGATTTATATAACCCTTTTTTCACCTAGGATCCTAAAAGACTCTTTGGGAGGGAATTCAAAGACACTCATGATTGCCTGCATCAGCCCATCCTCCTCAGACTTTGATGAGAGTCTGAACACACTAAACTACGCAACAAGGGCCAGAAACATTCAGAACAGGGCGACAGTCAACTGCAAGCGGGAGCCAGATCGGGTGGAAGGACTGGAGCAACAAATCAAAGCCCTTCGCAGGGCCCTCGAAACCCGCCAGCGTTCAGAGACCCGCATCATTTCTCACGCTGATCCAAACAGGAGACCCCGACTCGGAGAGGGAGAGATCAGCAGATTGCAAGTGCAGAGTGCCCACTACAGGACGTGCACAGACACTGCTTACAGGTTAAAGCACATTGATTGGTCGAGTTAAATCTAGTCTGAATCATTTTTAAATTTGCTGTAAGCGTGCCATTGGTGCCCCATGCACAAGTTCACGATATAAAAACTAAACTAGAGATATTAAGGGATGGCCATCATAACTATTTATGACATAATATCCAAGCATCTTTCTAATCCACACTAATTCCATGTGATCCAAATGAAATTCAGTTGATCATGTAAAGATTTCACTCAGTTTACAGAATAATGCTGGTATTAATCAATCTTTTTATTTTTGTCTACAAATCCCTAAAAAGACCAAAACCCACCAGTGTTAGAGCTGTGTGTTTAGCCAAAGCTTAATATATGGTGTCTTATATCATTTGATAATACAAGTCTTAAAATCTATTAAAAATACATAAAAGCCACACACTGACATATTTCTAATTTCCAAAATTTTAGAGACAGTCAGAGACTATCTTTTTTTATTTCTGATGGAATGCAGCTCAGTGCTGAACAGAAGTATGTTTAAACTGGTTTGTTTGTTTGAGAAGCAGAGAATAAGAATAAATTACACTCTCTGGTAAACATTAGAGTTTATTGTAGCATAAAGCTACAGGCTGTATCATCATTATCTTATGTTACTAATGTATCACAGGCTGCTGAGGGAGCTGCAGAGTGAAGGGGCTCTGACTGCAGAACAGAGTCTGAGAGTGAAGGAGTGGCTGTGCTCTGTGGAGGAGGAACGAAGCGGACTGACCACTGCCTCAGGACCAGACAGCGGTATCGAGAACAGCTCCACCGAGGACAGTGTGGCATTGAGGAGAGGAAGGCCTTCTGTAAGGAACCAGGTGTGTCTCTTTTCACACTCTGAAGCGAACAAAATGTTTCTGTAAAATTTCAGGAATTTTAGGTATACTGTGCTGCTATGTTTATAGTTGTGTTATAAATATTACCCAGGATGCAGAGGCTGCGGAGGAGAGATGGAGCCATGAACATGAAAGTGAGAAAGAGGACAGTATTGCCCATCTTCAAGCACAGATCCAGAGGTTGGAGAGAGAGAACACAGACTTTTTAGCAGCTCTGGAGGATGCAATGGAGCAATACAAACAGCAGGTATGACAAACAGCAGTGAAATTCTAATATTGTTCTTCTATTAGTGCGGTGTGTCACAGTTCATATTAACTGTGCATGGTCACAGCAGGGTTAACCAAGCTGAGCTGCAGTAATATGAGCCAGATTGGAAACAGGGTGATCGTCCCCCACCCCAAGCTGTGTTGACATTATATTACACAGATTTGTTGCTTTACATGATATGTTACTTATTTGATTGCTTCCCTTCTGTCTCAGAGCGATAAGCTGCAGGAGCAACAGGACTTAATAGCAGAGCTGCAGTGTCATCTGTCTACTCCGGGGCTGATGGGCCTGGGCCTTAACTTGAGATCGCGGCCACACACGGCTCCTATGGGCTCCATGCAACACAGTCAGAATGGAGGCACATACAGACAGGTAACCAGCCAGCAGAGTTAATTCAGCCTGTGGAAGTGTGTGAAGTCAAAAGTTCTCTTTTATAGGATGAGCATATGCTAAAGTTGCAGTGTACCATTTTATAAAGAAAACATTTACTAACATATTTTTGCTGATCCACATTCATTTCTTAGTCAGTTTACCAGAATATGACATAGCCTGTGTGTGGTTTCAGGTCAGTCCAGTGGGCTACCTTGGCAATGGGCCTTGTGGTGGTCAGGATGGTAGCCTCTATGAGGAGCAGGAGATCCCAGGAGGAGCAGAAATGCAGGACACGGAAGAAGAGGGCAGTAATTACAACCTCAGCCGGGAGAGACGCAAGTATGTTGTTTTTCAATTCATAGGCTGGAACTTAACATTATATCAATTAAGCTTTAATAAAAGAAATAATGCATGCATGACAGACTGCACATGTGCTCATATTTGTGTGAAAGGCAGGTGAACCTGACCTGGACCAAGAAGGACATGCTGTCAGGAGGACTAGCAGCCGGCGGTAGAGGGCTCATACCTCACATGCCCGAACCAGATCACCCCTGTTTAGCCAGAAAAGCATGTAAGTCTAACAACGTTAGACGTCTTTATGTAGATTTTTGTTGTTTGAAGATGTCAACAATTGTTTGTGTGACCTCACTAATGAAATAATGTATGCACAAATGTTCACACGTTGAGAAGCATTCACTCAGTTTTAACAGCCACAGAAAAAGTGATATGCAACCATTTTTTTCCAGAACATTTTACATGTTTAAAATCTTTTAGGATCCCCTTTGACTTCACGTGTGTACTCTTGTGTTTGTGAAAAAGTTGCTTTGTTTCAGCATCTATAAACTTTCCACTGCATCTCACCATCTAAAGCAATGATCCACAGGTGTTTAAGCATGCTGTCTTCTGGTGAACTAAACATGTCCATTTCCTGGACTGAGAAATACTGGATTATTTTCTTTTGCACGGAAAGATCTTTAAAAAGAAATCAGAGAGAGTTTTGGATTGTGTTCTAGATCCTTTTGCGATCAGATGGTACCTCCAGGCTTTTAAACTCTGTTCAACATTTTGCCTTTGTTTTCTGTGATATAGTCTCTATTCTGTGGTCCAAGGTTCATATTACTCCCACTTTATGCCTAAGTGGATAGTGAGAGTCAAACGAGGAGTACTGATCTGTGTTGGTACTTAAGGAAAGTCACACATGAGGGCTTGAACCTTGGCTGTTGCTTGGCTGTTGCTCCTCTGTCCCCTTTATATTACATTATACCACCCTGCTGACCTCTCATGTATTCTCTCACCTCTCTGTGTAGCCAACACCAGTACGGGGGAGACATCTGTGCGTGAAAGTCTGAAGAGTTTTGAAGGTGTTTCAGAGTGGGGACTTCTTCAGGCACAGCAGAAAATCAGGGAGCTGTCTGTCACCATCCGCATGAAGGAAGAACTCATCAAAGAGCTGGTCAAAACAGGTAGCAATTTCAATTTCTGTGTCTTTCCCAAACCAAGGTTCTCTTATGTGTTTTTTGGCAATTAAATTCATGTTTTTTTTAGGTAAGGATGCTCAGGCCCTGAACAGGCAGTACAGCCATAAGATCACGGCTCTGGAGAGCGAAGCTATGCAGGCTCGACAGGAGCTGCAGGAGGCCCAACGGCAGCTGCAGGATCTAGAGAAGCAAGAGAGAGAGATCAGTGCAACAGACAAGACCAGAGCACAGGAGTGTCGCAGGAAGATAGCTGCTGCTCAGAGCAAAGTCCAGGTTTGACTGTCACACTTTATATAACACATAGGACAACAGACAAAAGATGATTTCCAGCTAAGATACACAACACTGCTTTTTAAATATTCTTCTTTTAATAACGATAATAAATATTCTCCATTGAGAACTTTGGACCTGCACATTTGAACTTCTAAAAAGCAATGTGTGTTTTTTGTATTAGGTTCTTAGCCAACGTCAGAGGGATACTGCTCGTCTTGCTAACCTTCCTGCCCAGAGTGAACGTCGTGTGTTAGAGCTTGAGAGAAGTGTTCAGAATATGAGACAGCAGCAGGAGCAGCTGCAGAAGCGGCTGCGCCAGGAAAGTCAGCAGAAACGACGTCTGGAGACCGAGATGCAACGAAGAACTCACAGAGTCAAGGTACATCAAGCCAGTACAGCAGGGGGGCAGTAACGTGTTTAATTACTAATTGTGGGTATTTTGTCACTTACTTCACCACAGAGCTTCAAATATGGAAGAAACACTGCGCTCTAGTGTTGATGCTGAAGTCCAACAGTCTAACCTGAAAAGCGATCAAAACAGCAACCTTTCATCCAACTTTTAAGATGTCTTTGGAAAACATTAGTTAAAGGTCCAGTGTGTCAGACAACACATGAGCAAGAAAACAAACCTTAGCCAAAGTTTATGTAAGTCATTGTTTCATTTAGCCAGTCCCAAATATTTTCCAAATGTAATGTTTGTACTGCTGCAGGGAACAGCTAGAAAGACTCCAAGACGTCTGACTGCTCTAACACTGTAAATTCATAGCAGAGGTTTGCCACACCATCAGTTTCTGGTTCTAATCATTGTCTCTAAGTCAGAATGACTTAACTCTCCAAGCTCTCTGCAAAGAAAATGTTACCGCTACCCATTAGAAGTCCACGTGTCTGGCAAAGGTGAATGAAAATTGTAAGAGGACCAAATGCATTTTATTTTTTTATGGCAGAGTTAATTTTGTTCTATTCTAGCTCTGTATTGGACCTTTCATCTTTCTTTCTTCTGTCCCTTCTGTAGGTGCTCGAGATAAAGAATGAGCAGCAGCAAAAGATCCTGAGAATAAAGACAGAGGAGATCGCAGCCTTCCAGAGGCAAAGACGCAGCGGCAGTAATGGCTCTGTCATCTCATTGGAAGAGCAACAGGTGGGACAGAAACTAACTTTAAATTCATACAAAACAAAGTGCCTGTAAATCTCAAAAGAAAATGAGTCACACAATGGTTTGATGCATCAAATTTTGTGTCTTAACTGGCTGTGAGCAGAAGATTGAGGAACAAAAACGCTGGCTGGATGAGGAAATGGAGCGGGTACTGGAACAGAGGAGAGGGCTGGAAGATTTGGAAGGAGAGCTCACAAAACGAGAGGAAATTCTGGCCAAGAAAGAGGCACTGCTACATGAACGTAGCGGCCTGGAGACCAAGAGGCTCCGCTCCAGTCAGGTATTAACAACAACAATTGACATCAGGTGACCACAAGAAACTGACACAAGCTTAAAACTTTTTCTTCTTCATCTTCCGTCTTCCAGGCCCTGAGTAAAGACCTGGTGACGCTGACGGGGCGTATTGAGACACTTGAGCGAGAGTTGAGTGAGAGGAATGGTCTTCTTCGCAGCAGCAGTGCTCAAGACTCACAACAGATTCGCCAGGAGATCTCCAACCTACGTCAAGAGAAAGACTCACTGCTAAAACAAAGAGTGGAGCTGGATGATAAGCTGCGGCAGGGTAACCTGCTGTCACCTGAGGTCAGATTTTACTCTTGGGTTCAAGACTCGAGACTTTGTGTCCTCTGGGCAGTGGACAGGATGTTTTTGTGCCTTCATGACAGACAAAAATATTTTTAATTGCTTGGCAAAGAAAGTTATCAAATTATTTCAGAATAAGAGATGTATTATTCTGCTGCAAACACATGCTCACATGTAAAGGTGCTCTGTTTGTCCACCAATCATTACCAATCAAAAGAGCCCATCAGATGACATTTATCTTCTTACATGGAAAGCCTATAATAGTATTTTCCACTAATACAGCCTTCCTGTGGAAGCAGGCCAGAGAGAGAGAGAGAGAGAGAGAGAGAGAGAGAGAGAGAGAGAGAGAGAGAGAGAGAGAGAGAGAGAGAGAGAGAGAGAGAGAGAGAGAGAGAGAGAGAGAGAGAGAGAGAGAGAGAGAGAGAGAGAGAGAGAATCTTGAACATGCCTATGTTTTTGGTGTATGGTAAACTAAATGTATCGATTTGCAACTAATGAACGTGAACGTGAGTTTTACATGAACATGAACTTTAGCGAGAGTCAGTGACACCGAGAGAGAGAGTAAAACAAATTCAGGTGGAAGGCCAGAGATGGTTCAGAAAGTTATTATACAGTCTGTAGTTATAGAGTACCTGACACCTGAAAAATAAAGAAGTGTTCAGCTCGCAGTTTAAAAATAAGATCATGACCCACCAGCTGCAAATTTCCTCCACCAAATCAAACGCACAGCATTTGAATCAGCTCATTAAAAGAACTGAATAAATAAACATGAAGTACTTCATTTTTTGGAATCATTCTGTGAGAAACGCTGTATATTTGTTTAAGCTCTAACTGAGCAGTATCGGTATCAGCTGATACTGCTTCCAGTAATCGGTGATCGGCCCCAGAAATCCTGATGTGGGCGCTCTTACTCACATGGCAACAATAAGAAGTTTGGCTAGAAAGCATGTAACAACGTTCTCACTGGAATTGTTACTGGATTTCCTCTTTGTGACTGAAAGTTTATGTTCACGTTCTCATGAAGTCCATCTGTTCCCACTGACGTTTCTAGGAGGAGCGAACACTGTTCCAGTTTGACGAGGCGATCGAGGCTCTGGATGCAGCTATTGAGTACAAGAATGAGGCCATCACTCAGAGGCAGAGACAGCTGAGGGCTTCTGCCAGTATGCTCTCTCAGTGGGAGATGAACCTCATGGCCAAACTCAGTTACCTGTCTGCCTCTGAGACCAGAGCTCTGCTGTGCAAGTACTTCGACAAGGTTTGTGCAACTCAGTGTTTTTAGCAGTGTTCTCACCTGCTTCAGCATCGCAAAAATGAGCTTGCAGGGCGAAAATTATGTCTGAACTCACCAATGCGTATACTGAAGAGAACTGATATGGATGTTTCCTGTAGGTGGTGTCTCTGCGTGAGGAGGAGCGTAAACTACAACTTGCTCTGGCTGAGCTGGAGATGCAGCTAGATGAACAGCAGAGGCTGGTGCAGTGGTTGGAGAACGCCCTCGATCGCACACAGCTCGACACAGATCGTCGGCTCACGCAACAGCAGAAGGAACATGAGAGGAGCGTGCAGCTTTTACTGCAGCAGTGTCGAGGTGTGGATCATATGGAGGTTTTACAAATAACAAAAGTATTATTTCTGCCTGCATGTGTTTATGTGCTTGCATCACTTATATAATAATACACTGGAAATACTTAGGTTTAAAGGTATGTAGGTAGGTTTAAAGGGGCCAGTGATTAAAGTAAAGGTAGTGCAGACAGACAAAGTTATTTATCTTTTTTTCCTTCCACATTCTTATTATTTTCTTTAGATGATTTCCATAATCATACATTAAAATTGATAGTATTTGCATACCCTCATGTCTGTCCTCTTGACCCTCATGTCTGTCCTCTTGACCCACAGAGCAAATGGACGAGGGCCTGGCAGGAAGGCAGCGGCAGTTTGAGGGATGGATCCACAACCTTAGCAAGGAGCTGAACCACTACAAGGCAGCAAATCTGGAACTAAGCAACAAACTGAGGGAGCTTTGTGGTTCAACCAGCCAGCCAAAGGAGCATGCTAAAGGTTAAGTGTATTCTTAGATAAAAGTGTTTGTTGCTTTTAATATTTATGATTATTGTAATCGTTGTGTTTACAGCTTGAAGCAAGATGGCTTCAGATACCCATGTTATTAAGCCATACTTTGCTTCATGCCTTATAAAGTGACTTAAGTGCAAATTTCCTTCACATATCCTCGGGCAAATCCACTTCACAGAGCTTTGTTTTGTTTAAAATCATTCATATCTTCTGTATCGTTATTCTCCTCTCCATTTCTGTCATACTGTCACTAACTCTGTTAGGAAGCAGAAGAAGAATTATCCATAAATCTATAAGATTAAGTTTTTTCAACTCATTTTAATTCTTATTTATAAACTAGACCAAAAAGGCAGGAACAATAATATGAATTATTCAATAGGTTACAGGAAAATAACACAAGTTTAGGTAGCACCTGAGATGTTTGTCAATGGTTGTCCAACTTTCTGTGTGAGAGTGTGGACTGAACGGCCACATTTTTTCCCATTAGCTGGTTGCTGCATATCCTTGTGGAAAGCCTTGATTTAACCTTTAACAATAAGTTATTTTCAAAACACATTTTCTAAGTAATATTTTAATCTGAAAAATAACTAGTAGCGAAAGCTGTCAGATAAATGTTGTGAAGTAAAAAGAACATGAGAATTGTACTAATAGTATGAAGTAAATATACTTACTTTCTTTCATTATCTTTCAGTTGTGGTGTCTGATGGTAAACCAGCAGGCACTGGCAGCATGGAGAAGCTACCCCGCTGCCTCGAGGACACTCCAGGAGGCAGGGGGACGGGGCAGTCTGACAAACCTTCCAGGTCTAGAGAGGAAATGCGCGAGCTGGTGAACACCCCTCTCCCGTCCACATGGAGACGCTCTTCTCTCCCCACAGAGGAACCGGCTGTCATGGAGGAGTTGTGGCTTCGAGCGGGTGGGGACGCTCCTGCTAACCGTGTAGTTCAAACTGGTCTGGGGTCCTGGGGCGGGCCAACAGCCCTGCCTGTGGTTAAGTCTCGCCGAGAGTCCCGCCGCTCCAGCCTCAACGTCGGACCACTGACTTCAAACAATGCATTCATTGATGTACGGAAGAATCCTGTCTGAATATCGATATTGCATTACTTTTCCATTCTCATAGATTTTTGTTCTGTGGTTTCTGAAATATTTTGTCTGTTATCCATCTGTAGTTTTTGCATTTCAATTTTTTAAATGTTTTTTAATGAACAAGGACACCCACTGACTTTTATATGAAGCACTTTCACTAAGGTAAATTTTCCTTTTCATACAGTAATTGGCAGTAATTGGTAGGGAATATGGTCATGCCAACCATCCATCCAACCATTTTCTGTAACCGCTTATACTCACTATGGTCTCGGGTGGGCTGGAGCCTATCCCAGCTGACTTTGGGTAAGAGGCAGGATACAACCCTGGACTAGTCGTCAGCTCATCGCCGGGCACATAGAGACAAACAACTATTCACACCTTCGGATGATTTAGAGTTGCCAATTAAGTGCATGTCTTTGGACTGTGGGAGGAAGCCAGAGTACCCGGAGAGAACACGCAAACTTCACACAGAAAGGTCCCAGCTGAGGTTCAAACCAGGAATCTTCTTGCGGTTGGGCGACAGTGCTAACTACTCCACCACTGTGCCACCTGTCATACCAACATGAAAGTCAATAAGCGGTAAATCATTTGCATCAATACAAAAGGAGATTCTCATGTTCTCTAATCATGTAGTCTTTTTACCTTCTACAATATTTTATATTAAAATGTTTTTGTGTTCCTCACTTATCTGCTTCGTGTTTGCATCCCTTTTCAAATCAAGAAATCTTCATATGAAGCTCTAATTTCTTCCACAACTTGTGATGCAGGAATAGGAAAATGATTATTGGCATTTGACTTGGATGTTATCTCAGTTGATGTAGATGAGGCATGAAGGCTGCTGTGAAATGTCAGATTAGCATAGGCGTGGTGACGACTTAAGTACAGCTGTGATCAGTTGGGCAGGGCTGTTTCTGGGAGGCCACAGTCTTTTTCTTGCAGGGAAATTCAATCAGCACCCAAAATTCACAAAGAAAGAAAAGAAAAGGAAATGATAAATGACACTTGTCATTTCAAGCTTGCAACCATTTAATCTGTGGAGAGAATCAATAGTACTCCCATGAACATCAAAAACACTCCAACAATTTCAAGGCCAACATTTTAGGATTCAGTGTGATTTATACATGAGAGCGGATCATTATCTCTGATTTCCGTCCACAAACAACCATAAATCTGCTTAAAAGTCTTACTATTTTTAACAAAACTTAAAATGTGAATCTTTATGTTTGAAGTTTTCTTCACTATCAAATAATCTGGTGATGTTCAACACAGACTGATATATTGCAAAAAGGTAATGGTAATAGTTAATTCAGCATACTGTTAATGATGTCAATATGCCAAAATGTAAGCAAATATAGGCACAGAAAACATCATTCTGTAGCCCACAGTGAACTCACTGACTGCACGTCAACATTATACTTCTTCTTTACATTCCCCAAAGCCCCAAAATTATAAACAAACATGATTAGACAAACTTTGAGAAGTATAGTAAAAACTGTGAATGGCTCATTAAAGGTCCAGTGTGTAGAATTTAGTTGCATCTAGTAGTGTAATCGTTGCATTGCAATCTCCTCACATCACCCTTACCTTCCATGTGTAAAGGAGAAACAACACTTGAAAGGCCCTGTCTAGAGTCGGTATTTAGTTTGTCTGTTCTGGGCTACTGTAGAAACATTGTGTTTCAACATGGCGGCCTCCATGAAAGAGGACCCGCTCCCACTATAGCTATAAAAGGATCATTTTTAAGTAACAAAAATAAAAAAGATTCTTATTTTTCAGGTGATTATACATGCATAAAACATAGTTATGAATATTATATTACATGTCTGTCTTATTCTGAAAATAAAGGCCTCAAATTTTACACACTGTACCTTTAAATCTGTTATGGCTGATTTCGGTTGTCATTTTACAATACCAAGATTTTTTTTAGTTGCATCCAGTGACCTTTTTTGCTGATTGCATCCCCATCCCCCACATTTACCTGATGACCTCCCTATAGTTGGGTACAGAGAAAATCAAATGTGTGAGATAGAGGTGTGGACACTGTTTGAGCAGTAGAGGGCAGTGTAAACTCAGTGTTTATATTTCTGGATTCATCTCCAAAAAAAACCTTCAGATGTTATTGCTAATTTGGCTACCACAGATGGGGACAATAATTATACAAACTAAATTAAAATTGTGACAGATAAACCCAATAATGGTCTGAGAATAAAACCGATATCAAGTCCTATCAAATCTTTCTAGGTCCAATTTAGGCCTGGTGGTTTTGGCAGTGGACCTGGCAGGACAGCTTGGAGGATGAGACCCAAATCATTTTTAAAAGGAGAGCAGTGAGGAATTCTGGGATAGAGATGATCGAGGTCATCTGAGGTTGAGGGTCTGGTTTCAGGACTCTGAACACTGTAACAGAGGAGGTGGGTTCAGTGTGTCTTTGGTGATTATTGTCCTAACTGCTTCATGTTGTCCTCCTCATAGAAAAGTAGACAATCACTATTTTACTCACTAAAACTTAAATGTATCTTAGTTGTTCTAAGCTACACTTCCCTGTGTTGTGCTGTAATACTGATGCATTCAATCACACCAACATTTCAAAAATATAGACACTTACAGTGAGTGAGTGAGTACAGTGAGAATAAATGTATTTAAGTCTAAATTCAGTTCAGTTATTCTGTTGATAATGACTTGGATAGTGTAAAACGGAAATTTCTAGGGGCAGATGAAACACATAGTGTGGTGTGTGTAATTTCTTAAAGGTCCAGTTTATAGGATCAAGTGGAATCAATCGCCGAGTGTTACAGATTTCAACCAACTGAATACCCCTCACCTGACCCTCACATTCCAACCATGTAGGAAAAACTATGATGGCCACTATATACCCATGAAAAAGATGAAAGTCCCTATCTATAGCCAATGTTTAGTTTGAGCATTTTGGGCTACTGTAGAAACATGGCAGACTCCATGGAAGAGGACCCACAGCCTCTGTAGATATAAAAGGCTCTAAGATAACAAAAACATGTTTTTTCTTGTTTTCAGGTGACTATACACAAACTTAGTTCTAAACATTATAGTCCATTTCTGCTAAATGATCTTCCTACATCTTACACACCGGACATTTAAATAACCCTGTGGAGCTTTTGACCAATAGTGGTGCTCCAGAGCAAAGTTGAGTGGAGTGTGTTACTTCCAATGACAGTATAAAGAATGGACAGAGCCTGAGTGACGTCACTCGTAGGTTTCCGAAGCGCCATGTTAAAGTCGAAAATATGTGGGGCTGGCTGCCGCAATCTTGGATGTACTTCTTCTTCCACCTCCTGGTTAATCTAAATATCAGCAAAGATGTGGATCAACAGCGGACCTGAGTAGGGCTGAATGATGCCTGGGTGCTCTAATAAGCCATCTGTAATGGCACGTACCTGTCAATCAAAGCAGCCACGCTGTTAATTATGCACAACTTTAAGCCTCAACATAATTTAAACAGGTGAGTTAAAAAATAATTTACAGTTGTCATGAACTACAGAGACCAAAACTGTTTTTTGTACCAGGCTGTAAACATGTTTATTTCTGCTTTGAAGTTGGACATTTTAAAACGGGCTGATGGAGACTCACTTCTGCAGTCTGTCTCAAGTGGCCGCTTGAGGAATTACAGTTTTTAGCACTTCTGCGTTGGCTTCATTCGGAGGTTGCCACTTGGTTTCTCCCTGTACTGGCCCCATCAGGCCAGGCATGAGAACACTCCAGCACACCACAACCAAATGTTGACCTGATATATTTCAGACAGAGGGCTACAATAAATATCGGTATATCAATCAATAGTTCAATCAACAGCAATGTGCTGTAAAATGTAAACGAGCCAATGAAAGAAGTAAAAACCATGTGTGAATGCAAGTTTTGCTGATTTTTGATTTGTACTCAATATGTTTGGCTGTAAATACGCACAATATCGAATCTAATTGTGCATTGTTGTCTGTCACAGTGTCTTTATCCTATTACCACTGGGGGGCGCCAAACCCAGACCATTTCAAATTCTACATAGTGCCTTTAAGTTTGAGGAATAGATGACAACCGTCAGTTTATTTTAAAGTTAATTCATGAACTGCTGCCTGATTACCTTCTTAACAATGTTATACCATTACTGGAATTAAATGGAAATAAGACAAACCATTTAATGACATGAGCACTAAGACTCTAACATGCTGCACAGTGGAGCTATTCATAATCTAAAAGTAAAATCAAAAGAATTAAATTATTTAATTAATAATTAAGAATATCACCCAGTCCCGATAGAGTTAAAACAGTTGCACCTGTAATATAATTGACTTAACAATAATTTCTATATGACACGCGCGCACACAAGCGTGCACACACGCGCACGCGAAGGACATATCCTATTGGTTGTCAGCAACATGCCGTCGCTGTGACGTCAGCGCAGCCGGGGGGGGCGGGGGGTGGGAGGAAGCGTTTAGAGAAAAAGGCAGAGAGGAGGTGAGAGCAGATCACTGGATGCTCCAACAGGGGAAACAACACATCCTCAGGAGCTCGGACACACACACTTAACACACTGCGGATGAAAGGCCATCATACACACATCTCTGCTCATCTGACAGACCCCGGATCCTGATCACGGATACAAAACACACAATTCAACAAGGATATCTCCTCCACAGCCTCGGCAGACGGTGTGGGATTTATCGATCTGATCACTCACGCGCTCACCTGTTTGTCAAACCGAGGCTGCACAGAAAAACTCCTGCACATCTGGAGCCTGAATGATGCTACCGAGCCAGCCCTCATCTCCACATGTGGATGTTTTAGTCTCCGTGGACGCAGGAGGCATCTTGCACGACGTGAAAGTGAGTCTTTTTGGATTCAGGGGTCTTGATTAGTTTCCACAGTTATCATCCACAGGCATGTTTTAATGAATGCAAATCACCCACAGCCTGTACACGCACTGGCCTAATGTTATGACATATTTGAAGAACAGGGTGTTGTAGACAGTCTACATTCATTTCATATAGTCACGTTTCGAATAGGGTTACAGCCACAACCAGATAAAGATAGATCATAGTCATAGTGGGCTATTATGTCCAGTTTCCTCTCTTTAAAATTGCACATGGAGTAAAAGCTCTGCTTTGACCTATTTGACAAAGACAACGTGAAGCTACAGGCCTGTTCTGTTGTACCAAAAGCCCCTCACAAACCCTCCAATACACTGAACCAATAAAGACAACTTTACACCTACAGTGTGTGCTTTATTCATGTGTCCTGCTTGTCTTAAAACTGAACACAGTGCAGGCACAGTCCCAAGTCTGTCTTTTGAATATGTTAATTCATAAAAGACTGCGATGATTGTAGTAATGTGTGTGAGAGTTTTCTCCCATATATACAAAGAAAGTGACGCATGCTTTGTCAGTGCATATATTCCCCAATTATAACAACTGACGTCACACGTACTGACAAAGAGAAGCGTGAGTTCATCATGAGGTTATTATGAGTTAGAGGTGTATAGATAGATATAGAAGTAATAAACTGTATTTTGAGGGAAAAAATGCAGAAAAGTGACCTGTAAGGTTCAGTATTTACTGTTAGTGACAGCATCATAACATTATATATAAGATTTTATTAATAATAGTGATGCAGAAATGTAAGGCTGCACAAGCTGATGCAAAATGTTATCAAATAAATTATAAGGCATAAACACTTAGTCCTACATATCTCCTGATAGTGTCCCCCTCCCAAAGATTTGTAAGGTTTTATAGTAATTGCTCAGTGGGATCTTTATGCGGTTTGGCCTTGATGAAAAATATCATGTGGAGCTAATGAAAATTTGAAGACCTGTTCTCTTCTCTGAGGGAAGATTTAAACGTCTGTTTGAAAGGTGTGAGAGGTAATATAGAGATTAAATATAAACACATGTAGGCCAAACTACATGTTATATCTGATCGTTTAAAGCTGCACTTTAAAGTGTAATAAGAGAGTGTAAACAGCCACATACTGAATTTGTCGCCTCACTTTGTCGCATAGTTAGCCT
The DNA here is from genome assembly GCA_033000465.1 of Sciaenops ocellatus. NCBI lineage: Eukaryota > Metazoa > Chordata > Actinopteri > Sciaenidae > Sciaenops > Sciaenops ocellatus. Next base: position 11,122,188 of record CP136888.1, on the reverse strand, counting down.
ACTGTCTTTGCATGAAATTGGAAATTATTACAATTAGTCCACAAAGACTTGAGCTCTGTCTGTAAGTGACACAGAGATAAGATATTTAAAGGTTTTAATTGTGTGTTTTGATGAAAAAAATAATCATATTTGAGTGGAAAGCTTAAAAAAGTTGGTTTCAGTTGGTTGTGGAACAGTTAAGGTTGAAGTATTTCAGTTTTTAAAATTAAAATGGTCAGTTGAAGTCTTTACAGTGTTAAATTAAGACATTAAGTAATTAGGCATGCATTAACTCCACAATCATTTTCTTTGTTCCCAGGAAGCGTCAGATTTACCTTTTGCTGTTACAGCAAAACAACGGAGCCTGTTCCTGTCTTTGGTTATCTAGCTGTATGAGTGTTAATCATCCATCATAAAGCTAGATAACCGAAAGTAGGAATGACCTCCAAACCCTCAACGTCCTGCATTAATGACATTAAACAAAAAGAAAAGACACAGACACGAGAAGACAGCACGTCTTTTTAGGTAGGTTATGACAAACTACGTAGTTTTATTAATCTGGACATGAAAATAAAGGTTAATGGAATTTTATTGTCACAATCAAAGCTGCAACATTTACTCCATTAATTGACAGAAAAACAAGCAACTATTTAGGTCATTTATTAATTGTTCAAAAATGGAAAACTTTTCTCAGTTTTAGTTGCTCTCCTTGCTGCTTTTCTTAATCATGTGTTAGTAAATTGAATATCTTTTATTTTAGACTGTTGGTTGGATAATATAAGCAATTTAATGACATCATCTTAGTCTTCAGGAAATTGTTTTTGGCATTTTGCACTGTTTTCTAATTTCTGAAAGCGATTGATCAGAAATAAAAACAATCCTTAGTTGCAGCCTCAGTAATAATGAGACAAACATACTGTAGATCAAAACTACATCTGTCTTTTTATTTCTGTTTCTGTATATAGTTAGATATATTTGAAAATGCCCGCTCACTGATAAACTAAATATTTCGTTCCACTTAATTTTAAAGTGTCTTGATGTTGGTCTCTTGTTAAGTCTTTCAAATACCAATCATTATCACATGTTTCATTAAACACTTAGAAGGCCAAACAAATATGATTTTCTTTGTGAGCTTTGATTATTAATATTAACTTTTTTGAGGAATGTTTTGATCATCTGCGCACGGGGAACACGGGAATAATTTTTTACACAAATCAAACACTTTTAGAGAGAAAATATATTTAAAAGTTAAAAATCCAAAATGGGTCCCTGCTGTATACCAGTGTCTTCAAACACACATGAATGCTTTACAGACTTTTAAGATCTCATTTCTTTCTTTCTTTCCTAGTACGTGTTATCAGGTTGTCCCCACACTAAAGTCTAATATTAAAAAACCTAAAACAATAAAGTACATTTACCAAGTGAACTCCTGTTCAGTGTTCCTACTGAACTGAAACACTTTAGTATAATTTGAATCTATTTAACTTCCATTATCAATTGAAATATAAATTGTGCTTTTCATTTGCAAAATTCCAAAAATGTAATACAATCTTAAAGTTCTTTAAATAATCGTATCAAAGTAGATGTCTCTATACTTCTGCTGCCGTTAACAATGGTGCTGAAAATGGTGCAAGTGAGAATAAAGAGTGCAATATAGGCTATGATAGTCAGACAGGCTGCAGATATTATCAATATTATTGCACCATTTCATTTTTATGTAATTTTATACATTGTTTGATGTACAGACACAGATTACAGCAGTTAAATACAAATAAGTATTTTACACCAGGTGTTGAAAATACAAAGAAAAAAAAAGGTTATTTTCTGAATCTAAATGTCCACCACTGTGACATTTACTCTGAGAGAAAGGACTTCTCCTGTAGAAGGGACACATGTCGGACTGTGCAGGTTGCCAGAATGTTGTCTATAAGGAAGCCATCTTGACGGAGTCTGCCTGCTGCCTCTAAAATGGTTGTGTTGGCACAGAGCAGGGCCGCATTAATTGGTCCATCGTTAGCTGTCCATCAGACACTAATCAGTCTGTCTTTAAGCCTTCCTGTCTCACTGTACATAAAATCAAAATGAAGCTAATTAGTGAGGTCACATTACTGAGACCTTTTAAAGGCCAATCAATGAGTCAGTGTACATGTGACTGCTACTGAACAGTGAGGGAATAAATGAGTGATTTGTTGGTAGATTACCTCATGAAATGGGATTACATTAAAGCTGCTGGAACATTCCTGCACACCTGATACCTCTGAGATGACACTGATGTCATGAGGGGAAATGATCAGGTGAGAGTCCTGTGAGTCTAATTAAACTGATAAAAACAACACACTGTGTGTCTTATCTTGTCTTATCAAGAATAACCCCTAAAATTAAAACAATGATTCAGAAGTTAAATTGTTGTCTGCCTTTTAAAGAAAACATGACAGATGAATATATATATATATATATACAGATAGCAACCACATTTGATTTTAAACTCTGGACATTGTAAGGTCATTAAAAACTGTTAAGAGCAACCTGCAGTCACCTGTCAAGATGCAAAGTAACCATATAGCCTTTGTGATAGTCTGCCTGCAAAATAGCAAGAAAGAAAGAAAGAAGTTGGAAAATGAAAAAGTGTGGTAATTAAAAACGTGTATATAAATAATAATAAATATCACTATTGTGCTTTCAGATGTTTTTGTATGATCTGTGTTTGTTTCCTTAAAAAAAATATCTTTAAATTATATTGTCAGCTCACATTTACATAAATTATTTGAACAGTCGTTCTTTTAAAATATAGTAGATAAATAAGTCTTATTAAGCCTTAAATTAGGCCCTTAGATTAAGCTTCTTTCTGAGAGCTGCCTCTCCTTTTTTAATTTTATTTATTTATTTGTTGGCAGAAAGGCCAAAACAGCAGGCCTTTCCTCTGTAAGTCTCCTGTAAAACCTTTCAGACCAACAGCCCGTGTTAATTAATAAATTAACAATTATTATATATAATACTTAGTGTAATGATAGAGCCACATGTGTAGTGAAGAAAGAAATCCGTTTATTTTTGCATTTAAATCTCCCATCAAAGCACCGGGATGAGGAAGAGAGAGAGGAGGAAACACGTTTCGTGAATTCATCAACAAACATGAATTACAGTAAAGAGGCTGCAGAGGTAGGCCTATATTATCAAATGAGCATTTAGCATAACTCAAGGGCTAATTAATAAATATTTATAGTAGATAAAAAAAATCTTTTTTTTCACCTCCACTTCAAACATCTGTCTTTTGATCAGTTTCTCACCTTTACAACCTGCTGTGTTCATTAAAAATACCTCCATCCTTCATGATTTCAGTTATGAAATATTTTAAAAAGCGTCCTCTCTGTTTCTTTTGATGATGTTGAACATGTTACACACGTGGGTGAAATGAAGGTCCATTAGCGGGCTTAATTGTGTCAGATAGACGTACACTTTAATACAATCCAATATAATAATAAACCTGGGTTGTTATTATCAAATACAGCCTGGAGACAGGTTACTTACTCATTTTCTATCCGCAGTATTGAAACTGAGAGAATAACTCACATGTGCTGCAAACATAAACGGTTCATGCACAAAGTCTCTATCCGACATGAGGGCTCTGCATGTGTTGCTGCGTCTCTCCGTCAGACCTCTGCTGTGGGATAAAAGCAGGCCTGCCAAAAAACCAAGAGTGGCCTTGCAAAGATGGAAAATAAAGGAAACAATCACGCAACTCCAGCCGATAATGAATAGGAGGCAGACAAGCTCTGCATATTAACATAATTGCATAGAAACGAGGGGAGCAGAGAGAGAGAGTATTTAAAGGCGCAGCAGCACCCAGCGTGTCCTCCACCCGCTCATGTCTGCACAACAGCACCAAGCTCTATATGCAGATTTAAATTATGGAACTTTCATCATTTATGGGCCGATTCTATTGGCATGAAATATTTCATAAAGATGCAGATCTAACATGAAACCTAACATGAACATTTAAGATGATATGCCTGTAGAGGCCTTCTTTAAAAGCAGAACAAAATGTATTACCAACAATAAGAGCACTTAACTAGTTTAGTCCACATTTAGCTCATAAGGATATTCAAATCCAGACATTTAACACAGGGTTTCAGAAATACTGCAGTCATGTGGCCCTTCAGTGTACCCTGCCACCCCGCTGCACCTGCCCTGAACATTTTCACCAGACACTGAAAGTTGTATAAAAACTGTAAGATCTTTTGTAAAATTCACATTTTTCTGAAACAAAAAGAAGTATTTAAATTCTAATACTGAATCCTTTATTGTTTATTCATTTATTGTTGGCTTAAATGTAGCCATGTTCAAATATATTTAGTTTAAAAATGCTGAAAACAGCCTACAGAATCCCACCACATGTACATTTTTAATTGTAGAATATAAACCCACTCCAAGTTTTTACAAAATCTCCAGAGAAAAGTTAAAGAGAACGTGACCTCAGTGAGTGTCCCTGCTTTGAACCGTTTGTGCTAATGAAATTTAAAACGATCAAATGACCATTATTGGTCCTAGCTAAGACTATTGAGTTAACCCACACAGCCAAAGCATGGCCCTGTCCTCAGAATAAACTCCACCGTGTTTTATAGTCTGATTCATAATGCTGGCGTGTTGTCTTCCACACACCACATGAGTTTTATGTAACAATCCGTGTTTATCTGTGTTCTTATAAGGACAAATGCAAGTATTGGCTTTAACTGCATCACGCCTGAAGGAATAAAAAAGGGAACTGTTACTTTATTAGACACCAGGCTGTAATTAGACCAGCAGCTGGGGGAGGGGCAGGTGTGAAGCTGGGTGATAATATAAGCTCATACAAGAAGAAGACTGTATGACTACCAGCACAGAGCACATATTTAAATTAACCTGATTATGTTGTTTAGAAATGCATTTTATTCTTAGATTTAAATGTTTCTAACATAAAAATAAAAACCACCGCAGGAATTTATTTAAAATGTATATATTTATTTATTTATATATAATGTCTGTTTTAGTGCCAGAAAAAATATAGTTATAGTCTTATTATTAAAATGATTATAGGGCAAATAACAGTATTTATAATGCCTTATAATGAGTGTGCTGGTAATGATTTCTTACATGAGTGAAGGAATTGTTGTGAAAATTATTACTGAGGAAAAACTAGCATTTGATTTTAGTCAGATTTACGAGCTGTCTAATGGACCGACACAAAGTGACCTGCACCTGAAATGCACCTGCACACATGTGAAGTATTAAAGTGATGCACAGACACAGAGCAGTCCTCTCAGAGGCTGCAGGTTCACTGCAGAGACCCTGTTGGTAAACAGTAGCCAGAGTCCACATTATCATTCTGATCCTGGCTTCGCTCCACAATGGCTGCTTTGTGAAAAGAGCACTTGACAAAGGTCCGCCACTTCTTTTTCCCAACATTGTGTATGTGAGAGGTTCGCTGCAGTAAACCCTGAGCAATGAGGTGGGAACGTCGCACTAGACCAGACAGTGGCAGATGCCTGCATTAGCACTGTAGCCACAAGAGTGTCTCCTGGAAAAGTTGCCCCTTTGTCTTCCTGCCTCTTTATGTCTGTGAGTGAGTCTCTCACAGTGAGTGTGTGTATGAGCGTGTGGTCTCATGCCAGAATTAATGTTCATGAAAAAGACTGTGGCCATTGTGTCACATGTGGATCCTACTTGATTGATATTAGTAGAGGGAACTCAATAGAGTGCAATTCCAAATAGAGTCCAAATATTCACAAGACAAAAATAAATAAATCGAAACAAAAGACACAAATTTTACAAGGACACAAAAATGTAAAATTAAATTAAATTAGAGAAGCTATAAATAACATGTTATACATTAAACTAAGGCAATCAAAACAAAACAGTATTAACTCAAATATTCTTGATATGTGAATTTCCCTGTCAGCTTAGATATATCTAGAACAGAACTAAAAACTAAAAACAGATGACAAACAACCTTCAGATCAGACTGTGGACTTAAACTGGTGATGGATAGCTGTCTGCTTTCATTGTTGGGTCTCAGCCGTTTTGTTTTCTGTTGTGACACCTTCCTCTTGATTTTACATTAAGACCCAGGCATGTCTGTCCTGGTCCAAACAGTCTCACATCTCAGCACCAGAACCTGTGTAGAATAAGAACGACTATGAGCTCTCCTGAAGGCAGGACATTGTATGTTTTACATCCCTGCAGCCTCTTTTCCCTCCCACAAGGACACCGCAGCTGCGATCCTGTCTTAATCTGGGGATACACGCGATTATCCTGCTATGGCTTGTTCTTGGCTTTGTAACAGTGACAGGGGACCTTTCACAGCTCCTTTTTCCCATGGTCGAGTGGGTCTGAGCAGCTAAGACCCCTGATGTGCCCCAGTCGTCATTCATCGGCTTTAGGCTGGAGCAAACAAGCACGTCACAGAGACCCTGAGGCATATAGATGAGATAAACACTGAATGTTGAAAATATTGTTGCAGCTAATAGAGCGACAGGGCACAGCTCATTTTTACATTATATTTTGTGTTATATTATCTGTGTATAAGTATATGCCACTAGACTACATAGTATTAGATATGCAAAGAAGAAAAAAATAAATTGTTCTTATTCTTCCTATTGTTATCATTATTATTAGATATTATTAGTTGTAAAAGCGGTTGTATTTCTATGCATTACAATTGATTAGTAACACTGATAACCTATTCTTTTTTACTTTTAAGATCAATAGAATAATTTATAAGAATGTAATTGCAAATAAAGTATTTATTTGTGTTTATTCTGTTTATTTAAAAATCCACTTTTAAGCCTTTTCTGGAGCTCTCAGTAATATTTTATTTAATCTTAATTTATATGATCCTAAACAAGCTACAAATCAAGATAAACTCATGATGATAAAACATGTTCAATGATGATTCACACAGCAGATTTACATTTAAAGGTATCTTGGGAACTAAATCACAGAGAAATTCCTCTGAGGAAATGGATTTCCATTCTTCCCCGCCAGTCGTTCAGACTGTCAGTCAAGTTCAAGTTCACAGGGGTAGAAATGTCTGGACTCTTCATTCACTTGTCGTTCCTCCCCCCCTCAAACTACCCCCCCAGTGACTGCATGGTGTTACTATGACAGAGGGGTTGTGGCGTTGTTATGGCAGCAGGCTGGATGGCCCGGCTATGTGCTGGTGAAAAGGACAGCCTGTCAGACAGTGAGAGAGAGAGAGAGAGAGAGAGAGAGAGACTCAGGTTCCCCCCAACAGCTGGGCACAAGCCCCCCCCCCCCCCCCTTACCCTTACAACCGCCTCCCCCCTCAGGCCTTTCAAACACCACCCAGACCCTGGGAACACCAAAAATTTCACATTCATCATCTACACACACGCACACACACACACACACACACACACACACACACACACACACACACACACACACACACACACACACCACGCCTCTCTCTCTTCCTCCCCAAGCAACTACTAACTTTTGTGTCACCTAAACTTCCAGCCACCTCCCTTTCACTCACACACACACACACATACACACTTCTTCACCTTGCTCTCCTCTTTGAAACCACGCTACACCTCACTTCATGATCAAGTAAAAACAGAACCTGAAATAAAAAGAATAATGACGCCTAAGTAGATTTTCAAACCGAGTCTGTGTGTGTGTGTTTTTGTGAGTTTGTGTGTGTGTGTGTGTGTGTGTGGTGATGGTAGTGATGGAGGGGGGGGGGTTATTGAGGTCTCATTCAACTTTGAGCATGAAAGGCTGATAATTTGCATAAACTGCATGCTGTCTGAGGGGTTTGGGGGTGGCAGCCATACTGAGAAAAGATAAGAGAGAAAACAGAAAGCACGATCTTGCATTGTGGAGCTGCAGGAAGAAAGAGGAGGCTTGAATAAGAGAGAGGGTGAAAATTGGCAAAGAAAGGGTCTTACCATGTTTCCCAGTGGGATTAAATTGTCCAGGAACCTCTTTATATATAATTTGGTGAATATGGCAGTGGTATGGCTGCAGCCTTGAACTCACATCAGGCTCGCGCAAGAACTTCATTAGAGTTATGTATGCGGAGATGATGCAACCGGTTAAAAAAAAGTGCAAATGTTCTTTCCATGTGACTGTACCTGCACACAAAGAGCTCATTTTGATATTGTTGTGATGTTTTTGTCTCTTTCTTTTTGTTTAGGAAAAGACGCTGATGCTGCCGCCATGCTGTGGAGGATTTTCAAAGCTTGCATCAGTGTGTTAATCACATGGATTCACAGGACACTGCATGAGGTTTTGTCTCTGCTGTCAGGCTGCAGCAGTAAAGGGGTTCTCTGCCACATGTATGAACTTCAGATGAGACTAAATACAGTTTTAATTTTGGGACTTTATTTAGCATAAAAACAGATGGTTTTAATTGTTATGGTTTATAATTTTTTTGTCAAAAGAAAATTGTTCAGATTTAAGTGTTATTTCAGTGAAATGTAATATCAAAGTAATGTTGAATTTTCGTCTTTGTGGTTGCTTAATTGTGAGTTTTGCAGCATTTGGATGATATTTTGAAGTGAAACATTGTTTTGGTTCTCTTGCACATTGTTTGTTTATTCATATGAATTAAATGTTTTTGCCTTAAATAAAATAAATGTTGTTGAAATATGATGAGTGTGTTTTATTCATCCTGTTGAAGTAGTTCATAGAGGCTGCTCTCTGTCAGCACCTTGGACAGAGGCAGCCGACTAGCCATTTGAAGAAACATCAAGTCAATAATATAGTTGCACATTGTTCTATCATATGTAGAATTATGCTACTTTTCCACAAATACCAGACACTAGTGGGAGAAGTAAGGAAACAATTCTCACTTTTTTTGATAATAAAAAGAACTGAAACAAAGCAGTGAACATGTAAATATGACTTGAATTAACTTAAATATGACTAAAGAAAAGTCGGGTTATGTAAATAAATCAAATGAAAACACTTTATTCACATATTGCTGACTATAATGTACTGTACTCTGCAAAACAGACGTACAGTAAGTGATGGTTTAACAAGACAAGAAGGTTACTGCATCCCTCCGTACAGCGTTTTTCAACACACAGCTTTACTGTGGACAAAGAGCCACAATTAATTGTGGCATTATTCAGATCAGTCAAATTTAGTTTCCATGTCTTGAAAAATGCTCTGAGAATTAGAGCTAAAATGCAATGTAATTGTTTTTCTCTGTATGTGTAATTTGTATAAAGTAAATAAATAAAAATAAATGGAAAAGGTAGCGATAAGAGATATGACCTCAAATGATGGCATATGAACCAACTGTTGCTTTCAATAACAGACCAGAAATCTGACTCGCAGAGTGTGTCAGGTTTCTTTTGCTGTAAATTAGTCAACTACCTCCCACAATGTTAAGACCTCATGACCGGACACAGAGGACAGAGGGAGTCATGACCTTTCACTCTCTTGGGACACAAGTTGACCCGGCACAAGCCGACAGACAAGTGCATGTTCCTCGGATGCTTACACACTGTGGTTATCAAATAAAGTGTTGTAGCACGTAGGTCTTTGTTTATACTCTCTGATAGAATCATTTTATTTCAGTCTCTCGTAGAAAGAAAGAATGGATTGTGTTGTGGAGGAGTGTGTCCGCAAGGCGTTTATAGGAGTCAAAGGCCACGCTCCGTTTTTCTTAATGTGCAGGGATTTTCTTTTTCCAAATAACATAAGAAACAATGTCCTATCAATCCAATCTATTTCTCAATCAAAAAGGCTAAAAGTACAGTATGTGCACACCCCTGTCTTGCTCTTATTCATGATTTGACTGATCAGTTTCAGTTTAATGAATGTTTGCTGCAGTGTGAAATGATGTTTCAGACAGCTCCTAACTTTGTGGAAACAGTCCAATATCGCAGTGCATAAAAAGAGATCAGTGAAGAAATAGTGGTCAGAGTTTGGTGTGGAAGAACTGGCATGCATGGAGCCCTGACCCTGACCCCGCTGAACATGACCTGGAACAATCCAGACCTCATTATCCATCATGAGTGTTGGGCCTCACTGATGGTCTTGTGGCTGAATAGGAGCAAAATGTTGTGAGTGCAGAGCAGAGACTGTTATAGCAATCATACTAAGGGCATCAACATACTTTTGGCCTCTTGCACAATTTTATCACACTTGTAGCATCAAAGCCTGATTTTTCTTTTTTTTCTTTGAGTATCCAAGTCTGATTGTTTTTCTTAAATCCGTTATAGTTTCAGCTCAAAGGCAGGATTGCATGCTGTCAATGAATTATCCCTCCTCACTTCACATAGAAAATAATCTATAAAAACAAGAGTGATGCATGTGAAACTGCATCAGACAAAGTTGACCGGTAGGAACTCATGAGCTGCTGGCTGCAGGTGTTCTCTCTCACGGCACTCAGTGTGTATTCATTCATTAATTCTGCTCAGATTTTCTACTTGTCAGCAGATAGAGATAGATGTTGTCTATTGTGGTGGGAGTCACTGGAGGTCGCATTACTCACCAAAAGCTAAGAAATTTATATTCAGCCTGTGATGCAGAGAACAAAGCCCACTTTTATGTGCTGTTATTATACGTAAATAAACTAATGCTTATTGTGCTATCCCATTCATTTACACTGCTTCACACTCAAATCTGGAGTAGAGGCACAACATTTTCCATGAGTCAGGACTGAATTTAATACACACTGTTTATCAGAACTTTTGGGTGAAAATGCAGAAAATGTGGCACTCTGTAACACCATGTAGAGTTTTACTCTTGAAGTAGGAAGTGAGACGTTCAGTGTGAGCTCAGACGTCGTCTCCCTGCCTCATGAATGACGAGTAGGCAGCTGTAGACCAGGTTTGTGTCTGTGGAGGGCTGCAGATGATTGTCCAGTCATTTATATCTTCCAACTCAGTGAGCTTTAGGTCTTGTACTCTGCGTTTGCATAAGAATAGAATCAGGTCCTGTGAACTTCCCCAACCTATTGACCCAGCTCCCCAGACATGAATAGCTCTACTTTGAGGCTCCCCAGCCTCTCAAACAGGCTTTAACCATGCCTTAAGTCCCAATCATGGTAATTTAATATATCTTAAGCCCCTGGCTGTTTTGCTGCAGCCCCTCTACAGTTTGTTTTAGGCATTCTCTGCTTCTCACCTCATCAGCACTACTCCTTATTTGGCAAATTTAAGGGGCTGCTGTGGCACTACCAGGTCCTTTTCAGCAGCTTAATAAGGCTTGATTCTTTATAATTAGAAAAAAGTTTTTTTCCTATTATTATGCAGTCTTTTGATTTTGAAGAAAGATGAACATCGAGAATAATTAACTGAAGAGCAACGCAGTGAAACAGACTGAGGCTGTCTCAGATGCATCAGTGCCTCACAAGTGGAAGCTCCAGGTTCAATAATAAGGAATCTGTCATCAGTGAATTTATAGTAACATAATTATATTTATATATATCATAGAGGCAGTCTGAGAAATCCAGTTGAAAGTGCTGATGTGGGGCACAGTATCAACGTGTAAATTATTGATATTTCCACTGATTTACTAGTATATGAAAACACATGCAAAAAGACTGTACTATAGTTGTATTTCTTATATTTTCCTGCTGTATTTGGATGAAATAAAAATATTTCTTTACAGTCTTTTGTAAAGATGTTCTTTTATATTTTAAACTACTATGAATTTCTAGATTTACATGATTTTCTCCATCTGTTCAGTAGCTTTCATGCAGTGATGAGTTTCTTGAGATATCTTTAACCACTGAACCAAATGCATGTCTGGGCTTGCAACATGACTATGCATGAGCCACATGCATGCTAATTGGCTTGCAAATTAAAATGCCATTTAACTGACTCATCATTTACTTAAATAGACAATTAAAGTGATCGTCCAAAAAATGTAAGAGGGCTCCTGGTACTCATTAAAGCTTCATTTCCTGTAATGAAATTTAGAAACAAAAGTAATTAAACATAAAAGCCATTGACAAACAGTAATAAAATGACGCCTTGTTTCTGTTTATTGTTTCATAGGTAACATTTTATGAGATATGATTTGCTTCTAACTGCAAGACTTACAGTTGAGGATGAGTGTTCAGCTTGCAGACAGTCACTGTATGACTGTATGACTACGATGACTTCTCTTATTCCACCCAGAAAAGCTTCTAACTTCAACAAACTTTGTCTATAAACCAGATGGATGGATCAGAAATGACTAACCAGAAAAACAAGCTTTTGTATTTAAAATTAAATTGCTATTTTCATGACAAACAACTTTCTTTTTCGGCACAAGAAATATTGTATTTATATATTGGTAATTAATAATATGTGCTCTTGAATAATAAGTTGTTATTTAAAATGAATTAAATCTCCATTTAATTCATAGGACACAATTTCCTCAATGTGTAATTTTTTTAAAAATTACAATGAATTTCCCATTTTTAATCTACGTAAGATTCAAATGAAAATACAAAATAGCATATTTGTGTATTTATGACTAAACCAGGCTAAATCTTACTTTTGCTTAAATCATGAAATTGACAATATTTGTCTCAGAGAAAAAAGTACTTGAGACTGAAAAACATCCATCAACGTAAACTGTTCACTTCTGATGTGAGGTTTTATTTTTCTCTTTGGACACAGAATAGAACAAGAACACAGAACAACAGCAAAAATAAAAGTGGGCCAGAGTCAAACTGTTATATCAGGGGAGTCCATTGCATGAGTGAGATAAAGCTGGAGTTGCAGAGACAAGAAAAAGTGAGTTGTGGCAACAGTGAGATGTTTGCGGGTAATATCCTCTACTACATCTGCTGCTAATCACAGAAATTACAAACATGAAAACCTGTTTTAAAGGATTCAATTCATCAACTTCACTTTGTTCACAGGTTTCAGACTATTGCCACTTCAGAGACACTAATGAGTTTGGGCAAAGTCTCCCATGTTTATGGATCTGTTTTGAAAAATTGTTGATCTGTTCAGTGATGATCTGCGGCTGTAACAACAGAGTAAAGTGACAGAAATCAACTTGGGCTCAAAGACAAAGTGTGGCAAAGTAAATGAGCAGCCTGTGTCATTGTTGCTGTGGCTCCACCTGCTGGAAAAAAAGCACAATGTGTTCCCTCACAAGTTCTTTCATTTCCGTTTCACCTGCATCTCCATCATCTCACACACAAGCACAAGCAAACACTCTGGATACGTCCACAACCAACACCAACCCCACATCTTAAAATTATGTTTATGAGTGTGCTTCCCTGAGATCAGAGCGTTTGAGAAGTTTGTGAAGGATTTCATGGTCAAAGTGCAGTGATTTGTTTCTCTATTACAGTAACACCAAACTTTTTTTCGTACCCCGTAAGTGGAAGTGTCAAATCTTTTCAATAATTTCATGCAACATAATAAAATTATGGATGCATTATTTAATATGAATGAATATATAAAGTGTGTGAAAACAGACTAATGACAATAAAATATTTTGGCTCACATACAAATCAAGTGAGGGAATCTGTGTGTGTATATATGCAGTAAATCTCACATAGCACTGAATATTTTTTCATGCAGACAGGCAGAAGAGTGTTCAAGAATCCTGGAAATACAACCTCAATCCAAAAAGTTGGGATATTGTGTAAAACATTAATGACAAAAGGATTCAATGATTTTTAAATCCTTTTTGACCTCCATTTAAATGAATACAGAACAAAGACTAAATACTTTCTGATCAAAGTGATAAACTTTATTGTTTTTTGTAAATACACACTTATTCTGAATTTTATGTATGTGTTTTTAATTTACATTTTTTTCCCAAACTTTTTTGGATTTGGGGTTGCATGAGTTCAGAACATTACGTGTTGATGAACAAGTTTGTCTTTTTTTCAAGATAACCAGGGATTGCTGTCTCTAATGGATCTGCATTTTGTATACCACGGCCTTTCCCCTTCTTCTTCTTCTTCTGTTTTACTGTTTAATTTGTTTGTTTGTATTTTTTGTTGTGTACTGTTTATAGTGAAGTACAGAACTCTGATACTGGCTCTGCTCAGGGACGTGTTCCCCTGCTGTCTCTTTATTGTGTGACATAGTCTTTCCTTGAATAGTGTCATTTTTTTGTTGTTTGTTTTGTTTGGAAAAATGTTCAATAAAGATGATGTTTAAAAAAAAAAAAAAGGATTTAATTTTCAGAAAAAAATGGGTGCTCAGTTCTGTGATTTAAATGTAAAAATAAAATGGGAAAAACGCAAACTGGGGCTGGTTTTTAATGTTTTTATGTTCTTGCTTGTGCAGTCCACATGACATAAAAATGAGAAGATGCGTTTTAAAGAGCTTACCATGCAAACAACAAATTACATACATAAGTAGAGGACTTTCAACCGTCCATGTCATGTCCTCAATGCAGAGCATTGTTTCAGCTCACTGGGATTGCTGATGAGTTTGGAGGATGGGGGCACACATGGATATTTTCCCAAAGGCGAGAGACGGGACTGCTCCCCGAAACAAGGACCTCATCAAAGTTTGGGACACAAAAACCTTCCAGCTCTGCAGATACTAAACACCCGAGAGGATAAATGTGTACAACAAAGCACACATTTGTTTCTCTTCTCTTCACGTCCCAATCAAAGCCTCTAATTAACACGGTTTCTTTTCAGATAGTGATGATCAAATAGTAGCAATTATCTGTGCAAACTTTGTTGAGGTGGAATCTCATGTATTCATGGCTGAACATTCGACAATAATCCTCGGCCTGGTTCACTGCACAATCAGAACTTAGTGAGGCCCACGCTGCAAAAAAAACTAATGATCTCTAATGAACGTCCACACAATGATCCATGCCATGCCAGGACACAGAGCTGACACAAGCACCCACACACACATGCACATCATCTAATATAGATTCAGTATTCACATGAATTTTTGTATATCCATTAATTTAGAGAAAATAAATAACTGATATACAGCACACTGGACTCTGGACTTATTGGACAGGATCTTCAGCAGCAGGCTGAGAGTTCAGCAGTCGTGTTTTAGATCTGAAATACAGAATCATCCCATTGTCTGTTCTCCCATCTTAACAACCAGGCCACGTCTCCGCTCTGCTTCAGCCAAACCAGAAAAGAGGCCAACCAGGAGGTCATTAAGCTTGAAAGTATTCATGTTTTGAACATGCACAGTTGAATTTGTTTTTAGTCAGGTAGCAGTGTGCTCATAGGGAAGCCCTGTCCACAATTTTGACTATAGTATCTAAACATGATCCCCAGAAGATGAATCCTGTTGACTTTGGTGATGCCCACGCTTTCTTCATTGATTCAATTCAATGACCACCATAAGCTGTACTTTGTGTTTAGTGCTAGAAATAAGATGATGAACATGGTAAACATTATATTGTTAAAAAATCAGCATGTTAGCATGCTGGCTGATATTAGCATTTAGATAATTGAGCTGCTAGATTTTATCATATAATTGTTCATTGTTCCCAAGTGACATTAATTATGTTCACATTAAAATCTGATGAAATCAGATTCAAGTTCAAGTTCAAGTTCAGGATTGTCATTTCAGCTGCAAAAAGCAGCGAAAGATGTCAAGACCTGATTATAAAAGTGATGAAACATCAGAGAGAGCATAAAAGCATCAAGTCTGGGGTTTGAGTATGTTTATATGTAGCACATTTAGCAGGATAAAAATATAACAATTTGTACAGTAAGTGGTGCTAGCAAATCTAGCATCTCTTCATGAGGAGATAAAGGAAATATTGAACCATATTGCTTACTGACAGTTACAAGATGGATCCTAACAGCTTTTACAAATTGTCGGACTTCAAAATGAATCAAATGCAGCATCACACCGTAAATGTAAGTTTAACCCTGTGGTCCTAAGCAGGCCTGAAAATGATTTTTTTAAAGTTGTTTGTTCATGACTAAAAAAAAAAAGATCCAGCACATACACATGTGCACACACATACACAAACAGACAAACAGGGTGTGCCTGTGAGGCTGCGAGGGAAAAGGCTGAATTTCATCAGGACAGCACACAATCACAAGGCCACAGTGTGTCTCTGTAGCCAGACAGGGCAATGTGTGCACATCAGGTTTTGTGAGGCTCTGACGAGATGTGACAGCCCAGCTCTCACTCAAAGATCCACGAATTTGGTCCATTTTTCTGCCTTTTCCATTTACAATGCTTCAGTGGAGATTTCTTTATTTCAGAATGGACAATGGTCTCTTTCTTTCTCATTCCCTACATCGCCCTCTCTCTCCCTCACACACACACACACACACACACACACACACACACATACAAATAAAGCCTTGCTGGCAGACGCACGCACACTTGCTTGCTGTCATGCTCATTTTGATGGTAATTAATGACATCACCACTGCGTGCGGGTGCATGGTGGTGTGTATTGTGTGTGTGTGTGTGTGTGTGTGTGTGTGTGTGTGTGTATGGTGGTTTAGGGGGGTGCATTTGTTTGCTGAGCAAACCGTGGGAACAGGCCGCTCTCCAGGGTGGCGAGTCAGGGCCTCCAACAATACATATGCTGTTGCTTTTCACCCAAACACCCTCCCTTCCCAAGAGAATCATTCCTCTCCCCTCCCTTCCTGTTCCCATCTTTCCCTCCTTTTTTCCATGACTTTCCCTCCCTCATTTGCACTTGTCGCAATATGTACGAGTGTGAGATTACTGCCCCCTCTCTGCCAGTGTGTCTCATTAACTTGAACTTAGTTGGAGTTCATGAGTTACAAGCATAAATTATGATGTGTTCTTAAAGTGTGTGATTACACTGGAGTCTGGTGTACAGTCAGTTTGCAGGGATGAATAATTTGGGTCTAAACATTGATAGATTTGGTGCAGAGATGCTTTTCATGCAACTAGCACAGTCTCTGCAACATCCACAGACAACTCCTCACATTACTGTAAAAAGCAACTGGTATTTACTACTTACATAACTTCTGTTATGATTTGGAGCTATATAAATAAAACTGAATTGAATTTTGGTCTTGTGATGATGATGATATGTGTTGTTTTTATGGCTCAATAACTTTAAACAAATAAATGTGGGCTGAAAAGTGGTTACAAAAATAATAGGCAGTAAAAATAATAAATAATAGCAATAAATGCAATAAAAATAAAATTATGAAGTATAGTAAAACTGTAAAATGATAAAACTAAATAGTATACAATGAATAATGGTGATATTATATAAAATATGTATAAAATTAAAACCATACAATTACAAAACACTACATAAAAGCCAGAGTGTTTTATGATAAAATATATCAGTATTTTCAGCTCATGAAGTTACTGTAAGAGAGAAGCATGAAACCAAAACAATTTCACAACTGATAGAAACTGTAACAAAAGTGTAAGACAGGAAAGACTTTTCTCAAGTGTTTCTTTTCGAATGACGAAAGTGAAAAACAAACATTAGACTTGGGTTTCACGACCGGTCAGTGAGGTTAGACATGCCATCTTAATGCCTGTCTGGAGGTCAGTCAGGCTTTTACCATGCGTGCCTTAACAGTTAACATTGGCTACAGAGGAGCAATTTCATGGCACTAGAAATTGATGGGAGCAGCAGATCATTATAGTCCAAGTCAGTAAAACAATGAAAACCAAAACTGTTGCATTTCAATATGGACATTCTCATGTACTCTGTTGTAAGAGAGGACTGGGAAAGTTTTTATATTGAATATTTGAAATAATTATTGTGGATGAAAGGGCGTCAGTTTTATAGTTATTTAATACATTTGGCCAATGCATTAGTAAATTAATGGTTTTAAATACTGTTTTCTATTAAAGCATTTTAAAATTAATGCTGTTTTTATATGCCATACATTTAGTTAAAATTTGCATTTACATTTTATAAAACAGCCGGGCCTTCATCATTTGCTCGTACTCATGATCTGAGGCAGTTCTAAATTTGCAGAGTACAAACAAATTCAGGTAAGAACACAACGATTAGATGCACAGATTTGTGTGTACGCATTGTTTGTGAATGAGGCCCAGTCTTGAAGGCCAACCAGTCTGCAGCTAGAAACCAGCAGCTGCATAGAAATGAGTCCCTAAACGTTGTCAAAGAAGCCCTGCAGCCCTGTAAAGGCCTTTCTGTGTCAAAGTCATCTGATATTTCTCAGAAAATAATCCTCAAGTGTCAAAAAACATAAATACAAATACAAAAAGTGTACATGATTGTTTTTTTTTCTTTTGAAATGAAATGTCATTGTGAGGTAGAATTCAACAATGACGTGAAGATGAAGCTATTAATGTGGATATTACAGCGGTACATTGACAGCATACTTGACTCAGGAGACTCACACAGACCCAAACAAGTGTCAATTTGTTAAACCTTGTCATATGTGAGTAAATTATTGAGAGCAGTTATATTATCTCACTGTCTGTCTTACAGCTGTTTTTATTTCAATTACTACTCAGCATATCACTTTGTTTTATTGTTGTTTTATTAATCTTCTAATTATTTATTTGCCTTGAGGTTTTCTTGAGGCCTCTATAGACCAAAAACAGAGCTGAACTTCCAAACTTTAATTTTCCTATCAGAGTGAATTTTAATAAAAGTAAATGTCAAAATTTAATAGATAAAGTCTGTCTACTTATGAGGAATTCATGTGTTTGCTTTTTCTGTGGTGATAATTAAAACCACAAAGAAATGTAACCAATGATTAAAACTCCTCAGGATGAGACTCTTCTTTGAAGATATAAACAGGTGGATTTGCTGCTGTGTGTGAAGCATTATATATTTTACAAAAATAATATTGTCATGTTAAGATTTCCCTTTTTACCCTGATAACCAAACACTATCTCTTACGCACTAATTAGGACTCAGGGGCAGGTGGAGCACCTAATTAACCAAACCATTCAGTTTGGATCCCTCGCACATGTTTTAAAGCAGCTCTGATTTCTACTTCTTTCAGTCTAGGCAGGGAACTAGTGGCCTTTGTGCCCATATCAAAGCACTCCCCCGCTATGAATAGTGATTTCTCTGGTTCTCCTCCTCACCAGTGCTGGTAGAGAGGTCTTCCCCCCTGAGACTTTCCCCTTTGACCCCAACAAATGGACTCTTGTCAGCTGAATAAAAAAGTAGTGATTGGCCTTTAGTGATGCCTGTTGTTTGGGCAATGGACGTTTGATGAGTAATCACAATGACAGAAAGGATCCTACAGAGAGATTGGTGGAGCTCAGCACTTAGTGGGATGTCTTGTGATATGACATTGGCATTACGAGCTCCGGACAGTAAGGAGGTTCATTTTCATTGGTTAGATTACACGGTTATTTCTCGACACAACTCGATACACCAACAACAAATGTTTTGCTAGCTTGCCAACAATGAACATCTTCACCCTTACGTGTTTCATCTTCAAATAAAATAACATTAAGTAATCTGAATGAAAGCATGTGACGGATGATTGTCTCTGTCATGTGGTAATTGGGCATTGTGGACCTCTTGAAGGGAGGGAGCTTTTCGGGAGTGTGCTCATGAGTTTTATTTAGACGCCAACACCCCCTGATATCTTGTTCAGAGGCCCAGTGAGACCGCTTGATGAGGACAGTGAGAAAATGTAGGTTGTTGCGTCCATCTAAAAGCCCAGATGGACTCTGCAGCCTGCTCCAATCAGCTCACAAAGGTGATATAATTGCCAGGGCAGGATGGGACAAGGCCACCGCCTTTGGAGTTCTTCAGTCTCCTCCTTTTTCCATTGCACCTATTCTCTCCCACTCCATACTCACTGATTATACTCCCCTCCCTCATTGTCCCATTATCCCCCTCCAACAACAGGCCAATTTGTCCCTCCAGCTTGGCTCCCGCCTCCCCTCCTGCTGTGTTATTTAGCCCCTCTTCTGCACTTCAATGGCAGGTACTGATTAGAGAACTTCCACGACCTCTTTGCTATTCCTCAAAAATCCCTCCTCCCCTTCCCAGCAACCTTTAATCTGATTACAGGCTTTCTGCAGCTTTTCAGAGGAGGCCAGTCCTAGGAGGACAATAGCAGACCAAGTGGTTTCACAAACACTCTCCCCAGGGTCATATGATTCACAGGAGGAGCTGCGTCCACTCTCCTCCAGCATCAGCTCCTGTCTGTTAAGTGATTTGAGAGAAACATCTCTGTCAAAGAGTACTGAGGATTGCAGCTTTTACATTAAAGGTGCAGTGTGTAAGATTTGGGGCCTTCAGAATAAAGCAGACATGGAATATAATATTCATAACTATGTTTTCATGCATGTAAAATCTTCCTGAAAATAAGATTTTTTAAAATTCTTGTTACTTTAAAATGAGCCTTTTATATCTATAGTGAGAGCGGGTCCTCTTCCATGGAGTCCGCTGTGTTGAAACGTCATGTTTATACAGCAGCCCAGAACAGACAAACTGATACTGATACTGATTCTAGACAGGGCCTGTCAAGTGTTGTTTCTCCTTTACACTTGGAAGGTGATGGTGATGTGAGGAGAGTGGGATTACACCACTAGATGCAACTAAATTCTACACACTGGACCTTTAAAAGAGTTTGCCATATCCTGAATCTCCCGTCTAACACTGATTGAGTCACGCTGGGCAGTTCTTTTAAAAAAGGATCAAAACTGATGAAGAACCAGATGTCACCATTTATATTCCGCTCACCCTTCATCATCCTTCTTCATCAAAACCTGCCGTCTACATTGCCCACAATGCAACCTGACCCCCAACAGTTCAGTTGGAGATTTGAGTATCAAGTGCAGTTGTACTCACGAACACCCCTAGACAGACTTTGAGGTCCCTGTTAAGAAGCTTGAGTTAAAAATCTCTCGGTGGGATCATCATAATTTAAATGTGACATAATATGCTCTAATATGCAAATTGTTAAAAGGGTAAACATCTTAGTTGAGGTAAATACCATAAACTGGACCTCTCCAGAAAAAAAAAACCAAGATGAAACACGTTTAACTCAAGTGTATAAATGTTTCAAGCAACTAGTATAACATGTTAGAACATGTTGCTATGAACGTCATATAGTATTAACCTGCAACACAGTTTGAATGTTGACCCATGCCTAACAATGCACAGCAAGTAAAGCTACATGCAAACACACACTTATGAAAGCGGACACACATTTGCATTCATATAAACCAGACCTGTAGAAAAGGAGTACATCTAAAACAATAGTAAGGTACAGTTATAGGTAAGTATGACACCTTGTATATGCTGTGTTTTACTGTATTAATAACAAAGACTCTGAGGTATTTGAACCCATCAGTGTTTCAACGGATAACCCCACTGTCAACTTGTTTAACCCCATCAGGTCGTCTTAAAACCCTCTTCACTCAAGATAGCTTCTGCCACCAGTCAACCTGACAAGACCAGCACAAAGCATATGTCCACACAGTGTATTTAGAGTTCATTAATGTCACGGTGACTGGTCAGGAAATGACCCTATTGACTGGCCTGTCCAGGCCTCATTACCATCAGAATAAAGGGAGCCCAGAGCCCTGGAAGCATCAAGCAAGCCCACGATGACCTAAAGGATCCAGTTTAACCCTCTTCGACTCACCACACTTACACCTTAAGTCAACATGAAGCTGTGGGCTACTGTTACAGAGACAAGATATTACTAGGCTTATTCGAGGAGCTTCAACTGTTTTGATAGCTTGTGTCACCTTATTGTGCATAAGAGTCCTCACGTGGTCAGAGCCAAGTAAATCTAGTTCCCAATCTAACTTAAAATTAATCAAATTAATTAGAAAATATAGATTGGTCCCCAGCTGGTCTAAACCTTTTTCTATATGAAAAGTGTCCTGAGATAACTTCTGTTATGATTTAGTCATATACAAATAAAATTTAACTGACCATATACATGTCTTTATTTGTCTAAGTGTTAATTTAGAGTCAAATCTTCTGTTACGTTTGGGGTTTAACATCAGAGTAACATCTATTGATAGTGTATGTCCTTGTTTTTATGTTACCTTATGCTGCCACCTTGTGGAGCAATAAGGGAATCGTTGTTAAGAATTTCAAAGTTCAGGTTGACATGCGATGCAGCAGTTTTTGTGTTTAAATAGAGCGAAACACTAGTCAGACATAATAATAGTTAGTTTATCATTTACAAATTATAAACTGTGTTTCAAACAGCAGAAACAGAAAAGGGAAACAAAGACAATCTGTACTTTATGACATTACTTGTAACACTGGATTGTCCGGTTTTGAACTTTGGTTGAATGTATCCTGTTCGTCAGTGTTTGCTTTGTGTAGAACAAGTGTTTGTTCTGTTTTGTAGTGTTTGTTTAGACAAGTGCTATACAACTAAACTTTGATGTATTACGTAATAGGTCTAACACAAATATATTTTTAGTGCTCTATGTCCAAGAAGCTACTGGTAAAGCACTGAACATCCTAATTTTGGATTAAATACAAGACCAAATCAAATGAAAAAAAAAAGTGTTGGTATGGGTATCAGAAACCACAAACTATGTTCCATCAACACTGTCCACAAAAAATAAATAATTAACACTTAAAATACAAATTGAGGTTTGTGAGGTTTGAAGTCAGTCTGTGTTTTTATTTTACATTTTAAAAGATAATCCAAGAATAAAAATGTGGTCGGTCCACACCACCACGTGTATTTTCTGTGGGAAACGATTCATATTAAAGCTGCAGTGCGGAAAATTTAGTGTTAAGCAAACTCAAGATTGACTGATTGATCAGTAATATGAGTATCATTCTTTAAGCTGTCAGGACAGCATCATGTATCATTGCCAGTTACTTTGTTTCTTTTGATTTTGGATGAGTTTATTATGATATTTTTGATTGACCATGGTCAGTTATTTCACTGCACATGCTTGACGTCACAACGACTTGTGCTTTCAGCTACACACAGGACAGGCCATATGTGTTCATAGATATACAAAACTAGATTTTAGTTAAAGTTGTCAGTATTGCCTTTGATTTGGTGCTTTTTTGCACTTTTGTTAGGCTATTTGCACAAGAAAATTCATGTCATGATGATTGCACTTTATTCTACGACTGTACTCATTCAAAACATCACACTTCAAGAGTATTGAAATTATTTAATATATTCTTTTATTATATCATACAGTTATAGGTGCCTTCAAATGTAGGAGCGTAAATACATCAAACAAATCATGTGCCACAAAATATTGAATCATATGTACAAAAAGACCTATACATAAGTAGAAAGAAATAAGATATACAACTCAAAAATTGCCTAATTCGGCTGCACAAATACCTCTGATTATTAACTAAACAGCTTCTTTTGTTGTATCAACATCTCTTCATTTGTAAGACATAAAATGGCAGACATTATCAAAGATTGTAAAGATAAAAGATGTACACCAACTGATCTACAGTAATTTATTTCCAGGCTCATGAAAATGTAGTTATTCTAATATGATATTTGGTCATTACCATCACAATCTTAAGCTTACAGTCATTGCCGGACAAATTTAATCAGGTGGTAATGGTGTGAGACAGGATTGGCGGAATATGGCTAAATATTGTTCTTCTCTTGGAGATTTACCCATTTTTGAGGGAGGCTCCTTCATAATGTTGTTTCACAGCTATATCAAGATCAAAGTAATATGAGGCAGTTGACTTTCCACTTTAACAGTTCTAACTTTGCTCCACAGAGAAGTTTGACTCAGATCTGTCAGAGGAGAAGAAGAAAGTCACATTTAATGATAATTCATGAGAAGTAGAGGTAAATAAAGATGTGTCAAAGTGTGAGTGAGCTTACATGTCTTGGTGCTTGTGTATCATGTGGTTGTTGTACTCCAAGACAGGAGGGATGGTCTCCTCATCCTCAGGAACCTGAAAACCAACACATGCGTCAGATACAGTCTTTTCTGCTTAAAGAGCAAGAACACCATCTAGTGGTAGAGAAGCAGTCTTACCTCCCAGTAAACTTCATCATCAAAGCAGTTGTCATCAGCAGGGTCGCCCCAGATCGGGAACCTCAGGATCAAACCTTTGAAGAGAGAAAATCAGACATTAAGACTTTAAACTTGCCATGATGCAACTGTTAACCTAGACTCAGTCAGTGTAAAAAGTTGCCTCTGACTCTGATAATATTTCAGTGACATTGACTTTTTTGGTCAGGTCAAGTGCTCTAGAAATAAATATCTTGTAGATATTAGCCTGTGCATACCTTTAACATATTCATTAAAATAACATTTTTCATTCTTACCAACAATCGCTCCTCCAACAAGTCCAAATGCAATTGCCACACATGTGCCAGCAGCCTGGAAGCCTCCCTGAGTTCCTACAGATCGGTTTGCAAAGCTGCCTTCAAAGTCAAATGTGTTGATCAGCCTAGGTGGAGAAATAAAATCAAGTTTAATATGAAATCTTTCAAAGTCATTTCACTCTCGGCTGATCAAAACAAAAGTAGAATGCCTCGGTGAGTTAAAGCAATCATAGTGCTTAATAATTAAAGACATCGCCTGAAAACTCGGTGCATGCCAGTGAACGTGTTCACTTTGTAGCCAGCAAACAGGAAAGTTCAGGTTTTCAGGAATTTAAGTTATATATGTGTGTGTGTGTGTGTGTCTAAGTGTGTGTTTAAGTTACCCTTCCTTGCCATAGACAGATTCAGTGGCAGCTGCTGCAACTATGGCGCCTATAAAGCCACCAAGCATCCCTGGCATAGCGTGAAGGTTGTGAACACCACATGTATCCTGAAGCTTTAAATATTTCTCCAAAAAGGGCTGAGAAATAGAACAACAGTCATACATTAGATTAGATTTGAAACAAGGTGCGATAATTAAGCCATAATTTTAAAAAATTCAGATTCCTGTAATTTTTCATATTGTTTGTTTAAGTTTATATTTTCACTTTTCTGTTAAAACAAATTACTTTCAAATCCTTCTTCACAACATTAAGAGCAGAACAGAAAAGCAGACACATAGTCATTGTGGCACTACAAATTACACCTGGATGTTTCTTGCGTCTTGTCTCTTTCTTGACTGCTTCTTATGTTTAATTCTGAGATAACTCAGTGCCTGCTCTTAAAATGAGTCATCACTTTCTATTCTGCTACTTTATCCTGTTATTGTATCCTGATATTTTCCTGTAATACAACTACAAATGGTTTGTTTTTCCTTCTCCTTTTTATTCTGCTTCTTCATATTTATTCAGTTTTCAGTTTTTTTTGTTTTTTTATACTTTCCTTCTGCAGTGATGGAGCCAACAACACAGACTTCAAGAGTTCTCTCAGATCAAAAGTCCAGAGGTGAAAGACTCACCGTGACAAACAGGTAGCCAAAGGTGGAGATGATGCCACAGCAGAAACCCACAATCAGTGAACCATAAGGAGTGATCATGAACTCTGCTGCTGTTCCCATGGCAACACCACCTGCCAGAGTGGCATTCTGGATATGTACCTGTCAGGTCGAACAGCATGACGTTAGTCATGAGAAATAGATATATGTATATTTGATCTTTTTCAGTGACATAGCATTACCATGTCCAGCTTTCCTCCCTTCTGTGACATGCTGGAGATGGCCACGGTGGTAAGAACAGATGAGGCGAGAGCGAGGTAAGTGTTGATAGCTGCTCTGTGCTGTCCATCACCGTGATCCGTGATGGCAGAGTTGAAACTGGGCCAGAACATCCACAGGAACAGTGTGCCTGTGAGGTTAGAGTTACAGTTAGATTATCACATTTACAATCAAGCAAACAGTCTTGACAGCAACGGGTGTAAAATATTTGATATGCCTGATAAACTGTGGTGTAAAAAAAAAACCCTGGCATGTGAGGTTAAAAAGTGTAAAATATAAATCGCTGGTCACCCACCAATCATGGCAAACACATCAGAGTGGTAGACAGATCCATTGAGGCGTTTGCTTTGGTGTAGGTTTGGTCGGTAGAGGACCCAGGAAATGGCCAAACCATAGTACCCTCCAAAGGCGTGAATGACCATGGAGCCACCAGCATCTCTGCACTGTGGAAGCAAGCGGCACAAAAAAGAAATTGCCATGTTAGAAGGAAAATTCTCACTCCTTGTACACTAATTAAGTCCCCTGTGGGGTGATTGTGTTGTGAGACTCACATGAAGGAGGCTGAGGATGATGTATTCCTCCACAGCAAACAGCGTGATGCCAAATAGGGTGACAACCATCAGCTGGACAGGGCTTACTTTTCCCAGGAGAGCACCGTAGGCAATCAGAGAGCCGGCACAGCAGAAGTCTGCATTGATCAGACTGTGGGGGAGAAGAAGAAAGTCTGAATGACTGGAAATTTTAACAACCAAACAGAAATGAAAGATGCACCAAATCACTGTCAGAAGTCAAAGCAAGGCTGGATTTGCCACTGGGCAAAACAGGCACGGTTAGTGCATGACAGTTGTTAATCTTTAATTCCAGGCTTGTACATACAATACGATAACAATTAATCATAACAATCCTGGATTATAGCCTGTCTTGTAGAAATGCCTGTGTCACAACCTAGCTATTTCAGTTGATGCTGTGCACACACAGATAGGTGTGTTTACACAGAAACCTTGGGGCCAGATAGTCTTAGTGTAGTGAAACTGTTTGTTCTCAGGGTGTCTGAGTGTTAGTGAAGCGGACATGTATAGTCTGCTGTGTTCACTGTACTGTAAGACTTCTTTACTAATTTAGCACTGTACACCTACAAGATTGTTGAACTGTAGATAGTTTAGAAAGTATAAAGTTTTCAAATTGATACAGCAAAATCAGAAATATTTTATGTTTTATTCCACATATTCTTCTATCTTGTCAGAAGAGTTGCATTGTGGCCAATTTAGTCCACAATGCAACTTGAGTCAGGGACTCGGGTCCGTCATGCTAATAGCAGCTAATGTGGCCAAGTGACTAATAGGCAATCTATCAGCCTTCACGTCGCTCCCTCTGGAGCCATAACACTTGACAGACTTGTTACTGTGTATTTGCCCTTTAGGGAAACTTGAAGAGGACAGAATATAATGTGGTACAGGTGGAGGCCGGGTCTAAGTTAACCATGTTTTCAGTGGAAAAACAACTCCAACGTTGCTGTGACAAGACCTTTGCTTTAAGGCACAGGGTCAAACTTTCATGTAATGACAGCAAAATATCCATCTGTAAAGACAATTCATCTTGACAGGTTGAAGAGTGAGTTTCTTTTTTAAGTTACATAACAGACCTGTACACCCCACCTACACCTTTAAAGTTTACTAAATGAAACGTGAAAAAGTTTGCAATGAAGAGACTGACCTCTCTACTCCAATAGAGATTTTTCCAGTGGTGTGGTCGAGGTGGTGGAACCAGCCTTGCATGAGAAGAGCCCACTGCAAGCCAAAGGAGGCAATCAGGAAGTTGAAGCCCACACCACCGAAGCTGTAGCGTTTCAGGAAGGTCATGAGGAAACCAAATCCAACAAAGATCATGACATGGACATCCTGGAAGCCTGTTGAGAGGGAAATATAACATTAAAAATGTACAACCAGCTTTGATAAAAATCTTCCCCTGCAGATTCTTCTCTTCTTTCATTCTCTACTTCTACTCAAATAAGTTATTATATTTTTGTTTGATTATGCTTGTATATGTTGATGTTCTATCATTTTAATTCGCTCAGAAATATTACTGGCTCTAAGATATTATTGCAGCTAGAGAATGTCCTGATAAAGTTACAACATATTGGGTATACAATTGCTTTCAAATTAAGTAAGCCCAAAAGTGTTGTTTTGCATTGTACTGTTCTAATATTTCAAACTTACATACAAGGAGAAGAACGGGTATATATATATATATATATATATATATATATATATATATATATATATATATATATATATATATATATATATATATATATATATATATATATATTAAAAGGTATTAATTCGTGCATTTGCCATCAGAAAGTAATACAGAAAAATACAGAAAGTGACTCATCACTGACACAAGGCCATCAGAATAATCTATTTAAATATCTATCATTGTACTTACTGGGATATCTGAAGTAGAAATCATTTTCAATGTCACTGGTGATGTTGTTCTCTGTTCTGTGCTCTATCCAATGTGCGTCTACCTCCTCATTGTAACGGATGAAAACTCCAAACAGTACAATCATAGCAATCTGCCAGACAAAGCAGACAGCGGGCAGGCTAACACGAACATTGGTGTTCTTTTGCCGGCAGAAAAAGTTGCCTACTCTCTCACAACAATTCCCCATGGTGATGACTCTCTTCTGAAGATGCAATGATCACTCCTCAGCCAGGTCTTCACTCCGCTGTGACTTCCAGCTGCTTTTCAGGAGGTGTATATATACATATGTATGCAGACTTTTGCAGGGGGTGTAAACTCATTATCCACTCACACACAGGGGGTGGACACATCTCACCTTTTAGCAGGTAAACCACTCCTTTCTTGCTCATCTTTATTCCTGTTTTTACAGCCAGGCCAAGGTGGAAACATTCCTAAGAACAGGACATTGCCAATAAAATTACTCGGTACTGACATTTGATGCAGTGATTAACTTGATTAACTTAGCTTCTAGTCATTATTACAAAATGTCCACATTAACCATGTAGCAAAATCATGGTAAAAATCATGCCTTGGTCTAACGGTGAAGGTGTTCAGCTATAGGATCCAGCACATGTGAATGTACTTAAGGACTTCTCAGAACTGTTTACTCGACTCTGTTTGATACATGATTTTTGATTGTCTATGCTCCGTAAAAACTTTAAACTGGTGTCATGAGGGATCACACCTCAGTCAGGCTTACGTGTCATTGCTGCATTCTGAATTTAGGTGTGTACACTTTTGATTTGTTCTTCTGGAATCAGGAAACTACTCATAGTCATACATATCTTATACTTTATTATAACCTTTAACAAAGGATTTACTGACTATAAATGTGTTTAGGTTTCATACTGCTGTGAGCCTCTCTACAGTAGCAGCTAGGGTACAGTGCCCTGTTTAAGGACCCTTTAGTGCCCTGTA